>CM067337.1:66650000-67105000 GCA_034376525.1 Nicotiana benthamiana | reverse complement strand
CGAGTTTAGGAAGCTAGATTATTAAAACCGTGCTTAAAGAGACTATCGCATTATTATCTTCGAGGAAGGCCGTGACATTCGCTAAACGGCCCATTCCGGAGTCTAAGTATTTATTACTTAAGTATTGAATCAGGGCCCCACAATTTGAATTTTATTTGACGAGGCTCGTCTCATCATTTTTATTTAAAGGTTAATCCTAAAGTGGCTATGATTTTCTATTTGGTTTTTGTCTCTAATAATGAACAAAAGAAAACCTAATTAATTAATTGTTATGTAAGGTTCACTATATTTAATTTTTGAGTCCTTCACTTGACCCACAATCCCAGTTTGGTTTCGAATTCGCCCAGTTTTGGGCTGTTGACATTGCCCTTGGGCCCAAAGTTAATTAAAATAGCCATGGCCTGGGGCCTTCAGCTGGCCAGTGTGGGCGTGAATCAGAATTCTAGTTATACTAACAATGAAACAGATTTAAGAACACTGACAAATTATTCCATGCAAATGTGATATCAATTGAACAAGAATTATTACTGATAGATTGTTTAAGACAAAATGGTGATAATTACTAACAATGAACTGTAGATCAAGTCCGATGCAGTTCAAAAGCAAAGTTTTGGCTTTAATCATAAGTAAACCGTTCAACAATTCTACCATTTAACAAGCCCTGTAAACCAATTTCACGATGACTGGGCATTTCGGGACTACTACTCGGATCAACTTGGTTAACTAGTAATTGGGACGGGCTTACCTACTGCCTTCCTGTTCAATCTTTAATTAATACAAATGAGGTCATAGGCATAGGAATTAATTTCCTATTTCCATTATCACATTACACTAAAATAACCCAAGTTATGACACACTTAAAGCGAAAATCTCAGGTAAGTAACTTTGAGTTCTAGTTACCTTTGGATTACAAAATACGAACTAGGCTACTATGGCATGCTGATTGTTACTATAATAGCTCAATTAGTTCATCATAGGTTGATAGTCCAGTTAATACAAATGAGATAAACTCTCAGGCAAACAAATTGTTTTATTAATCAGTCAGAAATGAAATAACTTATGACTTCAAACATCATCACTTCAACATGTATTCCTCCCATCAAAATACATCAATCCTTCAATAGTTCATAGGAAATTAGAAAATGTACCTGGAAAACAAAATAGGAGGAAAAATATGAGATCGACAACAGTAGTGTAACAGTAGAGGATCACATGCATGCCAGGAGAAATCCAGGAGTTCAGAAATGTTTTGAAAATCAACACAGAGGCAGTAAATCACCAAACACAGCACCAAAATAACCCAAAATGAACCCAGAAAATGATCAAATATCAGATTAATCTACCAAATCAACTCAAAACCAATTTGAATGAGCAAAAACCACTCAATGAACCAACAGTAAAACTTCAGAGGAAACTTAGTAAATAGAGGAGAAGATAACTGATCAAATTTGGCTAAATATCAATGTAACAGTACATATTTTTGATTTTTTCAAATGATTTTTGTTGTTTTTTGTTTTTTCTCTAAAAATTATAAGATCTAAAAGAGGATTTCTATTTCCTATTGATGGTGAAATTTGAATTTAAGGCTCAGATCTGTAAGGAGGAGTTTTGGGGAAATTTTATGGCTGAAAGAATTTTGAATGAAGTAAGGGCCATGTCTTTCTTTTTTAGTCCTTATTCAATTTCAGTTTTAATCCTTTATTTATCAACTTGTTACTCAAATTATCCTACTATATTTACTGATATAACTGTGACACCAACCTAGAAGTTTCTAGGGGGTACTAGATCAATTACTAAGTAACTCTTATCCCTGAAAATACCCCAATTACCCTTAACTTAATCCAAAACTACCAATCTAGTACAAATATATCCAAATAACTCCCTAAGCTCTAAAACTGAACTATGGAATACTAATTACTATTGTCGGATTATCGATTAAACTGCGTTAACAACCAGAAAAAAGTATCAAACTATACTAATCTAACTAAAAACAGATGGGAAATTGAAGAAAAACTCTAAAATACGATGGCCTCAACCAGTTACAACGAACATACTAATCATAAGATAAGGAATCCATTAAGATGAATGATTACCAAAATTAAAATTCAAACAAAATAAACTTAATTACACTGACCCTAATTCCAGCTTGATGAAGTAGAAGAATTATGAAAAAGAAGATAAAAAAATAGAAGGAATCAATTAAACAAATAGGCAGGCAAACTTAACAAAACAAGAACAAAAAATAAATAAAGAAAAAGAAAAACTTACTAGCAATTGTCTGATTTACAACTCGGCCAATTTCAGTGTGATTTGAGTATATTTGATCGTGAATTCTTCATGGGGAAGGTCCAAGGATTATGTGGTATCAATTTGGGTAAATTTGGTGCAACTAGGGTTTTGACCGAAAAAACCCTAGTTGAGGGACGGGGTTAGGGGGTTGTGTAAAGAAATGTCATGCGGTCTAGTGGTGTTAATTTGGATTGATTTTGAATGAATGGCGTCTTGGCCGGAAAATTTCAATTCGAGATTTGAAAGCTTTAGCTGTGATTCGAGGGAAACCAATGACAGATATGGAACGGAGAGGGGAAGGAGAAGAGGTGGTGTAATATTGGGCGTCACTGGAGACTTGCCGCGACCGGCGGCGATTTCCGAATAGCGGCGTTACTTTAAGGGTTCTGAGTGTTTGTGAGGGAGACGAGATAAGGGGGTAGGGCTGTTCCGACCCTTTTAATTGGACCTCAGTTCTCAGCCATTGCATCAGAGATCCTCGATGGCTGAGATTAAAACCTGATGAAACAACGTCGTTTAGGGAGAAGGGTCTTTGGACTGGGTACAAGGGACGGGTATGGGCTGTCTGGGCGGGTATTTTTTGTTTGGTCTAAGCCACTTGAGCCCAAATCAGGTCTTTTCTTCTCTGTTTTCTCTTTTTCATTTTGTTTTCTTTTTCTTGTTTAATATTGTCTTTCAATTTGTATTTTTGTATTTTTTGATTTTATGAAAAATAAAAAAATAAAATAAAGAGCTAATTTATTTCCAACACTAAGCTAATTAATTCTTAACATTTTTTGAAGTCCTATTTAAAGTAAACTCAAGACAAATTCAACAATTAACAATTAAAAATACAAAAATAAACTATTTTGTTATTTTCATTATATTTTGTTGGGAAGATATATTTCTAAAAAGGTTTTAAACTGAGTCAGATATTTTTCAAAGGATTTCTCGGACTTACTATTTTCTCAAAGGGTTGTACTGTTATATATAGCATGATGGAGTGCCTTACGTGATTTCTTGCCTTCAGTTATTATTTACTTTTATTAATCATTGAGTTGGAGTACTCACTTTACTCCCTGCACCTCGCGTGCAATTGCAGGTATTGTTCTCCCGGTAGTGGGTTATTAGCTGATTAGAGATTTGTTATCGTAGCTGAGCCAAGTGACCGCTAGCGTCCGCGGCATCGGATCTTCTCCCTAATTTTATGTTGTTCATAATATTTTCAGACTTTGTTCCTATCCCCGAACTTGTAATAACTTAGTGAACTCTGTAGTAGCTCATCACTGGTGACACCCCGATGTCGGGCTGTGTTGGGTTGTATTCCGCAAAATTATGTTATTTAATTTTCTTAAAACCTATTTATTCATGTTAATTTATTGTTGAAAAGGATGTTTAAATAGATTGGCTGGCCATATCTTCTCGAGAGTCACCATCACAACTAGAGCGGTGTTTGGATTATGACAGGCCTACAATCACTTTTCAAACCAAGAAAACTTATGGTTTTGTTTTGAAACACATTCGAGGCAAGTTCTAGATCCTTCGCACGGATACTTGGACTCGAAATAATTCATCTCACTTCTCAAGCATCCGGATTGTTAAAGAGGACAGAGTTGAGGGCTCACAATGACCAATTTGAAGTTTTAAAAATCATCATGGTCCCATTAAACAACTCTATAATTGGCAAAGTCAACACAAGAGTCATAAAGTCACTAACTAGAGCTGTTTCTTTCAAAACACTTGTTTCTATCCATAAACACGTAGTTAAATGTGTTGATACCAATTGAAGCATGTTTGACTATCCAAGTATGACTTAATTAGGTTACTACTATTATTACCTAATCAGCAAAAACGGACACATTCTATTAAGAAGTTTGTCACTCCATCCATCGTTGGGATAAGCCACCCGGTTCACACAATAACTACCTTTGGAAAGAACTATGGTATTAAGAAAACCAAAGGCTTATTATCTACTAAAACATAAAAAGAAACTACTAAATCAAACAAAGAAGTTCCTAACTCAAACTCCGAACACACAAAGGAACATAAAATAAAAAAGCTAATAGGCCAAAACTATTGAATACACAAAATGAGAAAAAAAGAGAGAATTATACAGAATAAGGAAGAGAAAGAAAATAATATCATGTTATTACAAACCAAATGTCTCAGAATGTACCAAATATGATCTATAAACTCCATCTACCGAATAAATACAAGCATTGTTCCCATTCAAGAAATAAGAGTAAAAGAGGGGGAAGAGTGAAGAAAACTCTATATGGTTCCTTGGACATCTCGGTGTCCCAGCAATGTCACCGCCCTCAGTCTCATCTAATTGCATCTCATCATCCTCAACTTTGGGTGTGACTGGGTTTGTGAAAATCTGACACACTTCCTCGATAATGTTAGAAGCAAAGTCTGGCTCCTTAGATAATCCAGCTGGTGCCACCGGTGCTGATGGTGCTACAGGCTTTGGGCTTGAATTGTGTGGGCTAAGTCAAAAGGGATATATCCAGCTGTAGCAAGCTTGGTCACATGTCTCTGGAGCTTGTCTACTGACTTCTTGCTGGCCTGGGACTTTCTTATCTTCCATACTTCTTTTTCCAGCTATTTGATCATTGACCTGTGTTGTAACAATGTTGCCATAATAGTATTCTAGTTCTCCGAGAGCTTCTTCAATGTCTCTGCAACTGTCGGGGGAACGTGAGGTACCTCAGTAGTAGACTGTACAACAATAGTACTGGATAAGTCAGGAAACTTTACAATTGTTGTCTACATCCAGTTGTTAAGGCTTGCCAATATCTAGAGACTCGCACCGCAGAAAGTGGGGTAGTAGGCATGGGCACCGGCTTCAAAGCCGAAGTAGAAGCTATGGTAGAAGCTGCAGAAGGGGTTGTGAAGGATGGCTATGGTAATAGAAGAATGATCTGCCAAAGAGGATGTAATATTAACTGCCTCGGCACTTACCATAGTTGGCTCGTCAGACTCGCCCACAGTGATAGGAGGCTGAACTTGTTTTTTGATTCTTTGCATCAATCAGTGAATACCAAGTAAAAGGCTTCTTCGGCTTCACCTTTCTCTCATAATCCCTTGGCTCTACCTTAGAATCTGTGAAGTATTCTGAGATAGTGTTGGGGTATGGACAGGATTAGTCATCTTGCTGAGAAATCCCCGAGATGTTCGATGACATCACAGCCCCTCCATTGATAAGGTAACCAGCCATGATCAAAGTAACCAAGACTACCCGAGGAATCGGAAGATAAGTCTCATTCTGGCACAAGTACATTTTGTTACAGACATAGGTTTTCAACCTCTTCGCTTCACAACTCAGAGTGCTCTGTGCATAGGAACTGCAGCAGCAATCTAGGGTTGTGGCCCTGGTGCTGCTAGAATCTCCACTAACCAAGGTCGAGCTGCATCTCCCATTTCAAACTTCTCCAGATGTTCCTTTGGCTCTAAATCTTCCAAACCCAAGTATGCATTAAGTGTATGCTGATCAAATATTACTTCGAGGTTACGCACTTTGGTTATCTTTGTCACCTTTTTGATATGCACCACATTGGCGTAGAATTCTCGGACAAGGTACTCTTTGGCCTCAACCAATCTGGGTGAACAACATCCACCCCTAGCATTCCTTGAACTGTCTTAACACTTCCCGGTTCTACATCTTCAAATCCTTCAATTGAAACCATCGCTCAAGAGTAAGCGACCTTATTGGCCACCAAGTATGAAAGCTAGTGAAAGCATCCAAGCTGACAAACCGGTCCTCCTAGAATTCTTTCTTCTTCGACATTTCAAGGCCGGCAGCTGTAGCATCTCCCCCTATCATCATTGGGGATGTCCTAAACTGATGTATCGGGTGCCTCAAGGGCAGGTGTAGTGGATGGATCAAAAGCCTAACTAGCACTTTCCAAACCCTCAAAAGTGCTATGAGATGAGAACGACTCGTCCTTGTGTTGATATCTCACTGGAGGCCTTAACTAGACGGCTGGATGATCTTGAATAGAGGTTGAGTTGCCCTCTAATTCTTCCCTAGACGGGACATAGGAACTCATCTTGAAGAGATCTGCACCTCTCCCTTTGCCAGTTGTAGTTTTCTTTGTAATTGTTGTTTGTTGGCCGAGGAGTAAGTATTTCTTGACTCGACCCTAGAAGTTTCACCCCTCCCTTTAGAAGTATCACCTTTGCCTCTAGATTGTACCATTGTCTATATCAATCAAAAACAGATGCTAGTTGAAATTCAATGTTTAATAAATCAAGGAGATATGCAAGTATACACCAAGAAGCACAGTGAGGGTCATAGTTTAATCATGATTGCAGGATGACGATCTGTGGTCCGCACAATTTTCTTGCGGCCACAGATGAGGACTTTGCGGATCGCAGAATTTTATCTTGCAGCAGCAAGAAAATTGTGCGGTCCATATAATTTTACTTGTGGCCCAACTCAGAAACCCAAAGTATGCCAAGTCTTTAATGACGGAGAATTGCCTGATCTGTGGCTGCAACATGTTTTCTGCGGTCCGCACAATTTGTCCTATACCTGCACATTTGAGTCACAATTTTATAGACTCTCTAATGACAGTAGATGGGTTGTTCTACGGTCCACACAATTTTCTTGCGGAAACAGATTCCTTCCTTACTATTGTTGCTCTAGAATCAGCGTCTATGGACCGCACAATTTTCTTGCGTTCGCATAAATCAAAAAGACATGAAAAATCCAGTATTCCTATTTAGATTTTGCAATTTTAGTGCAAAATTTGACATGGTAACAACAGAAAGGGATGAAAATACATTGACCCAATCACCAATGAGAATGTACTAGTTAACCCACTATAGATTTACCCCCACATGAATGCACAATTGAATTCTATTGACAAATGGCCTAATATTTACTAAAAATCTACAAATTTAAAGAAAAATATTAACAAGAAATTTAAGCATACAAGATGAATGAGTGTGATGAGTAACTGATCAAAGATGTTGTATGAAGGCACAGATCGATTCACCAAGAAACTTCAAAAGATTACCGTGATTGTGCTTAGAGAGGGAAAAAATGTATCGGGAGCCCTTATCCTTCTATTAATACTAGGTTTGTTTTAAGGGAAAGAGAGGCGAGTGCGGCCGCACAATTTCATGTGTGATCCACACTCTGTTATGTGAGCACATGATTTTTTCCTCACATGAATTACTCCAACAGAATTTACAAAAATTAAAATTTTCTTTTAATTATTTGTTATTTTAGGAGTTATTGTAGAATTTTCTGATTATTTGCATTTTTGTGTGCATGATTAATTCTATTTAACTAATAAAAATAGAAAAATACATTGCATTTGTATTTTAGGATTTAATTTTAAATTTTTATATTAATTAGAAAATTAATTTGTTTTTATAAAATGAAAAATCACAATATATAGCTCATTTTTGCATTTTAATGTTTTGGGCAATCCACTAGGCATATCGTAGGGCTAATGTTTTATTAATAAAAACGAGAATTACAAAAATTACAATGAACATAACCTTGTACGGAGGTTATACGTAATGGAAGTAATAAAGTTTGACTGTTCATTAATCCTATTACAAAGATTAAGTAAAATACTCAAGCTTGGTATCACAAAATGTATACTAAAATTAAACAAATGAGTGCAAGTCTTGTAATTGAATGCTTGTTCAATGCTTGCTCTATCATGCACGTGCAATGGCACCTTTCCTTCCTCAAGGGAATGAGCACAATGTGCTAATACCACCAAAAGAGGTCGTAGTGAGTGGCAATGCAGTAGTACACGGACGCGTTGATGTCATGAAGATACCCTTTTGTCCGTTAACCTGCCCCACCATTTGAGTTCCAGTTGTATGGGTTGGTCTTGCATCTTCCAGTTCATTATTGAAGTCTTAATGGTCACCACATTAAACATCTCATGCTTACTTACTGTTTGTTTCCAACTGCCCATGTTTCCTTTTGCATTGACTAATAATTCACTTGAACATTTCAATGTGGAGTCCCAAAGCCTCGTAAGGTTGATTGTGATGCACCAAAAGTGTTCCAATTTTCCAAGTTGCATTGGACTGTATTAAAAATACCATCCCATGGTAGAATAGCATGGATCACGATCTCGTACATCAGATAAAGCTGCTCGTCAAGGGTCAGTTCTCAATGTCGACTTCCAATTGTCCAGTTCTCGTTTTGCTTTGTGTAATAAAGTCATGGAAGATCCTCCTATTGTTGCCTTATTAAGGGAATTAATATTAATATTTAATATCACCCTTAAATGACACATCAGATAGGTCTTCAATGAAACAGATAAAACCTCTTCATTTCGCATGCTCCAGCCTTGGTAATAGCCACCACGCTAACAACATTCTCTAGTCAAGCATGCGTTGAAGAGAAAAGCAGACATGCTGCTCCAGTTTGAACCCCAGAGTGCTCCAGCATTGGGAATTGCCACTGTACCTCATGCATTGCCTTTTGTGGAGCATGTGCTGGCCAAGATGTTGTTTCCATTCTTTGCCCACAAACTTGCTTGTTGAATACATATTCTTCACCATTTTCTTGGACTGGCAAAATCACACTCACAGTTGTGCTTGACTTAGTCCATACATTCCTTGGTCGTCCAAATAGATCCCATCTACTTGTAATTCCCTTTAAAAGAAATGTCTGCCTAGAAATGAAATTTTTGAGAAAGCCAGTCTATCTTTAGTGTCCTCCCAGTGGATTGAATGCAATGCATTAGTACCACCACTTGAGATTCTACTATAGGATAATGCTTTAACATCAATGAAATACCTGCCAAAAACAGACCATGTTAGCCGATAAATTGCAAATCAAACTCTCCTAAAAAAGGTTAGAGTATGATTGTGCATTGTGACCACTTTTACTCCTAGTTCCTTGCCACTTTCACTCTTATGTACGGACATTGCATCTTATCTTCATTAATAATCCTCCTTTCTTTTGAGTCCATATCCCAGAAACCATGACATTCAATATTTCCTTCATCTAGAGCATAGTTAGCATGGTGGTCTGCTAATGAATTCCCTTCTCTGAATATGTGTGTGACTTTGATGATACTTTGTTCCTTCAATATTAAAATCTCCTCTACGTGTTCAGTAATACACCAAGGAGGCTTCCAAGATTCCTTAATAACGTTCCTTAATAGCAAGGAATCTGTCTGCAGCCATATCTAAAAAAAATTAAGATTTTTGCACATCTTCAATGCCTCCACAATAGCTACTGCTTCTGATTCATTGTTGGATCCCTCATTAATTTCTCTTCCTTCTGCGTATATCAAACACCTATCTCATCTCTTAAATAGAAACCAATTGAACTCCTCCTTGGGTTCCCTCTGCATGCTCCATCAGTATTCACTTTGATCCACCCTCTTGGAGGAAATTCCCATAGCACTTTATCATATTTCAATCGAGGTGTGTATTTCTCCATCATTGTCAGTAAGTCCAGCCACTTGTGAGGCACATGTAGTCCGGGCTTTTTCAGTTGGATTAGAGCTTGCAACGTAGATGACACCTGGTAAATAACTCTGCTTACTGACACTGCTTCTCCATATTTCAAACTGTTTCTTCTCTTCCATAACTCTCATACAATGCATGCAGGTAAAGCTTGCAAGACTGGCTTCAATCTAGGGACAACTGATGTCGTCCAACACTTTGTAATTGCTTATTGTAAATACAACCCTTCTAATGCAATTCCTGCTCTCCTCAGGAAGTAACTCCAAACACTCCTAGCTGCATTGGATGTGAAGAACAAATGTACTAAACAATCCTCCTTAGGATCAGCACAACACCAACATTTAGATGCCATGGAGTATCCTATTCTACGCAAGAAATCATCTAGTGCCAGTTTGGCTTTCCACACCTTCCACAAGAAGAAGGATATCTTGAATGGTAAGCCTTTGACCTATATCATCTTGTAAGCTAACCTTAGATTATCTCTTCTTCGTAGGTAATCCCATGCAGATTTCACTGAAAAGTGTCCCCTTGTTTCAAGCATCCAGAATGGTGTATCTAACTCTGCACATTCTTTTGGTGGTCTAATATTCTCCACAACGTGGTTTTCCAAATCTTTACGTAGAGTTTGAAATAATTTTTCCAAATTCCACATACAATTTTCAACCATATCATTGACATTGTGAATGTCTTCATCAACGGCAAACTGTGCAGGCACTTGGAAATATAAGGCTCCAATCTCGGTCCAATTGTCGAGCCAGAATTGAGCCGATCCCATTTTCAATTTCCAGTAGATTTGATGCTCAATCAAGTTCCTGCATTCAAGCATTTTTCTCCACATGTGGGATCCACCCTTCCACGATACAATTACATGATTTAATTTCTTGCAAAACTTTTGACAAATAAATGCACTCCATAAGCTGGGTTTTGTCCTGAAATTCCACCACAATTTGCAGAACAGTACCTTGGATACATCATGAAGGGATCTGAAATCTATACCTCCCTCCTCATAAGGCATACACAGGTTAGTCCATGATGACCAATATCTTGAGCTTCCTCCCGCATTACTGCTCCAGAAAAATTTAGCAAAAATGCTATGTAATTTGTTGATCACATAGCTTGGTGGTTTAGCTGCTGACAACATATGAATTGGGATATGCATGACATTTGCGATCAATACAACCCTCTCTCCTACAGATAGGAGTTTGCCTTTCCACGACTGCAGTTTGTCCATAACCTTAGTAATTAATCCCCGGTAATAATCACTCCTTCTTTTGGCATAAAAAATAGGACATCAAAGATAGGTCATAGGAAACATTGTCTTCCTATACCAGTAATCCTTTCCACCTTGTTAATCATCTCATTATCAGTTAAATGATGTAGATATATGGCTGATTTTGCTTTGTTCACCAGTTGACCAGATGATGATTCATAAGCTTGCAGAGCCTCCATCACAGGTCTCAATGAAGTTGCATGAAATGAGCAGAAAATGATTGTATCATTTGCATATGCAAGATGGTTTATTTTTGGGCTTCATTTTGGCAGTCCAAATCCACAAAAATACGGGTTAGTATGCAGTGAGTTCAAACCTCGAGATAGTGCTTCTGCTGCTATAATGAATAGGGTTGGTGACAGAGTGTCTCCCTGCTTAACTCCCCTTGATGATTTGAAAATAACATTTGGCTGACCATTTATAAGAATAGAATACCAATTATTCTCAATCAAATCAAATACCAAGCCAATAAAATCTTCAGGAAATCCAATCTTCCTTAGCATTTTACTCCTTGAACCTTTCGCCCCTGCCGCCAACATGCTCAAAGAGTGTCAACTCTATGATTTCTTGCTCCTTACCCATCCTCATATTAACACAACCTTAGTTGAAGCATTCTATTCAAATCTTCACAAAGATGACGATGGTGAGGTGGTCACCTCCATCAATGGCATTCACATTCTCCTCTCTGACGAGAACCTTCACACCATCGCCCGCATTCCAAACGATGGTGAAGATCTTATCCGGTATATTAATGAGGCCGGCTCTCTCTTTGATGAATCCATTTTTTTCCGCCAAGCCGGAATCTCTTATGATCAAGCTTCTTCTCGTCGTCCTACCATCTCGGGCATGGACCCAAATTATCGACTTCTCCTCTACTTCATCACCCGTGTCCTAAGACCTCGTAGGCACAATCATACCACCATATCCCAAGAGGACTCCAAGCTCTTACATGCTATTGTCACTGGAGCCAAGATCAATTGGTGTCGGCTCATTAAAATGCACATGCTCGATGCCGTCGCCGATAATATGCCCCTTCCTTATTCTCTCCTCATCATGAATTTTCTTGAAGCATCCGGATTTGTCACTGAAAATAGTCCTCTCAAAAGGAGTACCAAAATCTGGGAAATCTCAGAATCATCCTTCCATCATGATGGTGATCATGCTCCAGCTCCTCCTCCTATCCGTCCTGCCCGTCGTGCTCGTCCATCTCAGGAGCCCACTCTCCAAACTATATCCGACCAGCTCTCTCAGTTGACTCACGAGATCCATGGTTATTTTGACCATGTCCATTATCCCTATGCGGGTCTCGTTCCCTTTGAAGCTGCGCCGGATGACGAGGCAGATCGTGACGGAGATAATTGATATTGTATTTTTTTTTGGTTTTAATTGTATTGTTGGATGTCCCTCTGCTGTACCCCTTTAATTTTCAATAAATAAACTTTGTTTTATTTCGTCTTTGTGTATCTTTTCTTACTATTTTTTTTGCTAATGGCAAAAGGGGGAAGATAACGGCATAACGGGTATGCACCACCTCTACATTGCTAAATTGCATCACCTCTAAATTGCTTAATTGCTTATAAGCTTAAATTGAGGGGGAATTCTTAAATTGAGGGGGAACAAGAACAAATATGCATACTTGTTACTTGTCTTGAATCGTCAATATTATTTGTCAAAATTGCATATCCCGCTTAATGTTTGCCATTATCAAAAAGGGGGAAATTGTTGGAAACACGTTCTCAATGCGATATACTAAACGTGTATTCTTTTGTAGGTTTTGATGAATGACAAACAAAGCACAAATTGATATATGACGGAGTTCAAGTACAAGAGCACAAATGTTGAGATTGAAGCTCAAGACGTTGTTTTTAATTGTTATTATTGAGTTATTCTTAAATGTGATCTTGATCCTATAACTTGACTCCATAACATGGCTTCTCTCATAAAACTATTTTCCAAAATCATGCATACTTATTTCTGTATCAAATAATTTCAAATGATGCATATTTACATTAGACAAAATGTTTTCTAAACATGCCTCAAAAATCTGGGCTAAAATAATCGATTAGGAACTTATGATAATCGATTGTTTCTGAGCCAAGACTGCATGACAATCGATTATGAATTAATGGTAATCGATTGTGAGTAAGACAGTGAACATCAGATTTTTCCAAATCTGCATGATAATCGATTGTGATCAAATGCCAATCGATTGTTGTTGAGGTAAAGTTTTTCAATACTCAAAATAATCGATTATGAACTAATGGTGATCGATTATGTTGAGACAACGTCTTCCAGTGATTTTAAATTTAATTAAGTAATCGATTATGTCTTTAGATAATCGATTATCACTGAGACAGTAAGTTTTATGATTTTCAGAAAATAACAAGTAATCGATTATGGCTTTAGATAATCGATTATCACTGAGACAGTAAGTTTCATGATTTTCAGAAAATAACAAGTAATCGATTGTTGCAAAGGACAATCGATTGTTGAAGCTGACCGTTGTCAAATGATTTTCAAATACCTCAAAGTAATCGATTATTGGTTTTCATATAATCGATGTTTTGCTTAAAATCTGGAAATGATTTTTAGAACGTTGCTGAAGTAATCGATTATAGATTGTATATAATCGATGTTTTGCTTAAAATCCGGAAATGATTTTTAGAACGTTGCCAATGTAATCGATTATGGATTTGGTGTAATCGATTATCTGTTTTTGAATTTTGCCAGTAATCGATTATGGATTGTAAGTAATCGATTATTAAGCGTAAAATTTGGGATTGATTTTTGATCTGACTGGCAGATAATCGATTGTTCGGTCTTGACAATCGATTGTCACTGAGTAAATTCAGCAATTCTTAATTGGCAATTAGACAACGGTAAGACCAAGTTTTGCACCTATAAATACAGCTTCAACTCAGTGTTTTAAACACAACAACATACACTAACTGATCATTACATTGCTTTAAGCTTTCATTCAATTGTTCATCATTTTCTACTCATTTCATAAAGCTTTTGAGAGCCATATTATTGTTCAAAGTTGTTGTGATCTTGAGCGTATTATTTTACTCATATCTACTCATCAAGGAGTACCTTTTTTTTAAGTGAGTGTTCAAGTATTTCAAATACTTGTAAGAGAATTTTGATTCTCTTGTGTTGAGGAACTTGTGCTTCCTCTGTTGAAGTCTTTGGGATTGTATCCCCGAGCAAGTGAAGTCTTTGGGATTGTATCCCCGAGCAAGTGAAGTCTTTGGGATTGTATCCCCGAGCAAGTGAAGTCTTTGGGATTGTATCCCCGAGCAAGTGAAGTCTTTGAGGTGAGGAACCTCCGAGCAAGTGAAGTCTTTGAGATTGTATCTCCGAGCAACTGTAAAGGTTTGTTAAGCACCCGTAAGCTTAACAAGTTAGTAGAAAATCTCGAGAGAGTCTCTCGGGGACTGGACTAACCACTGTTGTGGCCAACCAGGATATATCCTTGTGTAAGTTATTTTTATTGCACTTATTTACTTCCTGTAAAATTTAAATTCCGCAAGAAAACGCTAAATTTCATTAAAACGCTATTCACCCCCCCTCTAGCGTTAAGCGTAGTTTCTAACAATTGGTATCAGAGCCCAACTCTCTGAAAAACTTAACAGTTTGAGAGAACCATCCATGGCTTCTACTCTAGATTCTTTTGCAGGAATTGAAGAAGGACAATGCCCTACACGACCTCCTCTATTCAATGGCACAAATTACTCATACTGGAAGGAGAGGATGGAAATCTTCATTCGGTCAAATTGTCCCTACCTTTGGAAGGTGTACACAAAGGGAAATGAAATTCCAGTCAAGAAAGTGGAAGGCGAATGGATTCCCAAATCCGAAGAGGAGTACACCACAGAGGACAATAGAATGATTCAAAATAATTATAAAGCTGTAAATTTATTGTATTGTGCTATTAACGCTAACGATTACAGGAAACTTTCATGTTGCAAAACAGCAAAAGAAATGTGGGACAAATTAGAAGTCACTTACGAAGGGACTGACCAGGTAAGAGAAGCAAAAGTTGATTTTCTTACTCATGCTTATGAATTGTTTCATATGAAGGAAGGAGAAAAAGTAGATGAGATGTTTGAGCGCTTTTCAACAATAGTAAATGATCTACACGTCCTCAAGAAGACGTTCACGGATAGAGAACTTGTTCGAAAAGTTCTTAGAAGCCTCACACCGGCATGGCGATCCAAAGCCGATGCTATCCAAGAATCAATTGGAGTCTCAAACGTCACCATCGACGCACTAAGAGGTAATCTTAAAACCTATGAATCTACTATTCTTAACCCGTTTGTTGATGATCAAAGAAGGCAAAAGATTGCTCTAAAAGCAAGCACAAGCCAACCAAAGATTGAAGAGGAAGAAGACAACGAGTTTGGATTAGTCATTAAAAGATTCCAAAAGTTTATGCGCAAGGAATATGAGCGCAAAGGGAAAAACAAGGTGAGCAAATAAAATGCTATGAATGTGGAGAAACTGGACACATCAAAACAAATTGCCCAAACATCAAAAAGGAGAAGAAATCCTTTAAAAAGCAACGGGCATATATCTCGTGGGGAGGCGACTCCGGAGATGAATCAAGTGAAGAAGAAAACGACGAAGCTGCAAACCTTTGTCTCATGGTACACGAAGACAACCAAAATGAGGTACTTCAAATTTCGTCTGAAAACTTTTCACTTGATGAAATGCGTAATGCTTTTGATGAGTTATATACTGAATTTTTAAAGGCTTCAAAAACTGTCACTAGCTTAAGAGAAAACGCTTCTCTAAAAGAAACGGATTTTCAAAAACAGATTTCTTTAAAAGAAAAGGAATTAGAAAAACTGGTTTTGGAAAATGAGAAGCTACACGAACAAAACAAGTTTTATGGAAAGAGAAGTGCCGACAAACCTGAAAGTTCTACTAAAGGTTGTGTTTCTTGTGTGAACCTTAAAAATGAAGTAGGTAGACTTAAAGGCACACTAGATAAGTTTAATTCCTCGCATAAAAACTTGAATGTTGTTCTTGATAACCTAAAATCAACTAAGCACGGAATAGGTTTTAAAAATGAAGAAAAGGTTGATGCTAAACCTCAAAAACCTAGAGCTCAACCTAGGAACAACAACAAAAATGTGTATCCTAGAAATAGCTATCCTAGAACAAATTTGCATGCTAGACCAAGAAATGACCCTCCGCCTAGAAATAGTCACCATAGACATGATGCATATTTTAGGCAAAATTGTGAACCTCCTAGAAGACCCCAAAATGGTCCTCAACCTAGATATCATCATTCTAGAAACACTACCCATCCTAGAGATCAAAGTAGGAGAAATGATAGCGTTCAAAATAAGGTAAGCAACCTTCATTCATCTAGCTACTATGAACCTAGACGAATGCATAATCCAAATGTGACATGTCATTATTGTAGACGCATTGGTCATATTGCTCCCGCATGTTTTACTCGTCATAGACATGCTACTCAAACATATTATTACAATATGCCTAACCCTCAAGGACCCAAGATGGCATGGGTACCCAAAGAAAATTAATTTGTTTTGTAGGTGTGCTTGAAGGGATCAAGCGTACTATGGTACCTTGATAGTGGATGCTCCAAACACATGACGGGAGATGAATCCAAATCCCTTCAACTAGCACAAAGAAGGAGGAAGCGTCATATTTGGAAACAATCATATTCAGATCGGTTGATATTTTAAGCAATTTGAAAAACAAAATACAAGAAAAGGCATCGAAGGAAATCAATGATGAAATTGTGGAACAATCAACGGAAGAAGCTTCACATTTGGGGAGTGAAACAAAAGAACAAAATGAATGGAGGACGATCAAAGATCACCCTCTTGATCAGGTAATTGGCGACGTCGGAGGAAAGGTAAGTACCCGAAACTCTCTTAAGAACACTCTAGGACACAATTCTTAAGAGTTCACGATATCACTTGATAACACTAGTGTAATTTATTCACGTCACTATAAATTACTGACTTGAGCGTCGGAGACGTTTAATTCCATTTTGCAGGTACTTCCCCAAAGATAAGATAAATTATGAAGTCTTAGCACACCGCAATCGATTATCCCAAGAAAATAATCGAGTATCTACTGTGCAGTACATCGATTATCAGTATCAATAATCGATTGTTTAGACTGATTAGTTTATTATGCAAATGTGTTTAATTTGTTAACTCCTTATATTGCATAATCGATTTCCGTCTCAGTCATTCAGCAATACTTTTCCAGACAATCGATTATTTCTTCCTATAATCGATTAGTTGTCATATTCAGAAATTCTCCGAGTTCTCTGTATCAACCATATTTCAATAATAATCGATTACCAATATTGACAATCGATTATTTCTTGTTTAAACTTTGTTACCGTTTGGCTCCAACATCGATTGCTGTCAGGACATAAATGCTCCATAATCGATTATTTTGTGTTGATAATCGATTATCTCATTCAAATTTTTTACCGTTTGTCTCTTAAATCGATTTGTCAGTTCAAAATTCAATCCAACAGTAAATACAATCGATTATCTCTGCCAAATAATCGATTATCTAACGGTCAGTAAATTTATTTCTTACCGTTTTTGACTGTTCCAACTTTCAATTTTCAGCAGGTATCTTTAGTAAATGGCTGATCACTCCTTCTCCTATAAATAGCCCTCATATAGGATCATTCTCACTCACTCAAGCACCATTTCTAAAAATCAAAGGTCAATTCCTTGCATCTTAGTCTCAAAAATTCAGCAGTAAAAATTTTCCAATATGTCTGGACGCTCCTCCAAACGTTCTCGTTCCAGGCAAGGTGCCTCAGCCTCAACAGTCCCTCCTCCTCTAAACTTCCCATATGAAGACGGGTCCGTTTTGTTCTTCGAAACTCAAGCTGAACTTTCTAGGTTTCTCTCCAAGTTTGAGAAGCGATTTATTCTTCCTCCTCGCTTCTCAACAAGCAAACTCCTTGAACCTTTCGCCCCTGCCGCCAACATGCTCAAAGAGTGTCAACTCTATGATTTCTTGCTCCTTACCCATCCTCATATTAACACAACCTTAGTTGAAGCATTCTATTCAAATCTTCACAAAGATGACGATGGTGAGGTGGTCACCTCCATCAATGGCATTCACATTCTCCTCTCTGACGAGAACCTTCACACCATCGCCCGCATTCCAAACGATGGTGAAGATCTTATCCGGTATATTAATGAGGCCGGCTCTCTCTTTGATGAATCCATTTTTTTCCGCCAAGCCGGAATCTCTTATGATCAAGCTTCTTCTCGTCGTCCTACCATCTCGGGCATGGACCCAAATTATCGACTTCTCCTCTACTTCATCACCCGTGTCCTAAGACCTCGTAGGCACAATCATACCACCATATCCCAAGAGGACTCCAAGCTCTTACATGCCATTGTCACTGGAGCCAAGATCAATTGGTGTCGGCTCATTAAAATGCACACGCTCGATGCCGTCGCCGATAATATGCCCCTTCCTTATTCTCTCCTCATCATGAATTTTCTTGAAGCATCCGGATTTGTAACTGAAAATGGTCCTCTCAAAAGGAGTACCAAAATCTGGGAAATCTCGGAATCATCCTTCCATCATGATGGTGATCATGCTCCAGCTCCTCCTCCTACCCGTCCTGCCCGTCGTGCTCGTCCATCTCAGGAGCCCACTCTCCAAACTATATCCGACCAGCTCTCTCAGTTGACTCACGAGATCCATGGTTATTTTGACCATGTCCATTATCCCTATGCGGGTCTCGTTCCCTTTGAAGCTGCGCCGGATGACGAGGCAGATCGTGACGGAGATAATTGATATTGTATTTTTTTTGGTTTTAATTGTATTGTTGGATGTCCCTCTGCTGTACCCCTTTAATTTTCAATAAATAAACTTTGTTTTATTTCGTCTTTGTGTATCTTTTCTTACTATTTTTTTTGCTAATGGCAAAAGGGGGAAGATAACGGCATAACGGGTATGCACCACCTCTACATTGCTAAATTGCATCACCTCTAAATTTCTTAATTGCTTATAAGCTTAAATTGAGGGGGAATTCTTAAATTGAGGGGGAACAAGAACAAATATGCATACTTGTTACTTGTCTTGAATCGTCAATATTATTTGTCAAAATTGCATATCCCGCTTAATGTTTGCCATTATCAAAAAGGGGGAAATTGTTGGAAACACGTTCTCAATGCGATATACTAAACGTGTATTCTTTTGTAGGTTTTGATGAATGACAAACAAAGCACAAATTGATATATGACGGAGTTCAAGTACAAGAGCACAAATGTTGAGATTGAAGCTCAAGACGTTGTTTTTAATTGTTATTATTGAGTTATTCTTAAATGTGATCTTGATCCTATAACTTGACTCCATAACATGGCTTCTCTCATAAAACTATTTTCCAAAATCATGCATACTTATTTCTGTATCAAATAATTTCAAATGATGCATATTTACATTAGACAAAATGTTTTCTAAACATGCCTCAAAAATCTGGGCTAAAATAATCGATTATGAACTTATGATAATCGATTGTTTCTGAGCCAAGACTGCATGACAATCGATTATGAATTAATGGTAATCGATTGTGAGTAAGACAGTGAACATCAGATTTTTCCAAATCTGCATGATAATCGATTGTGATCAAATGCCAATTGATTGTTGTTGAGGTAAAGTTTTTCAATACTCAAAATAATCGATTATGAACTAATGGTGATCGATTATGTTGAGACAACGTCTTCCAGTGATTTTAAATTTAATTAAGTAATCGATTATGTCTTTAGATAATCGATTATCACTGAGACAGTAAGTTTTATGATTTTCAGAAAATAACAAGTAATCGATTATGGCTTTAGATAATCGATTATCACTGAGACAGTAAGTTTCATGATTTTCAGAAAATAACAAGTAATCGATTGTTGCAAAGGACAATCGATTGTTGAAGCTGACCGTTGTCAAATGATTTTCAAATACCTCAAAGTAATCGATTATTGGTTTTCATATAATCGATGTTTTGCTTAAAATCTGGAAATGATTTTTAGAACGTTGCTGAAGTAATCGATTATAGATTGTATATAATCGATGTTTTGCTTAAAATCCGGAAATGATTTTTAGAACGTTGCCAATGTAATCGATTATGGATTTGGTGTAATCGATTATCTGTTTTTGAATTTTGCCAGTAATCGATTATGGATTGTAAGTAATCGATTATTAAGTGTAAAATCTGGGATTGATTTTTGATCTGACTGGCAGATAATCGATTGTTCGGTCTTGACAATCGATTGTCACTGAGTAAATTCAGCAATTCTTAATTGGCAATTAGACAACGGTAAGACCAAGTTTTGCACCTATAAATACAGCTTCAACTCAGTGTTTTAAACACAACAACATACACTAACTGATCATTACATTGCTTTAAGCTTTCATTCAATTGTTCATCATTTTCTACTCATTTCATAAAGCTTTTGAGAGCCATATTATTGTTCAAAGTTGTTGTGATCTTGAGCGTATTATTTTACTCATATCTACTCATCAAGGAGTACCTTTGTTAAGTGAGTGTTCAAGTATTTCAAATACTTGTAAGAGAATTTTGATTCTCTTGTGTTGAGGAACTTGTGCTTCCTCTGTTGAAGTCTTTGGGATTGTATCCCCGAGCAAGTGAAGTCTTTGGGATTGTATCCCCGAGCAAGTGAAGTCTTTGGGATTGTATCCCCGAGCAAGTGAAGTCTTTGGGATTGTATCCCCGAGCAAGTGAAGTCTTTGGGATTGTATCCCCGAGCAAGTGAAGTCTTTGGGATTGTATCCCCGAGCAAGTGAAGTCTTTGAGGTGAGGAACCTCCGAGCAAGTGAAGTCTTTGAGATTGTATCTCCGAGCAACTGTAAAGGTTTGTTAAGCACCCGTAAGCTTAACAAGTTAGTAGAAAATCTCGAGAGAGTCTCTCGGGGACTGGACTAACCACTGTTGTGGCCAACCAGGATATATCCTTGTGTAAGTTATTTTTATTGCACTTATTTACTTCCTGTAAAATTTAAATTCCGCAAGAAAACGCTAAATTTCATTAAAACGCTATTCACCCCCCCTCTAGCGTTAAGCGTAGTTTCTAACAGATAGTGCATGTTTAAGCTTCTTTTACTTGTAGTTAAAAATGCAGAAAGGGTTAGCACTAAAATCAGCATTCCAATTCTCCTTCACTACATCTTTGAAGGTTTCATGCTTTGTCCAGAAGTTAAGAAATCTGAACGACTTCTTAATTGGAGGAGTCTTTATATCACAATTCAGCAGCATCGGGCAATGATCAGAACCAATTTTTGACACGTGAGTTACCTTCGATCCAGGAAAGGTCTGTTGCAATTCGTCATTGCTTAAACATCTATCCGATCTTTTGAAAATACAGTCCTCCTCTGATCTTCCATTCCACCATGTAAATTTGCTTCCTTTAAATCCCAAATCTGTCAAGTTGCAGGTATTTATGCAGTGTCTAAAGTCTTCTACTTCAAGGAGAGAAACTGGCAAGCCTCCATACTTCTCTTCCTCATCCCATACCACATTAAAGTCACCTCTAACTAGCCATGGTACTGTCATATCTGATGCCATTGCATACAAAGAATCCCATAGATCAATTCTTTCAATGCGATCACATTTGGCATAGACTAGCGTAAGGATGAGCTCAACATGAGTTTCAGTGTGCATCAATCTCAAAGTCAGCTATTGAGTCATGTTATACAGAATAGTAACTGCAAAAATTTCATCAATAAAAGCCCAAATCTTGTTTGACACATTCACCACAGACTGCGCCAAACGAATTCTTGCTCTATACCTCTCCATTTTGTTAGACCGCTGCATAGGCTCAATGATTCCTATGAATTCAAAGTGATGTTTTCTATTCCTACCCCAAATTATACTTTTAATTTAGTAACTAATTAGTTATTGTAAATATTGTTTTTAGTAATTAACCTAATTTGATACTATAATTTGGGGTTAGGAATTAATTTAGATTTTTTTATTTTTTAATTTGAAAAAGAAAAAATTAAAATGAAAATAAAAGGAAGAGAATTGAAAAGAGCCGAATTTTTGGGCCAAAACCATGAACTTCCTCGGGCCCAAGCGAAATGGCCATTATCCATTCGAAACAGGCCCAAACTCGTTCCCCTACCCGGTCTGCCCCACTCAGGAACCAGACGACCTTGTTTAATTGGCCTTTGATCAGGACCGTCGATCTCATTTGATCGAACGGTCCGAAACTAAGCCCCAAATAATATATAATTGTCCTAAACCCCCAATACCCCTCCACCCATAACTCGTCTCTTTCACTCTTCATCTTACCTTCTTCAGAGATCAGACTATACCCTGGCGCTGCCCTGAATTTCTCTGCCATTGTAGCCAGCGGCGCCACCTCCAACCAACCCCAAATTGATACCACAACACCCACCGTGTCTTCCCCTCTCTAAATCCCTAACTATTTTTCTCCAAATCATTCCGGAATCTTTCGAATTTTAAATCGAAGTTTTGAAACCTAAAATCCCAAAGCCCCCCAAAATCGAGATTCCAGTGAAAGTTGGGGTCTATTTGGATTTATTCGTGTGTTCTTGACAAAAAAAAATGATTAATGTCAAACTTGGCCTAAATTTGAAGGTCTGAAGATTCGTTTCAATTCTTTATTGTCCGAGCCATCTTAGGTATTTTTCCTTTTCTTTTGTTTATCTTTTCTTCATTTTTTTTATTTTTCCATCTCCTATCTCATTATCTTCTGCTTCTTTATCTTATTCGTTATTATTTCTTGTGTTTCCAGTTCCTCAAAATTATTTTGTATGCATGTTAGTATTAAGTCAATTTTAATTAGCATGATTTTGCTTTGTGTTAGATTTTTGTTCAAAATTTTATTTGTTTCTATTTTCTTTGAGCCCAAGACCTTATGAGTCTTTATGACTCTGCAAGTCATAGTCTAGTAATATTTGATTGTTAATTGAACTTGGGCTCTGAAATCAGAAGCCCAAGAAAAGGATACAAACCGGGTCTTGCAAGCTCGGGTGTGGGCTGAACCATTGAGTCAATTTGACCTGTTTGGTTTCAGGGGTAAACACAGAGGGTCTAGGGGTTAATTTAGAAATTTAGGCTAGGGAATATATTGTAACTGATTTGGGAAACTTCTAGGAAGGTGGGATTAGGACTAACCCTGAAAAACTAATTTTTAAACTAAGGGTATAACAGCAAAAATGAAAATTCAAAAAGGATTAATAGGGAAAACTAAAACTTATTTCTGTTGCCCTAAGACTTACCTATAAAGGCAGTGTTTTCATCACACACAAGGTAGATTATTAGAGGTTTATAGACTGAAAAAGGCTAAAAACCTCTGAGATTTCAGAAGTAACTGAATCCTTTTTTCAAATTCAAAAATATATTGAAAATTGCTCAAATTGGTTTTGGTTGTTTGGTTCTCTAAATCGTTTGTTTGGTTTAGAAATTCTGAAGAACTCCAAAAATCATGCATATGGGTAAAAAAAGGCTCGAGTTTGGGTTTGAATTGCTTGGGGTTTGGTTTCTGAAGTTCAAGTTTTGATTTGCTGATTGGCACTGTTACATTGTTGATTCTGTTGTTGTTGTTGTTGTTGTTGTTGTTGTTGTTGTTAACCCTTCATTCCCTTTGATTACCTCTTAATTTGTAGGTACTTTCTTCAGACCATGAATGGAAATGAAGCTTTATAAAGCTGTTGTGTGAAGCCATGTAATTCAAGTTGAAGAAATTGACAAATGTTAATTCTCTGTTGCTTTATCAACTATTTGAATTTGTTGTATTTTATTTTTGTGTTTCTTTTAGTCTAGCTTCCTATGTGTAGTCATTCATGTCAGCAGTACTACATGTTTCTTTTAAGGTTTGGATCTGAGATTTTGTTTGAATGTAGTTGATTCAAGAGTGTTTTTTAAGCTTAGCATAATATGTATTAATTGAGGAGTGCGACTATTTAGTCTACTGTTGAGGCTGGATAGTTTTGGATATATTTTTCAGAGCTATGGGTTAAATGCTTATTAGTTTGGACTATTCATGTTGTTGGTTTAGTAATTTTGATTTAGGTTTGTTTTCTCATTAATCATTTTTTTTAGATTTGCTTGTGTACAGCCTTAAGCATAGTGTAATAATTTCATTTTGTCACTTAGTTCTGCCTTTTCTCATGTTTGAGCACCTTGAAGTTTAAAAGGAATTTCAAATGGAACCTAACTTGGTTATAGACTCTGAAATTCTCAGATTTAGTTTGCCCCTTTACATTTCTAATGATTGTTTGCTATTTAACATGTTAGTATTCCTGATTTCATATACTATATATGTGTCTGGAGACTCGAACTCGAAAACTTGCGTCCTGTAATCCTTAGTTCTCAAAAGATTTAGGCCCTTCTTTGGGCCTTGGACCATGGGGACACCAGAAATGGAACTGCATGCCTCATCGTGTTGAGCCCGCCTTCTTTAAATTCCCTTTCAATTGTTGAAGATGGCACAAGCCATTTATAAAACATATAGATATGTCTTTTTTCTTTAACGCAAAGGGTTCTATTTAAGTATGGTTAAGAATCCCAACTCTTTTAGAGTTTAATTAATTAGACGACGTTAATTAGTTGAGGTTTGCAATATTAAATAATACCAATAGCTATGGCCCTCGAAACTAAATTTAGAAATCCTTTGGGTTAGAATAATTTGAGGCGTGTCGTGCCCAATAAAATTCAAAACTTCATGGCCCTCATTTAATTAATTTTAATCCTAAGAAACCGAGGCATTGCCATTTAGTTAAATTTTCCATGGCCTTCGCAAACTTGAAAGTGCGTAGTTGCTTTTAAGCGCATAATTTAAATAAACTTCCTTATACTCGGGTGTGCATTTCATGTGACCCAAATCCAAATCTCAACAACATTAAATAAAATGTATCACGAGCAATAGGTGCATTTCATATGGCATGGTTCAAGACGTGTTTCAGATAATGTTGAATCATCCATAAAAATAATCAAAAGCGGTTTAACAGGTTAGAATATATCATAGGCTAAAACATGTATTAAAATAAGATAATAGGCCAATTATGATAGTTTAAGCAACCGCGCTAGAACCACGGAATTCAGGGCTGACTAACACATTCCCTCGGGTTAGCAGAATTCCTTATTAGAATTTCTGGTTCGCAAACTTCAAAAGGAAAGTTGAATTTCCTCAATTTGGGATTTTAAAATAAACCGGTGACTTGGGACGCCAATTAAAATATTCCAAGTGGCGACTCGTAAATAAATAATTAATTTCATTTCGAATAATATCACTTTAATCTGAAAAACTCCCTTATGCTATCTTCGGGTGTGTAAGGAGGTGTGACAGCTTTGGCGACTTTACTGGGGATACAAACCCTGAACATCGGTTTAGGGTTCAAGAATTCGAGCTTAGAATAGATGATATAGTTGGATTTATTTATTCTTCAATTTATATGTTTGAGCCTAATGTGCTAAATATCGCTTTTTACCTCTTTGATATTGTGTGAACTCTATATAAACTGCTACGAAACCCTTCTTATCTCTGAGTCTTCTAAATCATATGGGGAGTGTGAACTTCATGTGACTTCTCTTCTATTTAGAATCTTATCTAATTTTAGAATGAGGTTCGGACAAGTAGCAAAGCCGGTGAAGCTTCTGTATTCCTGGTACGCTGCCCCCCCCCCCCCCCGAACTCGAGCTGTCCGCTCGGGCAATCCGGGTCTAGAATAATACAATCGGGTTTTATCCCTAGTATAATAAACCTCATGCCGAATTCGTAGTAGGAACTTTTTTTGCATCACGTGCACTTGACTTTTGAGACTCAACACAGGGGTTAGGTCTGTCTAGGACAGGTGAACCTGAAATGAAAAGACCATCCCGATGCATCATACTTGCTACTTGTGCATTTATTTTCTTCGGATTTGCATGCTGCCTGGCTTATGAATAATAGGAGAAAAGTTGGAAAAAAGAAAAGTCAACGTGAGGGCTAAGAGAGATACTTGCCTATTTTTGAAAAAAACCATCATCCAAAAAAAATATATACCGAAATTCTACCCAAATTTCGAAAAAAAGGGAAATATTATTTTTAAAAGTAGATGATGTTGTTTTTATTTTGTTTAATCTGCCCGAACAACGTTGTTGGCAATTTTTCCCTGTACATTGTTATACGTGAAAAATACTTTTAAAATAACATATATATGCTTATATAAGTATGCCCAAATATTTTAGTATTTTTTCCAATTTTTGAAAGACTTTATAACTGAATTTATTATCAATTTTTAACAGTACAAAAAACCAATAATTATTCTCAAAGTTCTTATTTTGGTGAATAATTATTTTATTCTTACATTTATATCAAAATATAGTTAATGTATTTTACACATTTTTATAAATTAATTTGGTACTTTAAAAGCTAAATTATATATAATTGCAATTCTAGCCTATTTTAAGATTAATAAAATTTTATAATTAATAAATTAATCCCAATCTTTTTGAATTAATATTTATATATTATTAACCAATCCGGTACTTTCAATTTGTTTTCAAAATCAGTTTTACTATTTTTAAAAAATAAAAAGAGAAAAATTGGCTATTTAAAATCTAACTCATTTTTTATTTCAATCATAGCCAAATTGAAACCCCCTTCCCCAGTGGACCCAATTTTGAATCCCAATTGGACTGGCCTAATTCTAATCTAACTTCATCCTGACCCAATCAATTAACCCGCATGACCCTTTCTTTCAATCCAAGCCGTTTGATCATTTAGATCAACGACCACGATCACCCTTTACCATTTTTAATTCACCAACCCTACCCTAATCCCGTCATTTCCATCTCTCGGCCATCTATGAATACCTTCCCTCTGTCAAACTCTCTCGAAGGTCCTTGAAACCCTAGTTATCTTCTACTATCTTCAATCGCGCTCTCACCGAAATCCATAGCTTCTCAGGCCATGGATGAAATATACTCACCTCCCTCCACTCCTAAACAGTTGGGGTTTGAAGTTTTGAGGACTGACCTCAATGGTGTCCATTAAGATCTTCTCAAATCCGTGGTTTTGGGGGCCTCTCAGGCCTTGCTCTGGCCCATCCAAAGCATTTTGAGTCTATTCATGACCTTTCCGACTCAAGATCGGACCTTCTTCCAAGCCTTCCTCATTCTAGGGTTTCTCTTAAACTCTAGCTATTCGAGGTTTTTCTCTGGCTGTTTTCTTAAATCTATGCTATATTTGTGCTTTACTGGAGTTTTAAGACGTCCCCCCCCCCCCCCAACGTTTCATTTAAAAAATTACTTCTTTCCGATCTAGGGTTTCTGAAAAGCTTAAAATGTTTTTTCGACTATTCCTTTTCTTTTCTTTGTATGTATTTGTCTAGACTATGTTTGTATGTTTTCTTTTCCACCACGCATGTGTTTTCTTCTACTTTCTTTCTACTACACATGATTCGTTTGTGCTTTGTGTTTAATTGTGCTTCTACACCATTCTCACATGTTCATCCTGTTGCTTTTTTATATATGTCTTATTGATATACTTTTCTGGTATGTTGAGCTCATTCACTGTACGTATTTTTTACTAAGTTAAGTTCTTTGTTTTCCTTTGCTGGGCCTTCGTTTTAGTTCTCTTTACACATGTTTCCTCTACTATTTTCTTAAGTTTATACTACCCCGTTTCTCTTCTGAACTTGCTTAAAATCCAAGATTTTCTTAAAACATGTTCTTTATGCTTCAGATCAGCTTTTCACTTTGCTGCTCCAAACCTACTATTACATCTACTGTTTTCTCATGAGACTTTGAAAGAGATATCTAAGCATGTTTTAACTACTTGCCTCCTCGCCTCTGTATCTTACGCGAGTTGGAAGCCCTAGGATTTGGGATTTTTGGGTGAGTTTTGATCATGTCTTTGGACTATAGGGTTCTATTTTGGATGTCTATGCTTGCTCAGACTCGTTTTGAGTCTATGTACTGAACTTGAACCCCTTTATTATGACTCTGGAATTTTCTATGATAGGCTTTTCTAATTAGCATGACAGTCCTTTCTTGTTCGACATGTCTGTATTCTTTATATATGAGGAATTTTTCCTTCAAAAAGGTTTTGCCAACTTGTGATTGATTCAGAATTTCTTTTAATAAGGTTCAATTGATTGCTACTGATTTTCTTTAAGTGAAACCTTTCTTCACCTTCCTGATCCAGTTCATTCACACGAAATCTTCGATTTATGATTTTTTTACTGGTTATTGAGTGATTTCCTTCCCGTATTTTCACAAACCCTGTTCTATCAAACTCTTGCCTTAAATAAGTTTCTGTGTATTTACCCTTTTTCTACTGCTTTGGAAAAGATTTTAATCAACCTCTTTCCTTAATTGTTTTGCCCATTTTAAATCAGAATCCCTTAATTGTAGGGGAACTTTTATAATTGGATTCAAAATTATTCTCCTACCTTATTTTGGATGCCTTCTACACTATTAAAGGGCATGACCTTTCCGCACTTGAACACACATTCAATTTCAATACTTTTTCACTTCACTCTCAATTCAACACTCAATACTCTTCTGAGATCTTCTTACTGTTTGCTGAAATTTGGCTTTACAATAATACTGCTTTTCTTTTTTCTTATTTCCCTAAAACTGTTATGTTCTATTTTAGTTTTCAGCCTCATCCTAGTGTGTTTATTTTACAGCTTCTATAATCCTATCTACTTTTCTCAGTGTTAAATATGTATGTCGTTTTCTTTGGACCTGTTGTCTGCCATGAATCCATGTACCCCTATTCCCTTCTATGCGTTTGAGCTAAAGTTCAGACATGGAAGCATCCAAATTGTTGCTCATTTTTGAACTTGATCCTCTAAAGGATCCTAGCTCCCAAATAATGTGGCTAACATGCTGGTTGGGGTGTGCCAGCACTTTCAATTACTGGGTATGACCACCATCCTGCCTTGGCTTTCCCTGAAATCTTCTCTGTGCACTTACACTCTCTCTTAGATTCTATGTTCTGCCCCCTCCTATGAACCTTGCTTGGGACCTTGAGCTCCCTCTAAACTTGGACATTTGGGGGCTGGACCTTCTATACTGCACTGTAACTCAATTCTGCAATATATTTGGGTGTAAGCACTGCTCGAACTTCACCTGAGACTCACAAGGAACTTTGACACATCCTAAATAAGAGAAATGCTTTGGAAATTTGATCTTGGAGATGGTTTACTTCATTCTTCAGACAGATGTCTGAATTAGGCTCTCCTTGGGTGGGATTTTTAGCTTTCTGATGTAAATTTATTTTACTTTTCTTTATTCATTCTGGGCTGCAATAAGTTGTAATAACTTATGGGGTTTTAGTAAGAAGGAGAGGGTCACTTATGTATGCGTAAGGGTAGATATCATGTTCATAAGTATTTACTTGTGCAATCATATCATTCTTTCACTTTTGGGTTTTCATATAGAAATCCTGTTATAGGTTCTGCATTTTCATATAGAAATCCTGCTTATAGGTTCTGCATTTTCATATAGCAACCATGTCTATAAATTTTGGCATTTTCATATAGAATCCATGTCTATAAGTTCTGCATTTTCATATAGAAACCATGTCTATAAATTTCTGCATTTTTGTATTATCTAGAAAATATGTCTATAGGTTCTGAATTTCATTACACTGCATATCATATAGATAACCTGTCTATAGGATTTTCCTGAATTCTGCATATGCAACTATCATTACGCAAGTGGTTTATAGAGTTAAATAATAATCAGTATCCTAGATATCATTACGCAAACCATAACCAGTACATGCAAGACATGCTAAACAATCTGTATTTAAGTTGAGGAGGCGTATTTGAGCCTTTTAACTGTTATGTGTTTCCCTTATATGCTCTATATGTTTTGTTTGTCACTTTAGATTTTATCCTTTTAAACCATAAAGGCCTAAATTTCCTTCCCTTTAGGACTAGTAGTCCCAAATGTCTCCAGGACTAATATGATCGGGACGGGTAAAAGCATGCAATAAGTAACGAAACCGTTCCGCATTTTAATACCTTAACGGGGTAGGAAATGTAGATATGGATATGATGACCAGTGCGCTAATACCACGTGTAGCCCTCTTCTGAGGAGTTATTACCGGGTATTGAATTGATGTGATCCATATTGTTCATAAACCTAGGACCCCCCTCCCTTTTACTTGTTTTATTTCAGGACTTTCTTTTAAACTATTTAAATTTTCAGCTTTTCTTTGCTTTCTTTCAAACTCAACTATTTTCAACCGTTATGTGAAAATCTATTTGAAACCCTTATGTTTCTATTTGTTGTTTGCATTTAAAGTCACAATTGTAGCATGGATGGGAACCACACTAGTGGATCTTGGTGGGTGTCTAACACCTTTCCTTCGAGATAATTTCTAGCCCTTACCGAATCTGTGGTTTCTAAATTAAATCATTCTTAGTGTCCTAATGCACTTTAATCATTAGGTGGAGACTCTTCAATACAAACCCAATTCCCAATAGGAAACGAGTTGTCCTCCCAAATGTAATAAACCCGATTTTGCAAGAAAAAGGGAGCGCGACATATGCCAGTTTGACTCTTACTGGATGTGGGATACGTAAGCAACTCCCATCGGGTCTAACTTCTCTCTTTGCAAAAATAGCCCAAAAAGAACAAAAACTTTTATTTTTTAAGTATAAATAAGGTGATGTCATTCTTGTCTAAAATAGCCGAATGTACCCAAAAGAGTGCATGAAGGCTATATTTGCAAGAAGCCGAGTGGTGGGTGTTGAACTTCCGCAGGGTACCGAGGCTTGGTTTGCACACTTGACTTCTTTAACTTCAGATAAAATTGAGTGGACTTTCGGATGGCTCCCTGTCAGTGAAGTCATATACATGTTAGCCGAAGTGTGCTATCTTCTCCTAATGGGTATCCAGAGCATTCAACCATATGCTCCTCACAAGGTTTTGCGCCAACTGGGTAGGTTTCAAACCGTTCCCCATGACGAAGATCTGAGTGGGCAAGTCTCAAATTGGTCCCAAAGGTTGTATTCCCAGAAGGAAAAGTTTGCCATGTTTGGAATGAGTGCATATTTCTCGAACCTAAGACTATGGTGTGGAATCTAGCTAAGCGTAAGGTAGACCCCAACTACATGATTTGGATTGGTAAAGGTTTCAAATCACTCTAGAGCCTTAGAGACCTGCTAAAAGGCCCAATGTCCAACAATTCACTAATGACTTGGGGGAGCAGTGGGATTGGTTGGCAAAAGAAGAAAGCGATAGGGCCAAGATAAGTAAATTAGAGGGACAAATCAGGGACCTCAAATTTGGAAATAGTATCCAAGTTGCCGCAGATGAAGGGTAAAAGAAGAAGCTAACTCGAGAAAATTAAGCCCTCAAAGCTCAGATCCAGGAAATAAGAATAGCAGCTAGAAACCCGGAAAGAAGCCGCGCAGATGAAAGGCTTATAAGTGGTTTGAAAAAGAAAGTACTCGAGTGTCACGATGACCTATAAAAATCTAACGCCAATTTAGCATAATTCCAAGCACAATTGTCAAAGAATGCAGGGGGGCAGAGTTTGTGCGACAAATAAAAAGAAAATATGAGGGGGAAATCACTAATCTGAAGAGAAAGTTGACTACCCTTGAAAATGAGGCGGACAAAAAACCTAGGAACTTTAAAGCCGACGGGGAACATTGTTATGCTTTGATGGCCCATATAGAGGAAGATATGCAACAGTTGAAGAATCAAAACTATCATAACACCCAAGTGTTGGAAGCTTGGAATCAGCAAATCGGGCGCCTACTTCAGGAAAAGGGTATAATCCGAGAGAGGGTGAGAGCCATTGCAGACTACATCGTCATGAAATGTCACGCATGTGAGGACATGACTCAAACTACTTTCTTCATTGCAGTAATGACATTTTTCTGCCAAATGATGAGTGATTTGGAGTGGCTTCAAGGGGATCTCACACATAGGCCCGTCGCAAGACCGAATGATATCCTACAGGCCCCAGCAGTAGAAGTACTTATGTACTCATGATTTTTCATTTATCGAGTCTATATTTAAGTTTTTAGTTTAAATTTAATTTTTAGTCCGTTTGTAGTTTTCTAATTCCAAGAAATGAGTAGATTGAAGTATTTTGTAATAGAAAAGTTTAGGAGTTCTATTAATGAAAATTGAAAAATCCCAAGAATTGTTTCTTTATTTGTGCATTTATTTTTGTTGAACAACGTAATGATCTAATTCACGTGATGTCGTGATAGTCCTATTCCACAGGATAGTCCAATCTCGGCCATCCCAACTTTTGAGTCATTAGATGCTGAGGAAAATAGGATTCTGCATCTCCACGTGATGGAAATGTGGGACGCCTGGGCCAATGGAAGAGAACCACCAAGTGTGATCCCTAGATTACCAGAGCTTTTTCCCAGGGCAAGTGGGACCTCCAACATTCCCATAAGTTATCCAAATACCCTACTGAGATATCCTACCATTTCCACCCACTTTGTGGGAACACCTTTTGAGGCTCGCCTATAAGTGTTAACTTCAGGTACGGCTTCAAACATATTCACTACGCCACCTTGTTCAGCCACGACACGACCTACTCTACCCATGCCTAGCTTTGATCCATCCTCTTTCGCCTTTCAAACACCATCTTTTCCTATGGAACCGACCCAGTTTACTACCAATGCTTACCCTTAGTCGCCTCGGTATGAGTTTACTGCGGGAAAGGAGAAAACCGTAAAAATCCCTAAACAAGAGGAGATTACCAGAAAAATTAGAAGAATGGAGCAAAGTCTCAAAACTACACATGGTTTGATTGAGAAAAAGAGTGTATCTTATGCTGACCTGTGCATGTTCTCGTACGTACATCTACCCTTGGGTTTCAAAACCCTGAAGTTTGTAAAATATGACATGCATGGGCAAACCATTGCCCACCTCAAAAGGGTAACCAACTGCAGGAAGAGGGCGAAACAGAAGAGCTACTCATGGATTACTTTGGAGAGAGTTCCGTTGGCAGTACTTCTGAATGGTATATGAATCAGGATATATCTCATTGGCATATCTGGGATGACCTAGCTCGAGACTTTGTCAAGCAGTTTCAATATAACATCGACATTACCCCAGACATGAATTCATTGTCAAATGTAAAGAAGAAGCCATCAGAGAGCTTCCGAGAGTATGCTGTCAAATGGCGCGAACAAGTGGCCAGATTCAAGCCTCCTATGGATGAGACAGAGATGGTCACTGTCTTCCTTTAAGCTCAAGAGGCTGATTATTATCAAAAGATGATGTCTGCTACGATGGGAAGATGTTAAGCGATCAAAATTGGTGAAATTGTTGAAAATGGGTTGAAAACAGGAAAAATCTTGAGTAAGTCTGCTATAAGGGCTACCTCCCAAGCAATCCAAGGAATGTCTTCAGGATTTGCAAACCGAAAGAAGAAGGAATAAGTAGTAATGGAAACTTCAAGTGCAAGAAAACCCCGTCCACCCAGACCTCATTTCTCTAAAAGAACCCCACAACATTGCAATCCCCACTAAGATGTAGTTTATTATATGGTTCCTTATCCATACGCAATGATGAATGTCCAACCCTATGTTAGGCCACGATACAATTTAATCAAAATCGAGCTCCATTTCCCAGAAATCAACCTCCTCGCCACACTCACTATAATCCTCGACCTCCAACAGAACAACTTCCGTACCCGGAAATCACCCAAGATACCAAAATTCACACCTATCAGTTAGACTTATTCTAGCCTGTTCTCCCAACTTGTTCAGATAGGTTTGTTGCAGCATGTACCCAAAACTAGGCAGAACCAAGCGTTGCCCGCTTACGGAGCTGGTCCTCGTTGTGCCTAACATTCACGGGCAAAAGGGCATGATAAAGATGACTATTAGACCCTTAAGAGGGCTGTGGAAAATCTAATAGAACAAAAGAGAATACTGCTAAAGGACGAAGACGTTCCTAATGTAACCAACAATCCATTACTGGCTCATAACAACAAGCCCGTTATTGTTATGATCTGTGAAGATAGAGAGTTTGACCCATCTCTAAAAGACATCATTGCCATCGCCAATGTTGAAAAGAAGCCAAAAGCTATCGTGAAACAAGATAAGGGGGAGAAGAAGAGAAAACCTACCCCTCAGAATACAGAAAAGAAAGTGGGAATTGAAACCACAGTAGCGCCTTCAAAAGATGTTGCTCTCTATGTTCCTGAGGCCACAAGAAAGAACATATGTCATTGAACCCTCCTTGAGAATTTGAGCTAAACAAGGGAGAATAAATGTATGTGCCCAATGGGACCTACGTGGTGTGGGATCCAATAATTCCACCAAGGCTGAATGAGCCCATGGTTATTGGCTGTGCACCTCAAAGGCCCATGACAGATCCCACTATTATTCCATGGAACAATAACAAAGCGGTAGTAATTTATAATGGTAAAAGGATCTCGGGAGAAGTTAAGGAAAATAACCTGGCTGAGAATTACCTCAATCTGAAGGAAGTAAATAGTACCACAAAGAAGCATTTCACACCCAAAAAGCCAGTGAGTGCTGATGAAGCAGAAGAGTTTTATCAGAAAATGAAAATGGAAGACTAAGAGATAATTGACAAACTTCGGAAGTCTCCTGCCCAATTCTCTTTGTCGTCTTTGCTAATGAATTCAACTGAACATTAAAAAGTGTTGATCAAACTCTTAATGAAGCATATATACCCATTGAAACCACTGTTGAATAGTTGGAGAGAATGGTAGAAATGTTTTTTGTAGTCAATCAAATCATTTTTAGCAAAAATGATTTGCCCCCGAAAGGGGCCGTACATAACAAAGCCCTTCACCTGACACTTAAATGAGAAGAGTATTATGTGAAAAGGGTCATGCTAGATGGTGATTTTGGGGCAGATATTTTCCCTCTCCCAACTCTACAACGTATGGAAATCAGTACCGAGACAATCAGGCTCAACAACATCTGTGTGGGTGACTTTGACGACATTTAAAGAGATACAATAGGCGAGATTGATTTAATTCTAACTATCGGCATGCTGGATTTTGAGGTGAACTTTCAGGTCTTGGACATGGATACTTCCTATAATTTCCTCTTGGGAAGACCTTGGATTCACGCAACAGGGTTGTGCCTTCTACTTTCCACCATACGGTGAAATTTGAACATGAAGATCAAGAGATTGTAGATCACGGGAAAGATGAGCAATAAATTTACCATGACCTGTCAATCCTTTGTCTTGAAGCTAGAGAAGGAAGTGAACATATAGTTTATCAAGCTTGTGAAGTTACAGACCAATGTGAAGAAGAGAACCCCTGTCCTCAACCCTTTCTCTCGAATGCATCAATTATGGTTGCTAAAGAGATGATCATGAATGGTTACAAACCCGAGAAGGGGATCGGGATGCAAGGAATTACTGAACTTATCACTCTGTCTGCTAGTGAGAAGTTCTTTGGGGTAAGTTTCCAACCCACATCAGCTGATGGAAAATAGGCAGATGAAATAAAGAACAATGGTTGGGTCTTGCCTCAGCCAATTCCGCATCTTTATATAATAATTGTCAGGCCTAAATACAAAGAGCAAGAGGAATGTGAGGCCTTTACGGCAGAGGAAATTGAAGAATCTATGGAGCTATGAGACGGATGTTGTATTAAACCCACATGGTCCAACCAGGGGAAGGCTCAAGCACCGCTGAGGTGCTATACATGGGACCTAGTGTCAAACTGCAAAATTGGAAGGCTACTCAATTTCCGATCAGGCGAGAATCCTGGTAGTCCAGCGCTGCCACTTTTTCTGCATCACGAGTTATTTCAGGGTGTAACTCGGATGTTTTCTTTAGTTTCCTGTCTTTAATTTCCAATGTAAACCCTGTTATCTTCAAATTCAACGAAATGAAATCAATATTTCATCGTTCATCTCTCTACTCTTTCTGATTTTTGTTATTTTTCTCTCTTATTTTTCTTTTAGTTCTAATAATGCAGCTTTAAATAACATGACATGCTTGCGGATTTCATGCCCAAATCCAAACACGTTGTCTCATTGTGAAATAATGAACCAAGAACCGAAATATGATGAAGAAGAGGCTTTTAGGGAAATAAATCAAGAATTGGAACAATTTGAGAATGAACATAAGACGAACTTAAATGATGCTGAGCCGGTTAATTTGGATAGTTACGAAGAAGTTAGGAAAACTAAGATAAGCATTCACATAGAGGAAAAAACCTGAGACGCATTGATCCAACCCTTGCTTGAATTTAAAGATATGTTTTCGTGGTCAAACACTGACATGCTACGACTAAATGTTGATTTCGTGGTTCATAAGTTTCCAACTTACCCCGATTATCCCCTTATCCAGCAAAATCAAAGAAAGTTTAAAACTGATATCAGTGACAAGATAAAAGAAGAAGTCATAAAATAGTTGAATGTGGGGGTGATTCGAGTGGTTTGATACACCACATGGTTCGCCAATGTATTTCCAGTGCCAAAGAAAGACGGGAAAACTCGAGTGTTTGGGGCTTACGGGGGTCTGAATAAAGCAATGCCAAAGGATAATTTCCCTTTTCCAAACATCCACATCATTTTTGATAACTGTGCCAAACGTGAGATACAATCCTTCATGGATTGTTACCCGGGATATTACCAGGTGTTGATGGATGAAGAGGATGCAAAAAAGATAAATTTTACCACACCTTGGGGCACATACTGTTATAGGGTCATGTCTTTTGGTCTGATGAATACTGGGGCAACCTACAAGAGGGCCATGACTGCTATTTCTCATGACATGATGCACCAAGAGATAGAGGTATATATGGATGACGTGATCATTAAATCCAGGACCCAGGACGGCCATGTTCGGAACTTGAGAAAATTCTTTGAGCAGCTACGTAAATATAATCTGAAGCTAAACCAAGCCAAATGTGCATTTGGGGTTCCATCTTGCCAACTCTTGGGATTCATAGCCAGTCGGAAGGGCATCGAGCTAGACCCAACAAAGATAAAGTCCATTCAAGAACTGCCTCGTCCAAGAACCAAGAAACATTTTATGAGCTTGCTGGGAAGATTGAACTACATCAGCCGATTCATTGCCCAGTTGACGTCTACATGTGAAACCATCTTCAAGATGTTATAGAAAGATGCAGCAATTTAATGGAAACACGAGTACCAAGAAGCTTTTGACAAAATCAAAGAGTACATGTCAAACCCGCCAGTCTTGGTCCTACCCAAACCAGAAAGGCCTCTGTTCTTGTATTTAACAATCTTGGAGAATTCTTATGGATGTTTCCTCAGGTAACATGACGTGACCGAGAGGAAATAACAAGCAATCTAGTATTTGAGAAAAAGGTTCACACGTTATGAAGCTAAATATACCTTGTTCGAGATGACTTGTTGTGCTCTAACTTGGGTTGCTCAGAAGCCGAGGCACTACTTGTTGTCCTACACCACTTACCTTATTACCGGGTTGGATCCTTTAAAGTACAAATTCCAGAAACCTATGCCCACGGGGAGGTTATCAAAATGGGAGATCTTGCCCACTGAATTAGAAATAGTCTATGTCACCCGTACGGCAATGAAAGCCTAGGCTTTAGAGGATCATTTTGCTGAAAACCCAGTTGACGGTGAATACTAGCCTTTGAGCACCTACTTCCCATATGAACAGGTAAATTCAATTGAGGCAATATCCAAAGACAACAATACTTGGACAATGTTATTTTATGAAACGACAAATGCAAAAGGCATTGGAATTTGGGAAATCTTGATCTCACCCACTCGGCGGCATTATCTAACCACAACCCGGCTTCAATTTTTCTACACAAACAGCACTGCCGAGTATGAAGCCTGCATTATGTGTATGAACATGGTAATTGACCAAGATGTCAAAGAATTGTTAATCATTGGAGATTCCGATCTGATTATCCGACAAGCCCAAGGAGAACGGGAGACTTGAGATGTCAAACTTATCCCTTACAAGAAACATGTAGAAGATCTTAGCAAGCGATTCAAGTCAATAGAATTCAGGTATATCTCTTGTTGTCACATAGAACTGGCTAATGCGCTTGCCACTTTGGCCTCGATATTGTCTTACCCAGGCAACACCCACATTGATCCCTTGGAAATCCAAATCTGGGAAAGGTACGGTTATTGTAATACAGCTGAGGCAGAACCAAATATTTAGTTGTGGTATCATGATATTAAAAGATTTCTGAAAAGTAAAGAGTACCCCGATCAAGCCAGCGGGACCAAAAGAGAACCATTAAATGGCACAAAAGTTGTTTCTTCGTGAGCTGTGATGTCTTGTACAAAAGGACTCCTGATCTCAACTTGTTAAGATGTGTTGATGCCGAAGAGGTCGGAAGAAGTGCACTCAGGAATGTGCGTACCCCACATGAACGGGTATGTTTTGGCAAAGAAAATCCTTCGAGCAAGCTATTATTGGGTGACTATGGAAAAAGACTGCTTTGGTTTCGTCGAGAAATATCACCAATGTCAGGTGCACGGTGATTTGATTCATGCACTACCTAGAGAATTGCATCCCATGTCAGCACCTTGGCCATTTTTTGCCCGAGGCATGGACGTCATTGGGCTGTTGAGCTGAAAGCTTCAAATGGACATAGATTCATTTCGGTCTCTATCGACCATTTTACGAAGTGGATGAAGTAATTACTCTCAAATATGTCACCAAGAAAGTTGTAGTAACTTCGTGCATTCCAACCTCATCTACAGTTTTGGTATTCCTGCAACTATCATTACGGATAATGCTGCAAATTTGAATAGTCATTTGATGAGGGAGATATGTGAACAATTCAGGATAATGCATAGTAACTCTACTCCTTATCGTCCAAAAGCCAATGGTGTCATCGAGGCAGCAAAAAAGAACATCAAAAAGATTTGAGAAAGTTGATTCAAAGTTCCAGGCAGTGGCATAATAAGTTTTTATTTGCATTGTTGGGATATTGTACTACTGTGCGCACATAGGTCGGAGCAACCCCGTACCTTTTGTCTTACGGTACTGAGGCCGTAATGCCTGCGGAAGTTTAAATCCCTTCTCTCTGAATCATTGCTAAAGCTAAAACTGAAGACAGTGAGTGGGTCAAAACCCATTTGGAACAGTTAACCTTGATCAATGAAAAGTGAATGGCCGCAGTCTGCCACAGGCAGTTGTATCAATAAAAATGGCTCATGCCTACAACAAGAAAGTGCGTCCTAGAAATTCTGAAGTGGGTCAACTCATTTTAAGGTGTATTATTCCTCATCATCAATAAGCAAAAGAAAAATTCGCTCCTAACCGGAAAGGCGCATACATTATCAGAAAATTATTGCCAAAAGGGGCATTATATGTGGGAGAAATTTAAGGAAATGACACTGAAATAGCTGTAAATGCAGATGCAGTATGTATAATCCTTCTACAGCAATAACATTATCTTATTAGGATGATGAAGACTTTCATTCTTGCTACCCCAAATCACTCCAATCTTTTGCTAATCCTTTGAGCAGGTTACCTTCCTTCCATTACCCTCTTTGGAACTTGAATATGTTCAGAAAAAAAATTAAAAATGAAAAAAAGGAAAAAAAATCAAAACAAAAACAAAATTTTCTACCTGAACTACGTTCAACATTATTCCGAAATGATACGTAGGCAGCATATCTCTGGGATTCCGTCACACCAAAAAAATCCAATTTCTCCCGAAAATGAAACTGGGGAAGATGTTATAATGGATCGATGATGATCCCACTGAATGGTTCCAAAATTATAATTCAGTCCAAATTCTTTTTATCCAAACCGTATTCAAGTCCATACGATCAATCGGCGAAAGGTTGTTTGGATCAGATGCAATCAAGAAGAGAGAAATAAAATGAGAGAGTCTTATTGGTAAAAACTCACATACACCATAGGTGTACGGTGAGCAGAGAACTTTAACATGAGAGAGTCTTGTTAGTGAAGACTCGTATAAGAGCACTGTAAGGCGATGGTGAGAAGAGAAATGAGAGAGGTCAATTGGCGAAAACCCTCAAAGGGCGCCGTTGATCGAAAAGAAGAAATCCATCACCACCATTGGTATTGAAAGAGTCAAAGGTTTCTTGGTTTTAAAATACAGGTCGCAATGGGTTTATGAGAAGTTGCATAGTTATGGAGATCAGGTATCCAGTACAAGAAGCATATCATGTATATTGAAGTCCGCATGCATCTCAGATAAGTCCTTTTTTCCTCCCCGAAAGGGACATTTCTCCTAAAATTCATTTTCTTGTCCTTTGTTTACTTTTCCTTGGATCCCTTTCGGTCTAACTTTGTTCTGAAACTAGTACGAAGAAAAGATGGCAAGATTGGTTTAACAGGGTTTTGCTTAATAAAAGCCAAGTCAAAAGAAAAGTACCCAGCCTCAGTGGGTGCATCAAGTCGATCTCGACTGGCCATGATGGCCTATGCTCTTAAATCAAAGTTATGGAAATTGAAAACAAATCCGAAGTCAAAAGCCCCTAGAGGCAGAAGAAGTTGAAAGGGCCAAAGCCCCTTATGGTTGAACCGTCATGAGAAATTTTGGAAAGTTGAGCTCCTCAATTCTGGAAGAAAGTGCAGCATTCAGAAAAGCCAGCCAACAACAGAGGTCCTCACCAAAAGATTTGGGTCGAGATACAGTGATAAAAAACAATCAAGGCCACAAAACCAACCACCGTTTCAAACTAACAATTGTTCTTTGTTTGAAAATTTGAAACAAGTGAAATCCAAAGCAACCATGCAAGAAGAAGGTGCAATCAAAAAGTAAAAAGAGATGTGCAAGTGATAAAAACAGCTTTACAACAACTATCCTTAAAAAGGAAAGTCCCCTCCAAGTTTTTCGCGCATTTACTCATTCCATGAAATAAAATAAAAAAGAAAAGAAAATGAAATTTAAAAAAGAGATATAAGAAGAAAATTCAAACAAAAATGGTAGTTTAAAATCCCAAATCTCATTCTTTTATTTGCCAACATAGGTCCTCCATTCCCTAGTTGAAAGTTTTAGACATGGAGCCTCTATTCCCTAGTAGCCTTTTGACAACATAGGACCTCCATTCCCTAGTTGAGATTTTTAGACATAGGGCATTCATTCCCTAGTTTCCTTTTTTTCCAACATATGGCACATTCCCTAGTTGTCGTTTTTACCAACATAGGCTCCAATCCCTAGTTGAGATTTTTTTAGGCATAGGACCTCCGGTCCCTTGTCGCCTTTTGCCAACATAGGGCTCCAATCCATAGTTGACATTATTTTTCGACATAGAGGTTGCATTCCCTAGTCTCCTTTTGCCAGTATAGGGCTCCAATCCCTAGTTGAGATTTTTGGACATAGGGCCTCCATTCCCTAGTCGCCTTTTGCCAACAAAGGGATCCAATCCCTAGTTGAGATTATTTTTAGACATAGGGCCTCCATTCCCTCGTCGCCTTTTGCCAATATAGGGCTCTAATCCCTAATTGAGATTTTAGACGTAAATCCTCCATTCCCTGGTCACCTTTTTCTAACATAGGGCCTCCATTCCCTAGTTGAGATTTTAGACATAAGGCCTCCATTCCCTATTCACCGTTTTTGCCAATATAGGGCCTCCATTCCCTAGTTGAGATTTTTAAACATAGGGCCTCCATTCCCTAGTTGCCTTTTGCCAACATAGGGCTCCAATCCGTAGTTGAGATTTTAGACATATAGCCTATATTCCCTAGTCTCCTTTTGCAACCATAGGGCCTACATTCCCTAGTTGAGATATTAGACATGAGGCCTCAATTCTCTAGTCGCTTTGTTTTGCCAACATAGGACCTCCATTCCCAGGTTGAGATTTTTAGATATAGGGCGTCCATTCCCTAGTCTCCTTTTTTGCCAACATTGGGCCTCCATTCCCAAGTTGAGACTTTAGACATAGGGCCTCCATTCCATAGTAGCCTTTTGCCAACATAGGGCTCCAATCCCTAGTTTATATTTTATGTGTAGGGCCTACATTCCCTAGTCGCCTTTTGCCAACATAGGTCATCCATTCCCTAGTCGCATTTTTTGCCAACATAGGGCCTCCATACCCTAGTTGAAATTTTTAGGCATAGGGACTCAATTTCCTAGTCTCCTTTTGCAACCATAGGGCATCCATTCCCTAGTTGAGATTTTAGACATGGGGCCTCAATTCTCTAGTCACCTTTTTTTGCCAACATAGGACCTCCATTCCCAAGTTGAGATTATTAGATATAGGGCCTCCATTCCCTAGTCTCCTTTTTTGCCAACATTGGGCCTCCATTCCCTAGTTGAGATTGTAGACATAAGGCCTCCATTCCACAGTATCCTTTTGCCAACATAGGGCTCCAATCCCTAGTTTATATTTTATACGTAGGGCCTACATTCCCTAGTCGCGTTTTGCCAACATAGGGCCTTCATTCCCTAGTCGCATTTTTTTCCAACATAGGGCCTCCATTCCCTAGTTGAAATTTTTAGACATATGGCCTCCATTCCCTAGTCGCCTTTTGCCAACATAGGGCCTTCATTCCCTCGTTGAGATTTTTAGACATAAGTCCTCCATTACCTAGTCGCCTTTTTCCCACATAGGGTCTCAATTCCCTAGTTAGGATTTTAGACATAGGGCCTCCATTCCCTAGTCTCATTTTGTCAACATAGGGCCTCCATTCCCTAATTGATATTTTTTAGACATGGGGCCTCCATTCCCTAGTCGCCTTTTGCAAACATATGGTTCAAATCCCTAGTTGAGACTGATTAGACTAGGGCCTTTATTTCCTTAGTCACCTTTTTGCCAACACAGGGACTCCATCCCTAGTTGAGATTTTTTATATAGGGCCTCCATTCCCTAGTCACCTATTCCTCCTAAAGACACAATCCTTATTTTATCGCTTTCAAAAAAAAAGGATTTAGATCTTAGTTACAAATAACTCACGAAAATTTCCTAGTGAAACCTTGGACAGATAAAATTTTATTTTTTTGTTTGTTTCGGTGTTTGAGCAGGTCAGACCTCGAGGCATAGGGTTACAAGATGACTAAAAGAATGATTCTCAATATATAATAAAGAAAGAAGAATAGAGCAAAAAGAAGTAAACTCAAAGTGTTGACGTGTAGAAGGATGCAGACTGCACAAGATATGATTGAAGTCACAGGCTACACATGTCCGGTCTGGATCCAAAGCTGAAGAAACAATCAACACCTACAGCTGAAAAGCATCAAAATTCAGAACGGAGTGTGCAGCAAGAACCTGCCAAGACTCACGATCAATCTTCAAGATATTTATCGATAGAAATCTTGTAACTCGTAGCTGATAGGATTAGCTAGCTTATCTTTTTATTTTTCATTTTGGTGTAATTAGGTATTTAGCAAGCAGTAGTAGCAGCAACAATAGTGAAATCACAGATTTCCGTAATCCTAGCTACCAAATCTTCCAAAACTACACTGACATGATTCCTTTATAGCCAAGGATATGTAGACAACCTTTGAAGCAAGGTTCGGTCGGACTCTTTTAAAGAATACTTCTCATGGAGTTTCAGATATGCAAAAATCCCTTCTAATTGCTCATTTTATCTTTGTCGGAAACCCCTTCGTGTCACTGAGCAAAGAGGAGTAGCTATGAGCACGTGATTTTTGCCTCACATAAACTACGTCTACAGAATTCCAAAGTATCAAAATTTTCTATTAATAATTTATTATTTTAGGAATTATTGTAGAATTTTTCTTATTGTTTTTATTTTTGTGTGCATGTTTAATGTTTTTAATTCATAAAAATACATAAAAAAGATACGCTGTATTTGCATTTAGAATTAAATCTTATATTTTTTAAGATTAGTTAGTAAATTAATTATTCTTACAAAAATAGAAAAAATAAACTCAAAAAAATGGTTCATTTTGCATTTCTCACTTTTAAAATTCGAATTTTGTAGCTTTTTCTTCAAAATTAGGAGTTAGTCAACTTTTGAAAATATTAAGCTTGAGTAATTGATATATTTTGATAGGTTAATTTTGATTTAGTATTTAATTTAGGTTTTATTTTAATTTGAAAAAAAAAAAGAATAGAAAGTTTGAAATTGAAAAAGAAAAGAAAAAAGAAACAATGAATAGGATTTTGGGCTCTTTTAATTCAATTCCCAGCCAAAATGTTTAAACCCCCATTACTTAGTCAAAATTGGTGCAAAACCCACGTGATGCCCAATCCAAACCCCACCAAGGACCAAATGACCCATTTTTTATCCCCAATCCCAGCCTTTGATTTCCCTCAATCGAATGGTCGAGAACTAGGGTGTTTAACAGTATGTAACTGTTTGAACCGCCTGACTCTCACCCCTCCCCCCCCCCCCCCCCCTTCCTATTACATTAGCACTCTTCACCTCCCTCTTTAGAGAAAGCCTAACCCTAATCCCCCTTCCCAAAATCCGTACCCTCTCTGATGGCGGCACCACCCCCAAATCGTCCCAATCAACACCATGAATTCGTCGTGGCTCCCTCTCTCCCAATCTCTAATTGGTTTCCCTTGAATCTTTCTGAAACTCGTCGAATCTTGGATATGAGTTCGAACCCCTAAAAGCCTAAAATGCCTACTCTCAGATCTATGCATGCAAGGCTATTACTCCGAGTTTTGAGTGTTCAAGGATGGTTTATCACAAAATAATGATGTTCGCTTGTTCTTGACAAAGAACAAGTGATTGATATTATTTTGGGTTAATCAGAATGTATCTAGTTTATTTCGACTTTAATAAGTGAGTTTTAATTCATTTTTTTTATATCCATCTTCGTCGGTTTCACATCTGCTCCTCCCTCTTTCTTTTATTTTTTTAGTTTAATTTCTTCTAATGAATTTGATGAAATTGTTAACATCTGAATCTAAGTTTCCTTGTTTGTTTTGGTAGTTGTATTTATCCCGTGCGTTTTTCCAGTTTGCTTTTAAAAATTTCGTTAGTTTTGTTTGTTATGTGCATTCGGCATGTTTAGATTTTATTAGTGGCATGCTTAAATTTCTGATTTTCCCCGTTTATTTTAGTCTCAGAGTTTAGTTTAATTAGGTTTATTTCGATTGGTTAACCTAGTTAGTTCCATGCTCACTTGTGATTAGTAATTAGTCATTTTGTTTAAATTTTAGTTTTGAAATCATCTAAATGGACTTTTCGTTTTCTTCTTCCTTCCATAGATTACAGAATTTAGTTTGAGCTTCGAGGTCATTGTTGCCCCATTGTCAAGTACAACCCATTCATTTGGTTTTATTTTAACGGGTCAACTTGACCCATGAGGTTTCAGAAGTAATTTTCAAGGCTTTAAGGGTTGCATTAGGAATTTTAGGTTAGGGAATATCTTGTAACTAACTTAAAAAGCTGCCTAGAAGGTGGGATTTGGACTAACTCGGAAAAATTGACTTTAAACCAAGAACATGAGAGCAAAAATAAAAATTCCAAAAAGGATTAAAGTGAAAAGCTGAATTCATTTTTCTGCTTCCCTAATGCTTGCCTATAAAGGAATACTTTCTTCTTTAGCAAGTTATATTTTCGATATAGAAAAACACAAAAAAAATTGAAAAATGACTGGGTATTTCTCTCAAGTAAAAAGCACTAAAAATTGCTTGAAATTTGCTTGGTTTTTGAGTTATAATTCCTTTGATAAATCAGAATTTCAAGAGTTCAATATAACCATTCAATCTGGGTTTTAGAAGTTTAGAATTGGGTTGGGAATTTGAAGCTTGCTCTACTGATTTCATACTGTTTTATTGCTGATGATGGGCTGATTCTGATGCTAACTCCTCATTTCTCTTTGTTTTTCTATTACATTCAGCTATTACTCAAACCATGGTTAACTTTTGGAGTTGTAATATGCAAAATGTGAATCTGGACGCATAATGATAACAGTTCGAGTTATTGAATAATTATTTTTCCCTGTTTCTCCATCCTAGTCATTTTCTTGTAATCATTTAACTATATGTGAATTCTATTAGCTTAATTATGTTGCGGATATAGTATGAAATAGCTGAGCTTTGGTCTTTTATCCAATTCTGTGGAAGGCTATGTGTTTAAAGATTTAAAGTAGTCGGCAGGTTATTCTCATAAGATTCCTGCTTATTATTTGGGTGAATTTAGTGTCATTTGAGAATAAGATTGTTTCATCACATGCTGCTTGGGCTTAATGTCGTTGGCCCAGATGTGCGGAATCCCTTTTTCTCGGCAGGCATATTCCCTATCTGGGCTATATGCTAAGCCCTATTACGTTCTCATGTTTTTGTTCACATAATTCGCAATCAGCCATTGGGCCCACCCCTAGTCAGCCTGAATTCCTTCAACAATCCAAGTGTGGGTTTTGCGCATTGCGAGTTCATTAGCTATTAAAGTTGGGGCTTGAACATTTGCTTAAACTACATTAGATATTCTTTTGGTTCTTTTATTTTTTTATCAATTAACTAGGTCCTTCAATACTTTTGAGGTGTATCATATTAGACGAGTTATAATTTATGGCCCTCAAAGAACTAAGTTTAGAAATAATTTTAATAAAATAATTTGAGGCGTGCCTTGCAAAATAAAATTTCCAAACACATGGCCCTCATTTATTTAATTTTAATCCTTTAGACATCGAGGTGTGTCATTTAGTTAAATTTTTCATGGTCCTCGCAAATTTGAAAGTGCATAGTTACTTTAGGCGCGTAGTTTAAATTAACTTCCTTAAACTCGGGTGATGTGACCCTATTCCAATTCTCAGCAGCGTTAAATAAAATGTGTCATAAACCGTGGGTGCATTTTATGTGTGTGGTTCAAGACGTGTTTTAGATAACATTGAATCTTCCTAAAATTAATTAAAAGCGGTTTAGTAAGTTAAAATATACCATAGACTAAAACATGTATTAAAATCAAATAATAGGCCAATTATGATAGTTTAAGCGACCGTGCTAGAACCACGAAATTCGAGGGTGCCTGACACCTTCCATCGGGCTAACAAAATTCCTTAGTTATAATTTCTGATTAGCAAACTTCAAAAGAAAAGTCGAATCTTCCTCGATTTGTGATTTAAAATAAACTGGTGACTTGGGACACCAAATAAACTATCCTAAGTGTTGACTCTAAATTGAATAAATAATCTCATTTCGAATAATGTTACTTAAAGTGGAAAAACTCCCTTATACTGCCCTCGAGTGTGTAGAAAGGAGATGTGACATGTTACACGAGTCTTCAATTGTGGTTCTCCATCTGCGGTCCGCACAATTCTACATGCAGTCACAGATTTCCTCTCATAGTCGCACATTGACCTTTTCTCTGATAGAATAACTTCAGAGAGTTTGCATTTTGAATCCTTCATTTGTGTGGTCTGCAAGGTAATTATGCGGCCATAGTTCTCTTTTGCTACAACACTCCAAATTGTGCAGTCCACACAAATCAATTATGGTCCGCACTTCTTTCGATACTTAGCCTCATTATTGTCCATGGTTCCTGTAAGTCACATTCAGCCATGTAGCACACTTCAAATCAATTTAGCTCAGAAACATAACACCTAACTACAAAAGGAAAATAGACAAAATGAAAAGAAACATGGGGTTTCTCCCAATAAGCGCTTGATTTACGTCGTGGCATGATGAAGAATACCATCAATTGAAATTAATGATCGTCACGACGTGGCTATCTCCAACTTTTCCTAAATAGTGCTTCACCCGGTGACCATTGACTCGAAATACTTCATTATTTTTGTTCTTCAAGTCCAATGCATCGAAAGGTGTCACACTCACAATTTCCATAGGACCACTCTATTTAAACTTTAACTTCCCGAAAAACATCCTCAACCTTGAGTTAAACAACAATACAAGATTGTCCACCTTGAACTATTTGTTCCAAATGTATTTCTGATGAAGATATTTTGTCTTTTCTTTGTACAAGGAGGAACTTGCACAAGCATGGTACCGCAACTCATAAATTCATTCAAGTGTGCAACCCTCAAGTGACCGGCTATATCCCAATCAAGATTCAACTTTTTAGAGCCCACATGGCCTTGTGCTCAAATTCCACAGGAAGATGACAAGCTTTGCCGAACACCAACCGGTATGGCGACATTCTGATAGGTGTTTTGTAAGCCATCCGATAAGACCAATATGAATCATCAAGTTTTTTGGACCAATCCGCCCGGTTAGCATCCACTATTTTGGACAAAATAGTTTTTATCTCACAGCTGGACACTTCCACTTGACCGCTAGCTTGTGGATGATAGGGGTCGTGACTTTATGAGTAATACCATACTTTCCAAATAAAGTGTCGTAAGCGTTATTGCAAAAATGTGACCCCCCACTTATAATAGCCTACGGGTACCAAACCTTGTAAAAATATTCTTCTTAAAAAACGCCGCCACACTTCTTGCCTCATTGTTGGGTAAAGCAGCCTCAATTCATTTGGACACATAATCAACTGTGAGCAAGTTGTAGGTATTCCACAAGAACTCACGAAAGGACCCATGAAGTCAATACCCCACACATCAACAATATCAATCTCCAAAATGCTCGTGAGGCGTTTCATTTTTCTTTTGAGATTCCGCTGACCCGTTAACATTCATCACATCTTTTCATATCTCACTAGCATCCTTGTAAAGAGTAGGCCAATAGAAACTGCAACTTATTACTTTGGTTGTTGCCCTTGCTCCACATGATGGCCACCATATGTCGAAGAATAAGAAGTTGTAATAATTTCACCTTGCTCTTCTTCCGATACACATCTTCTAGTTATTCCATCTGTACAAACTAGGAAAAGGTATGGTTCATCCCAATAATAATCTTGATAATCATGTTTCAGCTTTTTTTTTCGGTTTGAAGAAAATTCATCTAGGATGATTCCACAAACAAGGAAATTTTCTAGATCCGTGGACCATGGCACCTCTTTCATCAAAATATCCAAGAGTTTTTCATCGGGGAAGGAGTCATTGATTTCAAGGCCATCGTGCATCCTCCCCTCCTCCTCCTCCATATGAGGCAACTGGTCTGCCACTTGTTTTTCACTCCTTTTTCTATCTTGGATGTCAGTATCAACTCTTGCAATAAAAGATCACATCTCATCAACTGAGCTTTGGAATCTTTCTTGCTTATAAGATAACAAAGTGCCACATGATCTGTGTGGACAATGACCTTTGCACCCATCAAATACGGGCAGAGTTTTACAATTGCAAAAACAATGGCAAGGAGATCTTTCTCCATAATGGAGTAGTTGATTTGGACACTATTCACGGTCTTACTATAATAGTAGATCGGATGAAAAATATTGTTGATATGTTGCCTCAAAACAGCTCCAACCACTGCGTCCCTTGCATCACATGTGAGTTCAAAAGGGACACTCCAATTTGGAGCAGTGATAATGGGAGCAGTTGTCAACTTGAACTTTGAAAATTCAAAAGCTCTCACGCAATCATTATTGAAGTTAAACTTAGCATCTTTTTCACGAAGCTTGCACACCGGGTTCACCACCTTAGAAAAATATTTGATGAAACGCCAGTAAAACCCCGTGTGGCCTAACAAACTCCGCACACCCTTCACCGAAGTTGGAGGTGGAAGTTTAGATATCACCTCAATTTTTGCCTTGTCAACTTAAATCCTTTCTTTGAGATTTTGTGGCCAAGAAAAATGCCTTCCTCGGCAATGAAATGACACTTCTCCCAATTGAGCACCAAATTTATTTCTTCACATCTTGCCAACACCTAATCTAAACTTGAAAGACAATCATCAACAGAATCTCCAACCACCAAAAAGTCATCCATGAAAACTTAAAAGTAGTCCTCCACCATGTCCGTGAACATAAGCATCATACACCTTTGAAAAGTCAACAGTGCAGTACACAAACCAAATGGAATCCGCTTGAAAGAAAAAGTTCCATAGGGACATGTAAAGGTTGTTTTCTCTTGATCCTCCAGAGCAATAATAATTTGGTTGTAGCCCGAATACCAATCAAGAAATCAATAGAAAGCACGACCAGCCAAGCCATCAAGCATTTGATCTAATAAGGGGAATGGAAATGATCCTTCCTTGTGACTTTTTTGAGCTTGCGATAGTCCATACATGGAAAACAACCTGGAAAACAACCGTTGCATCATGGACTTACGCACATGGAAAACAACCTTTTCATCACCAAATTGGGAGGTGAGTTCTCCGACTTCAATATCACAAAGAGCCCCCGTAGCGAGGAAATGTCTTTGAAGAATAATCGACACCTCATAATCAACTTCACAACCTAGAATGACAAAATCCGCGGGAAGAATGAATTTATCAACACAAACCAACATCTTCAATCACTCCCAATGGTCTCTTCATAGTGCGATCAGTCATTTTCAATCTCAAAGAGGTGGGCATTTTTTTCCCAACTCCCAAAGGCTTGAAAACTGAATAGGGCATCAAACGATATTTGCCCCAAGATCACAAAGAGATTTAGCAAACACGACACTTCTAATTATAACAGGAATCATGAAAGTACTGGGATCATCTAACTTATGAGACATTGAATGCACAATCGCACTCACTTGATGTGTGTCTTTGATAGTTTCAAAATTCATTGATCGCTTCTTCGTCACGAGATCCTTCATTAACTTTGTATAACCGGACATTTATTCCAAAGCATCAAATAAAGGCACATTGATTGAGAGACTCATCATCATTTGAATAAACTTTTTGAATTAAGTCGCCTTTTTGTTTGGCAAGTCTTTGATGGTATGGAGGTGGAGGTTTTAGGCAATGGTGCCTTAGACTTTTGCACTACCAGCTTCGGTATGTCAATAATGTGATTCCTAGATAGGTTCACCTCGTCTTGAGTCTCTTCCACACTATCATCAATATTAATCTAAACATCATCATTTGATTGCACTGCATTGTTCGGGACATCTTCTTCTTGTAGCACTTTCTCATCATCTACAAGTTGCTTTTGACTTGAAGTGGATACATTCCCACCTCTTCCACTTCTTGTATTAATTATCATTGTATTGGGAAAAAACTGAAATTAAATTAAAGATGATGTGGCCTGACACGTTGCCTGGTCAAATAGTCAAAGCGTAATAATCCAGTAAAAGGAACGGGAGATGATAGATACGAGAAGAGAAATTTAAACAGGCGCGGGAAGGAGTTTAGCCACGAGTTTCGTACCAATTCAATTCATTTAATTCCAACGGGTAGAAAGAGCACTGAAGACGAGAATCTGATGGCAAAACGTAGTCTAAATTCATTATTAAATGCCTGATATGTTAGAGAATAGTATTTAATAGCAATGATTGCGTAACGCCTCATAAATTTCCTTTATTATTTAGATTAAGCCGTTACTCCTTATTACCTATAAAAGGATGAGGTTTCATCATTTGTAAGGACACGAAAAATCATTCACATCATATTGAAATACAAACTTTTTACTGCTCAATTTATATTCTCATAACCTATTATTCTTTTTGGTCTCTTGATTAATAGTAACCCGATTTCTTCTCTCAAAAGTCTAGTTTTGACCAAATAATATTTTTTGGTTAAACAGTCATGGCATGTCCCATGTTGTTCCACCCTTTGGGTTTACTACCTTTTCATTCGGTAATGCCCCTTTAGGACGAGAATTTTGAACTTGAGAGATTTGCCCCATTTGAACTTCTAAGTTGATGATTGATGTGTTGTCTGAGGCAAGTTGGCATCCCAATCAGCACTCTTTTCCATCATTTTCTTGAACATCTTCTCAATACACCCCATCTCATTATTTGAAGAACTTAGACCATGGGAAGGATAAGGATGCAGGTTGCCCGATTGTTGATACATCGACGGCTTTTGAAAACCCGACCCAAATTGCCTTGATTATTGTTCCATCCACCTTGATTGTTACCTCTCCCCCCTCCCCCCCCCCCCCAAATTACCTTGATTATTACCACTCCAATTTCTTTGGTTGTTGGTGTTATGCAAATTCCCTTAATCATTTCCACCACTCTAATTTCCTTGGTTGTTAGAATTACAATTGCCGTGATTTCTTTGAGGTCGCCATTGTTGTTGGTTTATTCCTTGGAAGTTGTTTCATTTCCCTAGAAAGTTGTTCACATATTGCACCTCCTCTTCTTATTCATTGTAATAATTATTTTGCTCAAAACAACTATTATCTTGCACGTAATTCTCCACTCGTTCTTGCAATTGTGGACCATTGGTCCTTATTTTATTCACCATCATGTTCACTCCTCCATAACATTGAAACCACCAAGAATCCAGAACCTAAATGTTACACCTTGTTGTTGATTAATTGGTATTCATTATGTTTCAGTAGGAGCTGAATATGCAACAGCAATCCAAGGTCGCATACCCAGACGGAAACTAAGCTCCCACTCTTCGATTAAACATTAGTCGTCAACTGAAACCTCAATGAAACTGGAAGAATTAGGAGAATCCTATGATTGGTAGTAGGCTCTTATGTGCCTAAATATGTCTAGTTTCTTTAAATTCTGCTAAGTTTTACCTGCCTTATGATTGTGGAATTTAGGATGGGTATAGCAGTAGAATCTAAGAATTTAAACCTGAAATCAGAGATTGAATATAAGGTTATATAGTAGTAATATCAGGCTCCAAACCTAGGTTAATCACAGTAATAATCAAGGGGTTCTAAGGGCAGTTTGGGCAAGTTAATGTGGTTGTCATATGCCTTGAACAGACATACTCAAGTGGCCTGTCAAAAGCTATTTGCTTAAGCTCAATGGGGTGCAGAACTTCAAGGTGGAATTGAACTGATTAGAGACATTCTAAGTGGAATTGAAAAGAATAAATGCAACAAGTAGTGGAAACTGCACTAGTACTAATAATAAGGGCTGCTAATTTATAATGGAGCACCGCTGATTTTTATAATAACCCTAGGTTGTTTTAAAATAAAAAAAGACAAGAATGGTGAGGGGGAGTGCACTAATAGAATTCCTATAAAAGAGAAGACATTCTGAGATTGAAAAGGGAAAAAAGAAAAGAAAAAAGAGGCATCCAGAAATAGAGAGAATATTTTGGGAAGAGCAAAAATCAGTCCTTAAGATCATTTTTTTGGGTGGAGATTTAAGCTTTAGGTTCCCTTTGAGAGTTAAATGATACTTTAAAATAAAGAGGGAAAGTTGAAAAAGAATAATATTGTTTCATTGAAGTGAAAATAGCTAGAACCTTTTCTCTTTTTACCTCTGTTATGTAGTTGAAGTTAAAATACCTGGAGTAGTTTATAGGTTTGGATTTATTTGTCTGAATTAAAATTCAATACCAATTGGTTTGGTCAAAGTTGTGTCCGGGTTCTACTAGGTTCATACTATTCCTGGTTTGGTTGAGTTAAGCTCTGGGCTGTTGTTGATTTCTGCCCGTTACTGCTGTTCGTTGATTGCTGTTTTTGTCGCTTAATGCTACATTATCCTTCATTTTATGGCTTGTTAACACATTTTCAGGTACATACTTTGAACCAGTTATGGTGTGTTGTTAAGATTGGAAGTGGAATAAAAAATGCTCATCGTTTATATCCTGAATAATAAGTGTTGAATCTGTCCTAATAGAGTAAATACTAGATGATTTGTATCTGTTCAGGTCTACTATTAACTTCTGGTTACATTGTACTATTGGACTGTTAATTATAGGATTGCATTAAGTAGGACTTTTTGGATTCTTTTTGTATAGGGTTGTTAGTATAACATCTGGAGAGACAAAAGGCATAATATTCTCTATGTGAGTGTTAACGCGATTATCTGGTCATACGTACATGCTCATTTGTAAGACTCTCAGGTACTGTTAGTGGTCTGTTTAATTTGTGAATCTTCCTACTGTTAGAAAAGTCTTTAGTAATTGTGTCCTTAATAGCCCATCAGTCTACTTGTGCAAATTAAATGTATTGAGTGTGTTTATGCTTTGGTGTTCAACGTGTGGATGATTGTATTCTGGCCAAAGAAGTTTGAGAACTAACTTATTTGCCTTCAACTTGTTGCTGCAATTTGTTTGAATTTATTTGCTTCAATCATGGTTGAGTTTTAAAAAAATGATACTTCTATTACTATAAAGTCATCGTGGGTTCTAATGTAATGAAAGTCGCAATATTGGCAGCACTCATTTAGAAGTTATGAGTATCATTTTTAATATTGTTGTTAGTAAATGAGATATTGTATTGTCTATAGGTGAACACTAACCCATTTTACTTTATTTGTATTTATGATAAGAGAATGTGATATTTCTTTTGGTTTGGTAATTTGTTGGCTTGTGATGCTTTAACCAAGAACAGATGATAATATGATCTTCATACACAATTGAATATTAGTTGGAAGTTCTGTGTAATCATATGTGTTTCCCTTTTCCGTTGTATCAATAATGTAAGAAAATGAATCATAAATAGTAATGTGCTAATAATTTTATTTTTATTTTTATTTTTATAAAACTGATTTTGTTGGAAATTCTTAGAAGTTGAAATTTGCAAGACTAGTTTCTTTAAAAAATTAATTTAATTCGTAACTTTAGGCATGAATCTGGCAAGAGGGTTTAATATTTAAATTTAATAATTTAATAAAATTTAGTAAATATGGTTAAATTTAGTTTCAAATAGTTGTAAATAATTAATTACAAAGGTTTGTTCGTCTAACAATGCGAATTTAATCAAATCACAGGCTAATTAGTTTCTTTTGAATATTTTACTTATCAATTCTGTATTTTATTGTAATTTCAATTCCAGTAATATTTATTTTCGTTAATCTAACAATTAGTGTGTTACAATTTTTATTTTTTAGCTCCTAATTAAAGGATTTTTCTCTCTTTATTTTTAAAGACAAACTTAAATAGAAAAATTTAGTCACTTTAGGAAAGTCCTTTTAAAAATAAATGAGGCGTGCCTCACCAAAAAATAGTCACAAGCTACGGGGCCCTCAATAATTATAAAACAATTTGATAGACTTTAGAGTTGGTCACTTATCAAAATTTTACGGCCTTGTCCAAAACCACACTACGCTAGTCACTTAGGGCGTGTCTTTTAGTAAAAGTACCTCCCTAAATACGGGTGTGCATTTATGCAACCCAAATCCAAATCCCGACGAAGTTGAAATGTTTCGACGACCACGTGTACACTGGCTGTGACGTGGTTCGAGATACATTTTCACGACATCGCAATTCTCTGTAAAATAATCACAATAATAATAATAATAATAATAATAATAATAATAATAATAATAATAATAATAATAATAATAATAATAATAAAAGCGGTTAAAAGTTAAAGATTTGCACATCAATTCACAATTGTATAAAATCAGATAATTCAGCTGCATATGACAGTTGAGCGACCATGCTAGAACCACTGAACTCGGGAATGTCTAACATCTTCTTTATGGTTAACAGAATTCCTTATCCGGATTTGTGGTTCGCGGACTATTAAAAAGAGTCATTCTTTTCCTCGATTCAGGATTAAAATCGGCTACTTGGGACACCATAAATCTCCCAAGTGGCGACTCTGAATTAAATAAACAAATCCAGTTTCGATTGTCCTTTAATTGGAAAAACTCCCTGCGTCCAGCAGGCGCAGAAAAAGGAGGTGCGACAGCTCTGGCGACTCTGCTAGGGACATCGACCCAGACTGGTTCAGGATTAGGAATTTGAGCTTAGAAAAATTGTGGTATTTGGCTTTATTTATTATCTGATTTTATTATATGATTGAGCTTAAATGTGCAAAATGATGCTTTTTACCACTTTGATATTGTTTGAACTGTATATATAAACTATGTTGAAACCCTTCTCTTCTCCCTCTTGAGGAGTGCACGCTGGTCATGACTTCTTTCTGTTAGTGTCATAATCCCAATTTAGTACGAGGATTCTGTGGATTGCAAAACCGGCTGATCTTTTGATTACCGGCACGCAATTCCCATCCTCGGCTAGAGTTTTCCACTCGGGTAAAAGGCCAGGTCTAGAACATTAACCTAGGTTGAAGCTTAGTATAACATATTTTCATGCCGGATCCCTAGTAGGAAACACTTGTTTTGCATTACGTTGCATTTGACTTGGGGGCTCAACACAGGGGTTGGGCCCGTCTAGGAATAGCAACCTGAAACAAAAAGACCATCCAGCTGCATCTTGTTTGATTTTATGCATCTATTTGTTCAGACTTGCACGCAGACCGGCTTACAAAATTAGGAATATTTAAAAAATGAAAAAAAAAAAGGGAAATATCAATACAGAGATGGATACAATTTATAAGGATGTTTTTGAAAAGAAATGAGTTTTTTATATAGTTTGTTTTCCCTTTCTGAACTACGTCGGTTTGATTCTCACAAGGCATGAGATACGTAGGCAACCCCCATCGGGTCCAACTGCCCCTATTACAAAAATAACCAAAATGTTCGAAATTTAAAAGAGTCGGGCTAGGCTGTCTTGTCAAATATAGTCGAATGTTCCCTGAAGGGACGCCGAAAGGCTAATTTTGCACAAACAACCAATTTTGGTCATTTTTGGATTTTTGACCAAATTAGCCAACACGACCTTAAATCATCATCCTAGAGGCTCTGAATGGCCGTGACAGCAATGGCGGATTATGTTTTCAAAAATAGTTTAAATACGTCAAGTGATGCCGTTTTACCAAAATAGACAAATGTTCTCGAAAGGGACGCCACAAGGCTGAATTGGTATAAACGGCTGCCTTTTGTCATTTTGGTCGACGCGGCCTTGGAACTTCATCGCCCCTGAGGCACTGAAAGGCCATGTTCAAAATCATTTTTTTTTTGTTTAAATTTTTGAAAAGAATTAGGCCATGTTAGAAATCGAGTTTTATTTTTGTTTAAATTTTTTAAAATAGCTCGGTCTATCTGAGTCCAGTAAAGTGTGCTTTTTTCTTAAAGTCGCTTCATCGAATATGCAGAATGAACATGGGTCCAAGTTTGCCGTTAAAGGTCAGAAGCAAGATCCCTCTGGAATTACGACTGTGGTGGGAAGACTTCGAATAAACGGAACAAGATAAGATCAAAATGCACCTGGGGGATCTCGTTGATTTATTCAGGTATCAGTGCAAGAGTGGACATCATAAAAGCATTGACCGCGTTTTGGGATCCACCCCATAATGTGTTCCATTTCTCGGGCTTTGAACTCACGCACACTTTAGAGGAGATAGCAGGGTACATGGGCATCACTGAGGGGTTAAGACATAAATATTTCATTGCTCCCGGGCCATCAATTCTCATATATTTTATGGATTTATTGAAGATAAGCAAGGGAGTTCCCTACTGGGAGCTGGATGAAGGTTTTCTTACGCTAAAATTCATGTACCGGAGGAATGAGAACCTATCAGGATTTGATGATCTAGAAAGCGGGGTCTGCAGCCGAGGAAACGGGGTAAAATGGGATGAACACAGGCGATTTTCCTCCATGGTATCATTCCTGGGTCTTGTAGTGTTTCCCACGAAGAACATAAATATTGATCTAAAGATAGCTGGGGTGGTCAAGGTCCTCATCACCAACAACAAATGCACTCTCGCCCCCATGATATTATCTGAGATATATCGACCCCTCACAGCTTGTAAAGCAGGGTCAGACTTCTTTGAGGGTTGCAACTTACTATTACAGATGTGGATGATCGAACACTTGCATCATCAGCCTCAACATCTGAGCTATATGCTGACAAAAAAAGGTTGCATTGAAGAATACGACAAGAGGGTCTACGGGATTGAATTGCTGGTAGGGTTTCAGGAATTGGTATCTCATCTCAGTGCCGTCACTGCTGCACAAATAGGATTGACTTTGGGTTGCTTACCGGTCGAAGAAGTTGTGTACATGCATGCCAAAGGTCCTTACTTCCTTTTGATGGGGCTCCGAGGCATTCATCCTTACTCACACTATCGAGTGATGAGACAGTTGGGAAGGTGTCAGGTGGTACACCCTGATGAAGATCTAAGCATATACGCAGTCGAGATCAGCACCAATGGCCAGTTTCTAGAAAAAATCGTTCGTTCTATATGGAACGAATACCAGTATTGGACGCTGAACACTCGAGTACATGACCTATCCCAAGGAGAAGTCTCATCTAATTATCCAGCTTGGTATACAAGGAGGGCGTTTCAGAAGAAGAATCAGAACAGCCAGTCAAAAAGAATCACAGGGGTTCGTGGAGGCACTACAGGAACCACAAGCTTGATTAGATGCAGAAAACAAATACAAAGCCCGCATAACGGAATTGGAAAAGCAGGTTCAGGATCTCTGATACTAAAGTAGTTTGCAAGCTGCGGCCGATGAAGGGGACAGAAAGAAATTAGCCCAAGAAAACGCCACTCTTAAGGCTCGAATTTTGCGGGTTAGAAAGGAAGCCAACAACCAACAAAGAAGTCGATCTGACAAGAGGCTAATAGACGGGTTGAACAAGCAACTCAGTGAAAGCCAAGAGAGTTTGAAAATATCAGAGGCTAGCATGGCGAGAATCTAAGCCAGATGGGCAAGATGTGCGAAAGCACAAGCAGAGCATGTGCGGCAAATAAAGAGAGATTATGAAGGGGCCGTTGTTATAGTAAGAGAAACAAATGCCATTCTTGAAGGAAGGCTCCTTAGGCAAACCCAAAATGCACGAATGGACAAGAATCATTGCTATGATTTGATATCCCGAATGGAAGAGCAAACGGAGAGATTCCAAGATCAGCTCGCTGACAACGTTCAAGTACTGGGGGAAAGAAATCAACGAATAGAGCAACTGATTTTGGAAAGGGATAGAATCAGGGTTAGAATCGAAGAAGTTGGGCACTACATCACCATGAGTTGCCTGGCATGTGAAAAAATACCTTATGACACCCTTTTTGCTTCGATCATGGGTTATGTCCACCGGATTATGAAAGAGTTGAAAAGCCTGCAATGGAATCGTGCGCCAAAGCCCACAACAAGGCCAAGCAACGCCCCGCGGGCACAAAGACTTAAAGCTTTGAAGCATGTTTAGTTGAGTCTGTATTTTCTGTATTCTGGTTGTTCATTGAAATCTGTATTTTTCTTTTTTTGTGTCAGAAGTTGTAGTGTGCTTCCAAAACGTTTTGGCTTTGTAAATTTAAATCCAAAATAAAATCTTTGTTTTACACTTGTTACGTGAACTACTCTTGGTCTGATTCACGCGGGGACATGATACGTAGACAATATACATAAGATTCGACCACTGCTATGTAAATAAAGAAGAAAGTGAATAAAAGAAAAGAAGTGAGAGAAAAAAAAATGATGGAAGGAATTTGAAACTCTTGAAAATAGTGCAGATAAAATAAACCAGGATGATACATGTGGTCTGAGCAAAAACATATTAGAAATGTTTTATGCCTAAGGACATCGCATCCCCAACGTGCAATTATGATATATGTTGAAACTCTAACGCTAACAAGTTTGTTGTTTTTTCAATCATTTCCAGTTAGTTTGTTAGAGCGTACTGGCATCACACCATTATCAGATATGATCAAAAGGTCCCATACCAGAAAGCATGACTGGGTCAGACAATAGTGTTGGATCGGAAAAGATGATGAGTCTAATGCTGAAAGAGGCCATGGAAAAGATGGAAAAGATGAGGTTGGAAATGAACGAAATGCAGTTGGCTTTGGCTAAAGCACAAAAGGGGCCTGAAGTACTCGTTACTCCTACCCTCTAGCCAGGACATATACCAGAATACCCTTCTCCCAGTCCCTCAACAAGTTTCCCAAGACATCACTACTATCAGGGAAGGGATGCTTTTGACCCCCAAGCTCCACCACCTAATCAAAATCATCCTCCACCAAATGTCCCTATCTTTGTGGCACCTCCCCCAGCCCCACTACACAGATCATCTAGTGAGCCGTTGTTTCAAGCTCACGACGCACAAGATTACCCCCCTGAACTCACATTCAAAGAACCTGAGCCGCCTACTTATAATCCACACTTTAAGATCCTGACAGAAAATGAAAAGCCGGCTAATAACCCAGAGCAGCACGAGGTAATGCGAAATTTTAAAAGCCTGGAGCAATCCTTCAGTAACATACATGGGTTAGGAAACCAGGTCAGTTTGGCTTACAAGGATCTATGTCCTTTTCTGATGTCCAATTACCGGCGGGGTTCAAAATGCCCAAGTGTTATTTATCGAAGGGAATGGCGATCCTATGGCTCATTTACGAGGTTTTTGTAGCAAGATGAGGGGAGCAAAAGGCAAAGATGAGCTACAGATAGCTTACCTCGGCCAGAGTTTGAGTGGGTCTGCTCTAGAGTGGTATACTAAGCAGGATCCAAGCAAATGGTACACCTGGGATGATCTGGCGCAGGCTTTCAGCGGACACTTCCAATACAACCTCGAGATAGTCCCAGACCGCCTCACTTTGTTAAAACTTCAGAAGAAACTCGGGGAGAGCTTTCGGGAATTTGGATTCCGGTGGCGAGAACAGGCAGCTAGAGTTGATCCTCCAATGAGAGAGGGGGAGGTGGTGGATTACTTTTTACAAACTCTAGAGCCAACTTACTTCGGTCACTTGGTGACGTCAGTTGGCAAATCCTTTAATGAGGTCGTGAAAATGGGAAGCATGATAGAATAGGGACTCAAATCCAATAAAATCTTGAGTTACTCAGCAATCAAGGCAACAGCGCGGGCCATTCAGAGCGGCACAGGAGGTGCGCCCGGAAAGAAAAAAAAAAGAAGTTGCGACAATAGAGGCAGGCAACTGGTCCAGATCTAGAGGTCCTTCCCCTCGTTACCAATCTAGACCCTCTCACCCAAATTACCCACACATTCCAAATTACCCTCCACAACCCTACTACCCACCACAAGAACAATATTTCTCCGTCTATCAAGCCCAAACATATACCCAACCTCCGGCATGCCCGCAATGGTGCGCGCCTCCACATAATACCTACCCAGCTCCACATAACACCTATCCAGCTCCACATAACACCTATCCAGCTCCACAAAACACCCATCCACCACCAAGGGCTTACAGAAATCCCGCAAGGCCAGGTTTTCGAGGGAATCTGGCTTTTAGAAATGAAAGGGTTCAGAGACAAAGAACATTCACTGAATAAGGAGAAACTTATACTGCTTTATTCCATAAATTAAAACAGTTAGGTTTGTTGAGTCCTATTGATCCCGTATTGCTAAATCCTCTACCCCAAAATTTGGATCACTCGGTCAGTTAAGAATATTGTTTGGGAGCTCCAGGACATGATACCGAGAAGTGTTGGAAGTTAAAGCGTGCGATACAAGATCTAATTGACACCAACAAGATCGAGGTATAGGCACCAGACGCACCAACATTTACATAATTCATTGCCAGCGCACCCCGAAACCCGCATGATTGAACTTGTGCACGAAAAGGGAGAGCCCAAGAAGCCATCAAAGACAGTGATGATGATCCGTGCCACTCCAAAAGAAAAATCAACCAGTGGGGAAGCAGAGGTGCATGTTAAGAAGGAAGATGTCAAGCCGGTGGTGATATTAGGGTAGAGTCCATCCGCCACTACAAAAAAACCAGAGCCAGCCAAATTAGTGGTATCCGTCAATTTAGGAGATGCTGACACGTTAAGGTCTCCAAAATCAGCATCCAAAATCTAGGGGCTACACATTAGGGCATTGTTCAACCTCTCTCTTTGCCTAAGAATTAAGAGACCTTCGGATTAGGTTTCAAGCCAACGGAAATGGATGTGAAGCGAGCTCGGAAAATTAAAAAGAAAGTTTGGATTCTTTCCAAACCAGTTTCGCGTCTCTCCCGATCTTTTGTCAAAGCAGGTGTCAAAAGGTTGTCAGACCCAAATGTTCTTGGACCGTTGATTGGATCAGATGGAGATCTGGAAAAGAGTTTTGAAAGGTTATTTGCTGATGTCAACATGATCGAAGCTAGAGAGAGTTCCAGTAAAGCATACATACGATATGTGGGGCCTAAGGCCAATATCAACAATTGGATAGCTACTCATCTTCCCACTCGGAGGGAGTCTTGGTAGTAGGCTCTGGATTTTCTTTCTTGTTTCCTGGATTATTCCAGAGTTGTAATCTAGTTTTGGTTTTATTTGTATTCAGTAAAAGTGTGAAACTCTGTTATCCAGCATTTTTAATAAAAAGCGAAAGTTTCCTTTTATTATTTTGTTTAATTTTGTTTCTTCTTTTTCTTTCTGAACAGTTCTATTTTTACTGGTTCCAATGACATGGCATGCACAATAGATTATCAACCTAGTCTAAATAATCAATCTGACTCTGAATTAATTGCACGAGAGGTCGATTTTGATGATGAATCAGAATACGAAGAAGATGAGGCCTTTGAAGAGATAAACAGAGAATTAAATCATTTTGAAGAAAAGCCTAAGCCTAATTTGAGTGATACTGAAGCCGTCAATTTAGGAGATGCAGACACGTTAAGGAAACCAAAATCAGCATCCACATGGAGCCGAATTAATCAAAACACTCATCGAATTCAAAGATATTTTTTCATGGTCGTATGATGACATGCCAGGTTTAAGCACATATCTAGTGGTTCAAAAATTACCTACTGATCCGGTATACCCTCCCGTCAAGCAGAAGTTGACAAAGTTCAAGATAGACATGAGTGTGAAGATCAAGGAAGAAGTGACCAAGCAGTTGCAGGCAAAGGTTATTCGGGTCACTCGATATCCCGATTGGTTGGCCAATGTGGTACTAGTACCAACGAAAGATGGGAAGATCAGGGTATGTGTTGATTGCCGCAATCTGAACAGGGCGAGCCCAAAAGATAACTTTCCACTACCCAACATCCATATATTGATCGATAATTACGCTGGGCGTGAAATCGGATCCTTTGTGGATTGCTATGCCGGGTATCATCAGATCCTGTTGGATGAAGAAGACTAAGAAAAGACGGCTTTTATTACGCCGTGGGGGACTTATTGTTACCGGGTAATGCCGTTTGGCTTGAAGAGCACTGGAGAAACTTACATGAGAGCAATGACTACTGTGTTTCATGACATGATCACAAAGAGATTGAGGTGTATGCAGATGATGTGATCATCAAATCCCAGCGTCAGGAAGACCACGTAGCGGACCTTAGGATGTTTTTCCAAAGACTTTGAAGGTATGATATTAAGCTCAACCCGGCCAAATGTGCATTTAATGTTCCATCTGGAAAGCTGTTGGGTTTCATCGTCAGTCGGCAAGGCATTCAGTTGGACCCGTCAAAGATCAAATCCATCCAGGAATTGCCGCCAGCAAAGAACAAAACAGGGGTAATGAGTCTGTTGGGAAGGTTGAACTACATCAGCAGGTTTATCGCTCAGCTCACAACGATTTGTGAACCCATTTTTCGGCTATTGAAGTAAGCTGCTGTGATTGAATGGACAACCGAATGTCAAGTCGCCTTCGACCAAATAATAGGGTATCTATCAAATCCACCCGTGTTGGTCCCACCTGAGCAAGGAAGACCATTGATTCTCTATTTGATAGTTGTGGAAAATTCATTTGGTTTTGTACCGGGTACCATGATGTCACGGGAAGAAAAGAGCAGGCCATCTATTATCTCAGCAAGAAGTTTACAGTCAATGAGGTTAAGTACACTCAACTTGAGAAGACATGTTGTGCCCTAACTTGGGTTGCACAGAAATTTAAAAATTATCTGTCCTCATATACTACTTACCTCATTTCACGCCTGGATCCATTGAAGTATATTTTCCAGAAGCATATGCCCATAGGGAGATTGGCAAAATGGCAGATATTACTCACAGAGTTCGACATCGTCTATGTGATGAGGACGGAAATGAAATCCCACGCATTGGCCGATCACTTTGCTCAGAATCCTGTTGATGAAGAATACGAACCTTTGAGAACGTATTTTCCAGATGAGGAAGTAATGCATATAGAAGAGTCACAACTGAGTGAGGAACTAGGGTGGAAGCTTTTCTTTGATGGGGCGGCGAATGCGAAAGGAGTTGGGATAGGAGCGGTGCTTATCTCTGAAACAGGACATCACTATCCTGTTACAGCTCAGATACGTTTCTATTGTACCAACAACATGGCTGAGTATGAGGCATGCATTCTGGGCCTACGGTTAGCCGCAGATATGGATGTTTAGGACATCTTGGTCTTGGGAGACTCGGACCTTCTGGTACATTAAATTCAAGGTGAATAGGAAACATGAGATTTAAAGTTTATACCATATCGGCAATGTTTGCACGATCTGAGCAAGCAATTTCGATATGTGGAATTCAGACACATCCCAATAATTCACAATGAGGTTGATGATGCTTTGGCAACTTTAGCATCAATGTTGCACCATCCAGACAAGATTCATATTGACCCGTTACATATCCAGGTTCGTGATCAACATGCTTATTGCAACATGATACAAGAAGAAATGGATGGCAACCCCTGGTTTTATGATGTCAAGGAATACCTCAGAATGGGGACATACCCAGAGCTGGCCACCGGAGATCAAAAGAGAGCCATTCACCGATTGGCAAATGAATTTTTCCTCAATTGAGGAGTGTTGTACAAAAGAACCCCAAATTTGGGATTGCTGAGATGTATAGATGCTGGTCAGGCCACAACAATAGTGACAGAGGTATATGCTGGAGTTTGTGGGCCCCATATGAGCGGATATGTATTGGCAAAGAAGATTCTGCGAGCAGGATGTTATTGGCTCACGATGGAGCGTGATTGTATTAGTTTCGTACGAAAATGCCATCAGTGTCAGGTACATGGAGATCTGATTCGTTCTCCACCAACAGAATTTCACACAATGTTAGCACCTTGGCCATTTGTTGCATAGGGCATGGATGTCATTGGACCTATTGAGCCGGCAGCTTCCAACGGTCATAGGTTCATTCTGGTGGCCATTGACTATTTCACTAAATGGGTTGAGGCTAAAACTTTCAAGTCAGTAACCAAGAAGGCACTGGTGGATTTTGTCCATTCCCATATCATTTGTAGATTTGGGATTCCGAAAATAGTCATCACGGATAATGGTGTTAATCTTAACAGTAGTTTGATGAAAAAAGTGTGTCAACGGTTCAAGATTACACACCGTAATTCCACTCCATATCGTCCCAAGGCGAATGGTGTAGTTGAGGCAGCCAACAAGAACATAAAGAAGATACTGAGGAAGATGGTAGAAGGATCAAGGCAATGGTATGAGAAGTTGCCATTTTCATTGTTGGGTTATCGCACTACTGTTCGCACTTCACTAGGTGCAACTCCTTACATGTTGGTATACGGAACTGAAGCAGTGATACCAGCAGAATTTGAAATTCCATCCCTTCGGATTGTCGCTGAGGCCAAGATCGATGATGATGAATGGATCAAAGCCCGATTGGAGCAGCTAAGCTTAATTGATGAAAAAAGATTGGCAGCAGTATGTCACGACCAGTTGTATCAGAAAGAATGGCAAGAGAATACAATAAGAAGGTACGCCCCAGGAAATTTGAAGTAGGACAGCAAGTATTGAAACAGATCCCACCACATCAAATGGAGGAAAAAGGCAAGTTCGCCCCGAATTGGCAGGGGCCGTATTTTGTGACCAGAGTGTTATCCAATGGAGCTCTATGTCTGGCAGATGTCGAGGGAAGATGCATCAACATGGCTATCAATTCTGATGCAGTCAAGAGATATTATGTGTAATATTATTGATAATAATTTTGGTTTGTTTATTCGTTTGTTTGTACTTTGTGTTTATCAGATAATGAAATGACGGAGGCAATTATTTCTTCTACCCAAACACTTTTTACCTTTGCTTTACCCACTTGAGCCTTACTTATTGTTTTAAGAAGAGTTTTGATTCCCTGAGTTGTAATGTTTAACCCGTCATTGATGTCCACATTGATGTCCAAAAAAGACCTCCCGATCAGCATCCGATAGGTGCCAAGGTAGGTAAATGAAAGCCGAGAATAACACATTAGTTCCCGACTAAATGGGAAACATGAGTAGAAAGAATTGATGGCCATAAGAATACCCAACAGGAGAATCTTACTGGCAACACTCCAATCCCTAGTTGAGAGAAGCAAAATAAGAGAGTCTTGTCGGTGAAAACCTTCACAGGCACCATAAGGCGACGTAAGCTGAGATAAAAAAAACGAGAGAGTCTTATTGGTGAAAACCTTCATAGGCCTTATAAGGCTACGGGACCGAGAGAAATGAGAGAGTCTTATTAGTGAAAACCCCTCGAAGGTCACTATGAGGCAACAAGATAAGATTGAGAGAAAGGATCCGCATTTTTGCGAAGAAATGGGCACCTGTTTATCCCCAGTAAGTGAAGACATTAGAAAGATTGATCAATACAAATAGTCTGCGTTGATTAATTCGGAATTCACGAAATAATCGTTGGGATCAGTTATACCAACCAGATAAGTTCCTTTTTCTTTCCCAGCCTTTGTTCAGAAATTTTTCTCTTTTTCTATCTTTTCTTTTTTTTTATTTAAAAGTCTCTTTCCTGAAATTTGTTTTGAGAAATATTTTTCAGAGCTTACTACCAGTTGCCAAAATGATACAAAGCAAAAGGCGAAGAGGACAGGACAAAGACAAGGTAATAAGGCAGAAAAGATGCTTGTTGCAATGCTGAATAATATATTAGGTTAAAAGGTCAAAGAAAATGTGGAGAAGAGCTGTATAAACGGCAGGTTGAGGAAACTATGGACCAAGTTCCAAGAGTAACCCCAGCAGACTCCGATCGATGATCGACCAAGTTCGAGATGGACAGACCACTGAGAGTGGGGAAGGAAGAAAGAATCGTCTTCAGTAAAATAACCCCATCAAGTTTTGAAACACAGAACGGGGAAGGGATAAATGGACAAACTATCCCCAGTAGAAATGTCATCCCCAGTAAATGACGTCATCCCCAACAAGTTGTGGGAACGCAAAACATGATAAGGGAAAGAAACAATCATTTACGGCATGAGCGACGCAGCTGATCACCACATTTTTAAACTAACAAATTTTTCTTTAATTTAAAACAGGAAAATAAAATGATGATGTTGGCAGAAAGAAGGAGCGTCAGAATTGGGGCATAAAATTTTCTCCCATAGTCAAAAATTTTCTCTGAGCAACTAGAAAATCAATGCAAGTTATAAAGGAAAACAATATTGAAAGAAATGGAACTCCCAACAGTTTACGGCAGAAGACAATGCAAGAAATCAATTTTGGAGTAAGCAAGATAGCCAAGTTTTGAGGGTATTGGTCCTTGGAATCAGTATCATGCCCGTCATTGTTGCAAGAAGGAAAATAACCTTTTTTAAAGAAGGAAGACAATTACCCAGTAAGCGTTATCCCCGGCAAATTTTAGAAATAAAGAAGAACCCATTTCAAATTGATGAAAATATTAGGAGCCCGCCTGTAGAATGAAGGTCGCTATATTTCGAAGTTGAAGTCAGGAGCCCGCTTGTAGAATGGAGGTTTTTATTTTTAAATTGAAGAAGTCAGGAGCCCGCCTGTCGGAGGTTGTTATTATTTTAAGTTGAAGAAGTCAGGAGCCCACCTGTAGAATGAAGGTTGTTATAGTTTAAGGAAGTTAGGAGCTTGCCTGTATAACGGAGGATGTTATTATTTCAAGGAGAAGTCAGGAACCCGCCTGTATAATGGAGGTTGTTATATTTTAAAAGTGAAGAACTCAGGATCCCGCCTGTAGAATTGAGGATGTTGTATTTTAATTATGAAGAAGTCAGGAGCCCGCCTGTAGAAGGAAGGTCGCTTATTTCGGAGTTGAAGTCAGGAGCCCGCCTGTAGAATGGAGGTTGTTATTTTTAAATAGAAGAAGTTAGGAGCCCGCCTGTAGAACGGAGGTTGTTATTATTCTAAGTTGAAGAAGTCAGGATCCCGCCTGTAGAATGGAGGTTGTTATATTTTAAGGAAGTTAGGAGCTCGCTCATACAGCAGAGGATGTTATTATTTTAAGGAGAAGTCAGGAACCCACCTGTATAATGGAGGTTGTTGTATTTTAAAAGTGAAGAAGTCATGAGCCCGCCTGTAGAATGGAGGATGTTGTATTTTAATAGTCAAGAAGTCAGGAGCCCACCTGTATAACGGAGGTAGCTATTTTTCAAAGTTGTAGTCAGGAGCCCGCCTGTAGAACGGAGGTTGTTATTATTTTAAGTTGAAGAAGTCAGGAGCTCGCCTGTAGAACAGAGGTATTTATTCTAAGTTGAAGAAATCAGGAGCCCGCCTGTAGAATGGAGGTTGTTATATTTTAAGGAAGTCAGGAGCCCGCCTGTATAACTGAGGATGTTATTATTTTAAGAAGAAGTCAGGAACCCGCCTGTATAATGGAGGTTGTTGTATTTTAAAAGTGAAGAAGTCAGGAGCCCGCCTGTAGAATGGAGGATGTTGTATTTTAATAGTGCAGAAGTCAGGAGCTCGCCTGTAGAACGGAGGTTGTTATTATTTTAAGTTGAAGAAGTCAGGAGCCCGCCTGTAGAACGAAGGTATATATTCTAAGTTGAAGAAGTCAAGAGCCCGCCTGTAGAATAGAGGTTGTTATATTTTAAGGAAGTCAAGAGCCCGCCTGTAGAATGGAGGTTGTTATATTTTAAGGAAGTCAGGAGCCCGCCAGTATAACAGAGGTTGTTATTATTATAAGGAGAAGTCAGGAGCCCGCCTGTATAACAGAGGTTGTTATCTTTTGAATAATAGTTAAAGTCAGAAACCCGCCTGGAAAATGGAGGTGTTTATTTTAAAGTTGAACTTGAGGAAGTCAGGATCCCGCCTGTAGAACGGAGGATATTATTTAAAATTGCTAAAGAAGTCAGGAACCAGCCTGTAGAACGGAGGCAGCTATATTTCCAGATTGAAGTCAGGAGCCCGCCTGTAGAATGGAGGTATTTATTTTAAGTAAAAGAGTCAGGAGCCCTCCTGTAAAATAGAGGTTGTTATGTTTTATGTCAAAGAATCAGTCGGGAGCCCGCCCGCAGAACAGAGGTGTTAATTTCTAGTTATTTCAATCGAGAGCCCGCCCGTAGAACGGAGGTGTTCATATTCAAGGTATTGCATTCGGGAGCCCGCCTGTATAACGGAGGTTGTTATTATTTTAAGGAGAAGTCAGGAGCCCGCATGTAGAATGGAGGATGTGAAAATTTTAAAGTTATTGAAGGAGTCAGGAACCCGCTTGTAGAATGGAGGTTGCTATCTTTTGAATTATAGTTGAAGTCAGGAACCCGCCTGGAGAATGGATGTTGTGTCATCTTTCAAAAGTCAAATTGGAGTCAGGATCCCGCCTGCAGAATAAAGGAATAAATTTCAAGATCAAAGCAGAAGTCAATAATACCGAGGGTTACAATAATAACCCCAACATAACAAGCTTTAATAAAGGAAGCAGCATTCCCAGCAGACAAAACGAAATGATGAAACTTGTCTTCAGGAAAGCAAAAGAACCATAGTCATTCCCAGAAGTTTGCGGAGCGGATGTAACACAAGACGGCAGGAAAGCAAGTGAAAGATAAATAATATCTTATAATTCGTAGTCTAGCCTAACTTCTTGATTTTCTTTTAGCACGGTGTAATAAGGAGATCGGTAAGCAGCAGTAACAGCAAAATCACAGTCCCAAGGTAGTCCCAGCTACCAATACTTCCCAAACTACATTAACGTGATTCCCTTTTAGCCATGGATATGTAGGAAACCTTCGAAGCACGGGTTCGGTTAAAAATTTTTCAAAAAAATGCTTCACACTGAGTATTCTAACAAGCAAAAATTGCTCGTATCCGCTCACTTTATCTTTGCACGAAAACCCTTCGTGTTCTCGAACAAAGAGGGAAAGTTGTTAGCACGTGATATTTTCTTCACGAAAAATACTCATAAAAAAATCAAACAATAAAATAAATTTCTTTAGTCTACAATTTTAGAATTTTTTGCGTGGCAATTTTAGGATAATTATTTATATTTTTTCTGTGAATGTTTATCTTGTCTAAATTAATAAAATATACAAATAAATACATGTTGCATGCATATTAAAATCTAATTGTGTCTTTAAGAATTAAATAAATCATAATTTGGTTTAAAAGTGAAAGTCACAAAAATATGCAATTTTATTCTATAGTTGTCATTATGTGAGTTTATTTAATTAAATATTTTAATTCGTGTGTTAATTGTTATTAGGTGTTAATTAATATTTGTGTAGTTTTATTTTGATTTTACAAATTAATTAGAATTTTGTTTAATTAGAGATTAAAGGAAGAAAGGAATTGAGTTAAAAATTGGATAAATCGAAACTGGGCTGTCCAAAACAATTTAAACCAGGCCCAAAAACATTTAATAACCCAGTCCACTCCGCCCAGTCTCTCAACCGTCCTTCATACGACGTCGTTCTCTTGTTTTCAATCTGGACAGTTGATCAATTCAAATGAACGGTCCAGTTCAGTTCTTTCATTAATCCGAACGACGTTGTATGCTTGCAATTGATCTGAGCCGTTAATATTATACAAATCCAACGGCCTCAAGCACGTCCCACATGCCCGACCCGTTAACGTCGGAGACTGACCCAGTATCACTTAAGTTGAACGACACCGTTTCACCTCAGTAAAGGATCTTGGTCGTTGATTGTGCTTGATCCAACATCCAAAACTCAACTCCTTGTCCTATATATAAACCTTATCCCACACACCACACCCCAAACCAGATCCCCAGTTCATCGTCTCTCTCAGAGACAAACCAGACATTACCAAACCCTAGCAGCCGCCACCCTTTCCCTTCGCCATAAACCCGGCAGCCTGAGGTCCGCCGACCATGAAACTAACACCCCTGAATCCTCAGACTGTCCCTACACAAATCCCTTAATGGTTTCCTTCGAATCACTCCAGAGATGCTCGCATCTTCAATCAAATATTTGAGCTGAAACCCAACTGTCTCCAATAGCCATCAAAATAACCCCTGTGACCCCCCAGCTATCCCAACACGAATCTAAATACCGTTTGGCTCGAATCATGCTAGAACTTCTCGAATCTTCATTTGAAGATTCAAGCCAAGTGGAAACTTATTTCAATTCTTTCCAAATTCACACCACAACACCCCTAACCTTCTTAATCACCAAATCATTATTGGTTTGGTTCGAATGCAACCAAGAAACCTAAATCCCCAAATCAACCCTCAAGAATCCTAATAAAACCAAACCTTGGAATCGATCGAACTAAAGAGAGATTGGAGTCTAATGGACCTTAATTGAAGTGTTTTAAATGAAGAACACTTCAATTAAAGTCTGTTCAATCTTAAAATGGTCAAGTCCAAGTTCGAGTCTAGGTTTGTCTCTGTTCTTCGTTTTAGAGGTATTTTTCCTTTCTTTCGTTTCTGTTTGTGTGATATTTGCATATGTTTGTTACGTTAATTTAGTATTTTTAATTTTTCCAATTTCCCTTCATTTTTCTATTCATCTCCATAAAGACCTTTATTTGGTCATTTGTTCTGTTTGTTTGTTATGTGTTCGTTGTTGTGAATTTCATGTTCCAATTTTGTTAGATAGTTTAATTCGTTTTAGTCCTTTGTTGAAACCACCAAGAATCCAGAACCTAAATATTACACCTTGTTGTTAATTGATTAATTATTATTTATTATGTTTCATTTAGTCGATTAAACATTAGTCGTCAACTGAAACCTCAATGAAACTGGAAGAATTAGAAGAAGCCTATGATTGCTAATTTTCTTGATTGGTAGTAGGTTCTTATATGCATATATATATGCCTAGTTTCTTTAAATTCTAGTAAGTTTTACCTGCCTTATGATTGTGGAATTTAGGATTGGTATAGCTGTAGAATCTAAGAATATAAGCATGAAATCTGTGATTGAATATAAGGTTATATAGTAGTAATCTCAGGCTCCAAACCTAGGTTAATCACAGTAATAATTAAGGGGTTTTAAGTGTAGTTTGGGCAAGTTAATATGGCTGTCACATGCCTTGAACATGCCTACTAAAGTGGCTTGTCAAAAGCTATTTGTTTAAGCTCAATGGGGTGCAGAACTTCAAGGTGGAATTGAACTAATTAGAGACATTTTAAGTGGAATTGAAAAGAAGAAAGGCAACAAGTAGTGGAAACTACACTAGTACTAATAATAAGGGCTGCTAATTTATAATGGAGCACCACTGATTTTTATAATAACCCTAGGTTGTTTTAAAATGAAAAAAGACAAGAATGGTGAGTGGGAGTGCACTAACAGAATTCCTATAAAAAAGAAGACATTCTGAGATTGAAAAGGGAAAAAAGAAAAGAAAAAAGAGGCATCCAGAAATAGAGAGAATATTTTGGGAAGAGCAAAAAATCAGTCCTTAAGATCATTTTTTAGGGTGGAGATTTAAGCTTTAGGTTCCCTTTGAGAGTTAAATGATACTTTAAAATAAAGAGGGAAATTTGAAAAAAAATAATATTGTTTCATTGAAGTGAAAATAGCTAGACCCTTTTCTCTTTTTAAATCTGTTATGTACTTGAAGTTAAAATACTTGGAGTAGTATATAGGTTTGGATCTGTTTGTATGAATCAAAATTCAATACCAATTGGTTTGGTCAAAGTTGTGTCTGGTTCTACTTGGTTCATACTATTCCTGCTTTGGTTGAGTTAAGCTCTCGGCTATTGTTGATTTCTGCCCGTTACTGTTGTTCGTTGATTGCTGATTTCTGTCGCTTACTGCTGCTGATCCTTCCTTTTATGACTTGTTAACACATTTCCAGGTACATACTTTGAACCAGTTATGGTGTATAGTTCAGATTGGAAGTGGAATGATAAATGCTCACCATTTATATCCTGAATAATACGTGTTCAATCTGTCCTAATAGAGTAAATACTAGATGATTTGTATTTGTTCAGGTTTACTATTAACTTGTGGTTATATTGTACTATTGAACTGTTAATTATAGGATTTTATTAAGTAGGACTGTTTGGATTCGTTTTGTATAGGGCTGTTAGTATAACATCTAGACAGATAAAAGGCGTACTATTCTAGTTTTATTCTCTATGTGAGTGTTAACGCGATTATCTGCTTGTATGTACATGCTCGTTTGTAAGACTCTCGGGTACTGTTAGTGGTCTGTTTAAATTTTGAATCTTCGTGCTGTTAAAAAATCCTTTAGTAATTGAGTCCTTAATAGCCCATCAGTCTACTTGTGCAAATTGAATGTATTTATTTTGTTTATGCTTTGTGTTCAACGTGTTGGAGATTGTTGGTGGTCGGCGAGGGAGAGGGAGGCCTAAGAAGCATTGGGGAGAGGTGATTAGTCAGGACATGACCAGAATGCAGGTTACCGAGGACATGACCCTTGATAGGGGAGTCTGGAGGTCTAGAGTCAGGATTGTAGGCTAGGGGCTCATAGAGTTCTCCGTACGCCTTTCCCGGGGTTGGGTGTGGGATAGTAGGGTTACCCATAGGTGATTACTGTTTTAGCTTATGTCCCCAGAGGGTGTTAGTATGGTAGTTACTGCCTGTTATTATTGCATGCGACTGTATTTATGTTGCTTATGTTTCCATAATTATTTACATTATTTCTGCGGGAGTACTTGTGCTTTATTATTTTGTTTTGTCTTGCTTGTGTTTCTAATTTTATCTTTGTTTCTTAATGCAGCTTTCCCTTTTATATCCTATACGCCGAGGGTCGACTGGAAACAGCCTCTCTGCCCTTTCGGGCAGGGGTAAGGCTCGTCTACATATTACCCTCCCCAAACCCCACCCGGTGGGAATATACTGGGTAGTTGTTGTTGTTGTTGTTGTTGTTTGTGTTCAACGTGTGGATGATTTTGTCTTCTGGCCACAGAAGTTTGAGAACTAACTTATTCGCCTTCAAATTTTCACTGTAATTTATTTGAATTTATTAGCTTCAGTCTTGGTTGAGTTTTTAAAAAATGATACTTCTATTACTATAAAGCCATCATGGGTTCTAAAGTAATGAAAGTCGTAATATCAGCAGCACTCATTTAGAAGTAATGAGTATCATTTTTAATATAGTTGTTAGTAAATGAGATATTATTTTGTCTATAGGTGAACACTAGCCCATATTACTATATTTGTATTTATGATAAGAGAATGTGATATTTCTTTTGGTTTAGTAATTTGTTGGCTTGTGATGCTTTAACCAAGAACAGGTGATAATATGATTTTCATACACAATTGGATATTAGTTGGAAGTTGTGATTCATTTAAATTTAATAATTATTTTTACTAATTTTTTTAAAAATAATTACTGATTTACTAAATTTTTTAAAAATAATTATCTTGGCAAGAGGGTCTAACATTTAAATTTAATAATTCTTTTTAATAAGATTTAGTAATTATGGTTAAATTTATTTTCAAATAGTTGTAAATAATTAATTACAAAGGTTTGTTCGTCTAAAATGCGAATTTAATCTAATTACAGGTTAATTAGTTTCCTTTGAATATTTTACTTATCAATTTTGTATTTTATTGTAATTTCAATTCCAGTAATATTTCTTTTCGTTAACATTGCCTTAATCTAACAATTAGTGTGTTACAATTTTTATTTTTAGCTCCTAATTAAAGGATTTTTCTCTCTTTATTTTTAAAGATAAACTTAAATAGAAAAATGTAGTCACTTTACGAAAGTCCTTTTAAAAATAAATGAGGTGTGCCTCACTAAAAAATAGTCACAAGTTACGGGGCCCTCAATAATTATATAACAATTGGATAGACTCCGGAGTTGGTCGCTTAGCAAAATTTCACGGCCTTGTCCAAAACCACACTACGCTAGTCACTTAGGGCGCATCTTTAATAAAAGAACCTCCCTAAATACGGGTGTGTGTTTATGCAACCCAAATTCAAATCCCGATCAAGTTGAAATGTGTCAAAGACCACGTGTTTACTGGTTGTGACGTGGTTCGAGATACGTTTTCACGACATCGCAATTTTCTGTAAAATAATAATAATAATAATAATAATAATAATAAAAAAGCGGTTAAAAGTTAAATATTTGCACATAAGTTCACAATTGTATAAAATCAGATAATTAAGCCGAATATGACAGTTGAGCGACCGTGCTAGAACCACGGAACTCGGAATGCCTAACACCTTCTTCCGGGTTAACAGAATCCCTTATCCGGATTTTTGGTTCGCGGACTATTAAACAGAATCATTCTTTTCCTCGATTCGGGATCAAAATCGGTGACTTGGGACACCATAAATCTCCCAAGTGGTGACTCTGAATTAAATAAACAAATTCCGTTTCGATTGTCCTTTAATTGGAAAAACTCCTTGGGTCCACCGGGCGCGGAAAAAAGATGTGGGACACCTGCCATTTCATCCAAGATCTCACACGCCTCCGCATAAGGTGTACTCATGAAATTCCCACCAGCAAGTTGATTCACTACACATTGATTGGTTGTGTTAATCCTAGGACAGAAAGTTTGTTGAATCTTATTCTCCGTCATATCTATGTTGGGACATTCTTTAACCATTGTTCTATAGTGTTCCCGTATCTCATTTATTGGTTCATTTGGCTCTTGGTTGAGTGCCAAAATCTCATCCTGGAGTGTAGCCATGTGCCATGGAGAGAAGAACGTGGAAATAAACTTTTCCACCAACTCATCCCAAGTGTGAATGGAATGGCCTGGAAAGCGTTCCAACAAATCTAAAGCTTTTCTCCGTAGAGAGATGGGAACAAGCCTTAGCCTCAATTCATCCTCGGAGACATTTGTCTGTTTTCTCCCCCAAACAATTGCCCACAAACCCCTTCAAATGTTTGTATGCATTTTATCTTTGAGCACCGATGAAGAAACCTCGTTGCTCTAGCAAAGTGAGCATCACATTGGTCATTTGAAAGTTGCCCGCCCTAAAATGGGGAGGACTAATTTCACTAGCATATCCTTCATTGGATAACATCCGGTGTGGAGCCACTCGTGGTAGAGGTGGGGGTGGAACAAGGACATTGGCATGAGGCATGAGGCCTCTTCTACTGGCTTGAGGTTCAAGAGGAACCTTATCAACTTGATCATTCTCAACATCCACATCCCCCCCAAAGAAATATTTTTGGGCTCATTGTTTGATGTGGTTGTACCTATGATTTATCAAACAAGTTAGTAACATGGAAGGAAAAGAAGATACTCCAAAAGTACACCCAAATATATAGCTATCATTGTTTTTTAACTCTTCGGCAACGGCACCAAAAATTGATCACGTCCAAAGAACACCTAAAAAAGATATGAAATGGTCATATATAATAATAGAAACTCAACTAAGAGTTGGAGTTGAATCCATAGGGAGCTAAGATAGGAGTTAGGGTCAAATAAGCAATTGGATTATCTAGATTGCACTTCCACAAAAATGAATTCTTTACTATTTCTAATGTTACTCTAATAATTGCAAAATAAAGAAAGAAAACTAAAGATGTTTGTTTTTAAGGCTTTCCCAAATGGATAAAAAGCCTAGGGTTGTGACCATGAACTAGGTGTTTGCCTAATGTGATAAAGACTTTAATGCTTGTTGTGTTGAATGGGGTGTATTATAGCTCTAAAACTATAAATTACCCACTCAATACCTCTCAGTCAAAGAGTAGTTTTGCCCAATTTGGATTTCTCAAGACCAAATGGCTATCACCCAAAATAGTTGATAAGAGCTCTAGTAGGGTTATTACTATCTCTAGGTTGAATACTTTAATTGGGTTGATCAATCTCTCAATTGACCCAATTCCTTGTTAGCTAAGTTATCCTAGACTAGGTCCATCTTTCTCAAGTAGAGACTAAATCAAATAGACATGAATCAATGTTTGCAATCATTAATTCTATAATTGAAGAAAAAATAAGCTAAATAATTAACACGCAATCATAAAAAACACTAAATTAATTACCCATAAGGTTTACACACTAGGATTTGGTCACAATCCTAATAGAAGTTTAGCTACTCATGATAGAAATTACAGAAAATAGAGAAGGAAAGCTAATTAAACTTATCATGGGAGATTAAAATAGTGAAATTCAATGTTAAAACACCAAAATAATGTAAACCTTCCTAAAGTAGAAAAGAGAAACGACTACACCAACTTCAGATGTTCAAAACTTGACCTAATTTTGTAAAACTTGTCTATTTATACAAGGCCAAAAATCACGGATAAAAATGCCTCTCGCGAGGTTATGCAGCTGCAGTCGCACAATTCCATGTGCAGTCCACAGATTTCGTCATCTGGCAATAGCTATAGTTCTGCAACCGCACATTTCTGAACTGCGCCCGCGAGGCATCATTTTGCGGCTGCACATTTTTGGACAGAAGCCTCAAGGCAATATTTATGCGGTCTGTACAATTAGGATTATTGCCCCAAGGCACTCTTCTGCAGTCGCAAAAATCTTGTGCGGCCCGCAATTCACAGAAGCTCCCAGACTTGATTTGTTTGCATACTCTTTGATCTTCGACTCTTGGCCCAGCTTTGCGGATGCACAATTCATGTGCAGTCCGCACTTTTGCGCATATATCAACTAAAATTTTCCTTTTTGTATCTCCAGCCTCAGAATTCCTTCTGCGGACCGCACATTTGTGCTTTTGCGTCCTTTAGTGACTTATGCTTTGGATTGCTCCTTTTTGAGTCGGATTTCATCTAGGAAGACCAACTTCCAGCATTTCTTCAATTTAGCATAGTTTCATTAGTTTCGGAAACAATTCAATACTTTTAGAATAAAACAAAAGCTAAAAGGTGCTAATAATCAGTAAAAATCCCCGTTTATTATTTTGTTCTGTTAGCTTCATTAGGTGATTTTTGACTTAAGAGTGTGTTCGGATTGTGATTTGGAGGCATGTAGTTGAACTAGGCTTGAAATGGCGAAAGTTGGAAATTTGGAAGTTTGACCAAGAGTGGACCTTGTGGTTACCAGGTATTGGAGTTTCGCGATTTCAAATAGGTTCGTGGTGTCATTTTTGACTTGTGTGCAAAATTTGGGGTCAATGAAACGTGATTTAATAGGTTTCAACATCACATGTAGAAGTTAGAAATTCAAAAGTTTATTAGGCTTGAATCGATGTGCGGTCGTGGTTTTAGCATTGTTTGAGGTGATTTGAAGGCTTGACTATGTTCGTACAATATATTCGGACTAAATAGTATATTTTGTTGAGGTCCCGACTGAGTTTAAGATGGTCAACATATCAATTTTGGACTTGGTGTTATGGTTGAAGATTTTTTGGTGTATGTATCTGGTTTCTTTATACGCGATCGCATGGTCTAGACCGGGACAACCTAATCTTATTTGGGAAGTGGTGATTTTACTCTACATGTTTGCAAGATGGGGTATGTGATCCCATATGTTGGGCCAGGCAGTGCATTGAGAACGCGTGAGCATAGCCGCTTTCACGAAGAGGAGGTGAGGCAGCTGGGGTTCGCACGCGTTGTTCTATGCGAACATGTGGGTTGTCCGTGATCGCGTAGGCCTGGGAAGCCTATGCTTCACATTCATATGTTTTCTTGTGTGGTCGCGTACATGCGTTTCTGGGGGTTGTAAAGGTTGTGCTTCGCGATTGCGAAGATTTTCCCGCGATCACAAAAAAAGGATAACTAGGCAGATTTAAACATTCCAAAACGAGGGGTTTGCATTCATACACAAATTGTATTTTTGAAGCTCGGTGGGAGGTGATTCTTGGAGATATTTTCAAGTGGATTATTGGGGTAAGTAATTATTACCTAGTTTGAGTTAATTTTCATGTTTATGTTTTTCATTTTATTATTAAATTAGTAATTTGGAGTGGAAAATTAGGGGGGAAACTTAAAGTTCTTAGCCCCAACATTTGAGGTTTTGATCGAGATTTTTCGTATCGGATTTGAGTAATTTCAGTATGAGTGACTCGTGGTCGAATAGGTGTTCGGATTTTGTGACCTTTACCCGATTCTTATACGTGGGCCTGGGGACCAAGTTTTGAATTGACTTTTTGACTTTTGATTAAGAGCTTAGTATTTTCTTGTGGAAATAATTCCTTTAGCACGTGTTGATTGTATTGAATTATTTGTGACTAGATTCGAGGCATTCTGAGCCGTTTCGCGGGGCAATGATTTGTTGGAGTAGAGATTTTATCGGAGTAACACTTCTAAACTTGGGCCTGAGGGTGCGAACCCGAATTTTGTGTTATATGACTGATGTTGAGGTGACGCACATGCTAGGTGACCGGCATGTGGGCATGTACCGTAAGAACTGTGACTTGGTCGATTCCATGAAATTCTATAGTTGATTTATCTTGTTGTTATCCATATTTTCATCATGTAATAAAGTAATTAAGCTGCCAATCATGCTAGAAATTATGTTTAAAAAATATGTTGGTACTGTTGATACCAACAACGGTCGTTCCTTGCTGTTAAGTTAATTATTTTATTCCAGTCATGCACTCAGTTGTATGTGTCCTTCTTATCATATCCTCTTATATATTATTGCACATTGTCATATCTCATATCATTGATTGGGGCTACTTAATATGAGCATTACGAGTCCGAGAGACTGGAGAGATTGATTATTGAATGAGGTTGAGGACCTGATTCTGAGTGATATTTATGAGATCGGATTGCCCGCTGTAGCATGTTTTTATTTATTTATACATGGATATGCCTTATTATAGCGCTTGGACTGAAAGAGCCCCTCTAGAGTCTGCACGCTCACAGTGAGCTCAGTTGATTTATATTGAGGGATGAATCTTCCCTTGACATGGATCTTGCCCGAATTATCTATATTTGGGGTAAATTTTTTCTGTGCTGGATTGGCCTATACAGTACTGAGTGATTGAGCACTCAGAGAGTGTGAGTATGCGAGGCTTCCATTGTAGTGCATCACACACAGCATGCACAATGGCATATAGATATTGAGATGCCATATCCCTCGTATCATTCAAGTTGATCTATTTTACTGGTATTGAAGTTTTTATCTGATGAAATTAAAAACATGCCTACATTTCCGTACTGTCATTTCTATATTAAACTTTACCTGCTGAGTTCGTCATTATTTTCAATCGAAAGGTTAGACTTGTTACTTATTGAGTTGGTTGTACTCATGCTACACCTTGCACCTCATGTGCAGATCCAGGTGCTTCCGATCACGGCAGTTGCTTGCGGAGTCTGGACCTTCGTAGATCATCGAGCTACTTGGCATTCGTAGATCTTGACTCTACTCCCTTCTCTTTCATTTTTACTGTTAAGTTTTGTTGTCTAGACAGTGTACCAAATTATATTTATATGTAGATGCTCATGTATTCGGTGAAATCCCGATTTTGAGATTATGTATTGAGTTATGACCTCCTATCCCGCTTTTAAAAAGATTTACCTTTAATTAAATTATTTTCGTAACTTTCAAACAAGTGTTGGAAATGTCTGAGTAATCGGTTTTCCTAGTACTACGATAGACATCATCACGATGGGTTGGTTTTGGATCATGACAAGTGATCAATTGTTAATTTTTTTAGTTTCAATGTTAATTTAATTTATTAATTACCTCAATCAACGTGTTAAATATCCTGAATAGCATTAAAGCTAGAAATAAATTGAACATTGTTTAAATTCAATTTATGTGAAGACGATAATCATAAATATACAATATTTGGCTAGTAAGCATTAACTTCGTGTTGGGTTTGTGCTCATCAAGTATCATTATTTACTCTAGTAGTTTAGGATATGTAGATCTCCAGTACTACTGTTTGTCCTTTTTTACTTTGCTTGTCTTACTATCCTGCTATTGTTATTTCTTTTTGTTACTACTTCGTTTTTACATGGCTTCTCCCTTTGATGTATTCTTTTAAGGTATATTGTGATTATGCTTTTTTGAGTTGAGATTCTTTTGAAAACAATCTCTTTATCTTCATAAGATGAAGGTTAAATCTGCGTGCACATTATCATCTCCAAATCTTATTTTTGTAGAATTACACCGAGATCATTATTGTCGTTGTGGTTGTTTTCACTCCCTTTCCCTTTTTTCAATATTATTCCTAAATATTTATTTGGTAGCGAACTTTGGTGCAATAAGTAAGTATTTAATCATCCCAAAAAATGAAAAAGTTGGAATTTGAGAATTCTAAAGTTATCAGTGTTATATTATATTATTCAATGGAAGTATAGACTTAAATAAATCATTTTCAACTTCACTAACGGTGCTAAATGTACTTAATGGGCATGATCTAGTCGATAGATTCCTTATTGGATCTTCTGGACTATAATATTGGTTTCGCAGCTAGCATAGGCTTGAAAGGGAAAATGATAATGTACTTATTATATATATATATATATATATATCTTAGTGGACTGAGAATGGCTCGGGCTGCACGCCGCAGCGTATTCATGTGCATTGCATCGCATTTGTATCTGATTCTTGATTACTATTTTGATGTTGTTGTGTTGTTAGTTCGTAGCTAGAGTAGAGGACTGTTAGTTTTAGCTTCGCTTTGTGGCATTTCGTGGATTTCTTACTTTCAGACATTTTTTTATGCTTATTATTCACTGAGTCGGTAGTACTCACCCCTACTCCCTGCACCTTGTGTGCAGATTCAGGTACACCTGAGCCTTAGCTGACACTCATTGTCTCCAGATATTTTCGGAGTCGTTGAGGTGGCTTCTTGACGTTCGCAGGACCTGGCTACTCTTCACATTTCAGTTTCATTAACATATATACATTTCCAGACATATACATTTTTACGTCAGATATTATTATACAGTTGGTTTTAGAGACTCTAGACTCGTGACCATAGATCTTATGGGTGTTTATCAGTTTCCGTATTACTCTATTATTATTTTTATATTATTATTCTAAAATTACTATAATATTCTTAAATCGTCGATTTTGAGACTTAATATTAAATTAGAAGTGATTGTTGGTCAGGCTTACCTAGCTTTAAGGACGGATACCATCACGATCGGATTTGGATCGTGACAAAATCATAATCATGTAATTCGGCTCATCCAACATTTAGGCTTCTACCAAAAAAGAAAGAGCATAAATATCTTTATACATTTTAGTTCTTTTCTTTCTTTCCTGTCCTCGTTTTGGTGAGTTATTTTTGTTGACTACAAATAAATCTGCAATTAAATCATGTTACTTCACCACTAGGAAAGTGGTTCTATATGACAATGAAAACAAACTGATTTTCTTTTCTCAAACCATCTCAGAATAACTCACTTGCCAATATTTTGAAACAACATTAATCTTTAATTAAAATTTAAGGATGATCCTTGTAACTATATATTGCTCAACAAAGGGAATAGGTCATTGCACAAAAATACAACTTGTTAAGATTTGTTTACATAATTAAGAATTTTATATCACACACTTTACAGCCATGGCAATGAGAAAGGCTTCCTTCACTTTGGTTTCCTTGGTTTGTCTGATTCTCATCGCAACTGGTATCTCTCTCCTGTGTCCCTCTCTCATTTCGAAACAGAAATTCCAATCAAGTACATGAGACTGTACATACCTAGCTATGTTAAGTTGAAATCTGAACAAAATACATGTTTGGCAAACTTTTGAACGAAGGACTACGTATTCCAAGAATCCATTTACACCTAAGGCTTATTGAAACCATGTTTTGTTTAATATTTAAGGGTACGAGCTATCAAATGAAAGTGAATGACTAGTTGAAATATATATATTTTTTAGTTGTTGTTTTCGTTGTTATTACTAATACATTAAGCCTGACATTTCGCCAAAAAATCTTCTTGTTCTGGTTAGAGATTTATAAATAATAAAAATTTATGTGCACCAAATGTTTTACACCAAATTAGTAGATGCATAAAATGTGTTTACATATAAACGTTTCTCACTTAACTATAATTAATAATGTATAATTACACATTATTATGTAAAGATCCTATTTGTTTATAGGGTGGCAGAGTGTGGAAGTTGAAGCTGCAACCGGCCCAGCATGCAACACATGGAAGGATTGCGGGACTTATTGTCAAGGAACTACAACGTATTGTCTGTGGGGACATTGCGATTGCGGCGGTGGCACCGTGCCTCCGCGTGGGAAAGCAACTAGAAATTCTCCAAACTGAATCGCTGACAAAATCTTAATTAGGAGTTTATGATTACGTTTGATTTCGGAAGGAAATAATGATCAAATAGCAATTGTTTATTTTGACCTTTTATTTCTACATACAAGTCACTTTTTTCTTCTTTTTTCTTTTCTATTTTATGCGGTACGAATTAACTTCTTGAATCATGTTTATTAATTTATGGTTTCTGGATGGAATAACTTCAAAAACATAAATTGAAGGATAACTTATGCCTTATGAGTAAACTAACTGGGGAGACAGATACCAATTGATTTCCTGAAGGATCTCTTATTTCAAGATGTCCTTTTTGTTTATATTTAAGAATGTAGCTCCCAAATGGAAGCAAAATATAGAGTCCATTACTCTAGATGATTATTCTAACTTTCCAAAATTATTTATTAAAGTTTTTTTTTTCTTTGTAACAGCAAAGTCACTTATTTATGTCTATAGCACTTAGGATGTCACTCAACTAGATTTATTATATTTTTGATCGACAAATACCTATTTTATCCTCAAAATTATCAACTTTTATCTTCTTTTTTTTTTTTTTGCTCTTTTAATATTATGATTTGCTCTATTTTTGTGATGACCCAAAGGATCACTTGCTTTAAATTAAAATTTGTGTTTCCAAGGCCTTGAAAATCTCATTTAGGGTCATCGATTTGCGTTCACAGTACAGACGCGTAGCCGGAAAGCATAAATATGAAAATCCATGAAAAATGATAAATTTGGCTATACAAATGAATAAATTTGACTTCAATCAATATATTAGATAAACGGACCCGGACCCGTAATTTGACGGTAGGGGTGTTCATTGGGCGGATTGGGCGGCTTTTTACTCTAACGGTTTGGCTTAACGGTTATCGGCTTTTAAATGTATTCATCCGTTAGCCACCCGATAAGATATCGGGCGGATTGGTATCGGGTTAGCTCTTATCGGGCGGTTACTGGGCGGTTTATCGGTTTAATACCTAAGGGCTCAAATGTATTCTGTCCGCACACTGCATTCAATTTATAATGCAAGGCTGCAAGCTCAGTAGCTCACGCCTCAGAAGATGAGCTGCGCTATCACCTTGGCTTGACTGGTATCACTACTGGCAAGGGTAAGGTGAGTGTTGCTGATTATAGTGTTCGTCCCTTGGAGGTGTTTATGTGCAGTATTGTACGTAAAATGGGGTATGGTGATGGCTTTAAGTGGGTTTCTCAATATATAAAGTAGTTTACGCTATCAGAAGTTGAAACAGATTGTGTCCTCGTTTATGCTTTTCGTACAACTATTTTTTCCCGTCTGGAAAAGATAGAACCTGTTCATTTGTTCTCAAACTGTTGAGATCTTTTAGTGCTTATAATTTGTATGCGTTGAACATCTACTTAGTGTGATGAGAAGCCATTTATTGTTGCCCTGTAAAATTTACCATGGCTGGAAAATTGTCAAAACTCCATATTATTATTCCAATTCTTAGTTACTCATGCTTATTCGCTTTTGGTGTAGCAGTTGTCCTCCTGATAATATTTTTTATCTGTATAGAAGTGTAATGTTTTTTCCTTTTCAGAAATCAGAGTAATGCTCAAACTGTTTGATTTCATTCGGTGCATGCATTTGGTCTACTTGATGGCAAAAGACTCATACATGTAACTTGTTCAAGTGCTTAAATATCTAGGATTTGCTCTTTCGCTCATAAATCCCAGCTCATCTTCTGAGGCAGCAAAATAAATTATATATATATATTCTTAACGGGTTAACGGATTACCCGTTAAGAAAATTGAATAATCCGCCTCCAATGATAAGCCGTTAATAAAAACATTTTAATCTGTTCCCCGTCCGTTAAGCCGTTACCATTACGCCATTAAGCTTCGGTTCGGTTCGGTTTTCGGTTTCGGATCGGTTTTGAACACCCCTATTTGACGGTCCTGGAGGGTCCGTAGAAAAATATGAGACTTGAGCGTATGCTCGGAACCGAATACCGAGATCTAGACCCCGAGAAAGGATTTTTTAAAGCAAATTGTTTATGGAAATTGGAAATAAAATTCTATTAAAACATGGTGGTATCCGACCCGTATTTTTCTTCCAGCGCCTGATACAAGTCATACATATGATTTAAGATATTTCTGTAAAATTTGGTGAAAAAGAAATCTCGTTTGACATGATTTGGACCTAAATTCCTAAAGTCAATTTTTTATCAAGTTTGGGAAAAATATTCTTTGATTTTGAGGTTTAATTTATGCTTAATGATGTTATTTTAGCGATTTGATCGCATGGATAAGTTTGTATGATATTTTTGAGTTAGTACTTATGTTTGATTTGGAGCCCCGGGGGCTCGGGTGAGTTTTGGATAGGTTTCGGAGTGCTTTAAACATAGAAAATTTGAATTTTTCTACTGCTTCTGGTGTTCAGAGATTTAGTGCTATGCGATTGCATAGTAAGTCCCGCGATCGTATAGTGTAAAAATTTAGGAGTCCTGTTTTGTTATATGCGACCACATAGGTCCATCCGCGATCGCGTAGAGTAAATTCCGGAAGTTCACATTTCGTTCTATGCGATTGTATTCATCCCTTCGCGATCACAATGTGTTAAGCCATAGCCTTCATTTCCTTCTATGCGATCGCGTGGTATAGTCTGCAATCGCAGTGCTCAATCATCCTTACCCTATGCGATCACAACCCATTGTCCGCGATCACATAGACCAAAATTCGCCCAATTAAATTTTAAAACCCAGAGCAGTAGCCATACGGGAATATCACCAAAATTCATAACTTCTTCTTCTCCAAAGATCTTATGTTATTTTTGAAGCAATTGCTCCCCATAATCTCTTAGGTAAGTAGTCTTTAACTTGTTTTCTTCCATTTTCATCAACATCTATTAGATTTCTAGGCTTAAAACAGGGAATAAAGGTAGGAAAATGGGTATTTGGGTAGAGTTAGGGCTTTTTGATTATTTGAGAATTTGACCTAGTTTTGGGGTCGGATTTATATATATTCAGGCTCGTGGGTGAATGGGTGATCGGGTTTTGGTCTGAACCTCGTGTTTTGACCAAGCAGGCTCGGGGTCACTTTTTTTATTTTTAGGAAGAATGATTAGAAAGCTATAATTAAGCATTGGAATTGGATTGTTTAGCATTTATCGATGTTATGAAGTTGATTGTGTATAGATACAATTGATTTGTAGCCGAATTCGAGAGGAAATACGGTAATTGAGGATTCAGTTGGCCGTGGAAGTTTGAGGTAAGTGTTCGGTCTAACCTTAGCTTGAAGGATTAGGATTTGAGTCCTATTTGTTGTTTTCTTCTTGTTGAGTGCGACGTATAGGCATGGCGACGAGTATCTATATGTTAGTGTCGAGCATGACCGTGAGTCTTTAATTGATATATATTGTATTCTTGAATGATACTATGGTTGCAATAGTGGGTAAATCCTTGATAATTAGCAAAGACATAGTTTATTTTCATGGAATCTACTTATGATTGAGTAATGGTGATATTGAGATGAGTAGGAGTTAAGATTGGTTATAGCTGATTCTCCCTTGTCCAGACGTATATACTCGTACTGTGAGTTCCCTTGTCGGGATAGTGTAGCATATTGTTGATCCCTTTTCGGGACGATTATTATGATTATTGTTGACTGTATATTTGGAACGGGTTGTGCGCCGCAACATTATTACATATGGATCGGGTTATGCGTCGCAATGTTATTATATATGGATCGCATTTCACGTCGTAATAATTTTTTATATGGATCACCCCACAACAATGATATGTTGGATCGGGTTGCACACCGCAACAATGATATGTTGGATCGGGTTGCATGCCTCAACAAATATTATATTGGATCGGGTTTCACGCCGTATATATATATATATATATATATATATATATATATATATATATATATATATATATATATATATATATATATATATATATATATATATATATAAGGATCGGGTTGCACGCCGTAACATTATTAAATGATAAGGGATCGGGTTGCGCTCCACGATAGTAGTATTATTGCATTGTTATAGATACTGTACTGTCCTTTCATATTTCTGTTTACAACAACAACAACAACAACTACTACTCAGTATATTCCCACCAGGTGGGGTCTGGGGAGGGTAATATGTAGACGAGCCTTACCCCTGCCCGAAAGGGCAGAGAGGCTGTTTCCAATCGACCCTCGGCGTATTTTCATATTTCTGTTTAGTTTCTGCTAAATTGATATGTTCCCCAAAGCATGTTCCCCTCCCGCTTAAACTTCTTATTTCCTATTTAATGCTTCACTGCATATTATATAGCTCACAGATTTATCTGGAGTCTAGTGCTAGTCTTGTCACTACCTCGTCGGAGTTAGGCCAGATACTTACCATCACATGGGGTCGATTGTGTTGATGCTACACTCTGAACTTATGTGCAAATACCGATGCAGCACTGGGTCAGCAGCAGTAGGGGAGCCAGCCTTCAATCCACCGAGATTCTGAGGTAGTCCTACACTCATTCGCAGGCCCGACATCTCTTCTATCTTTTATTATGTTCTGTATCATTTGTATCCGAAACAGACAATGTTTCTTTCTTTTAGACATTTGTATGTAATGATCATAGTTAGTCCGTGGATGTTGTGACACTAGTTTCTAGGTAGAGACATATGCCATTTCTCGTGTTAATTTGGTTTTATATTTATCTAACTCTTCCACTTAAAACTCATATTCCGCTATTATTTAAATATCTATCACTTGTTAATATAAGTTGTAAAAGAACAAAACAAAAGAGTTAAAGGTAGCCAAGAAGAACATGAATTTGAGGTGTTAATTGGGGCGGTCAGAGTAGAACATCAATAACCTAGCCAACCACAATTTGAGGATGTCAATGTTGAAAAAGTGAGACTAGAGCCAGCCAAGGACTTTGAGGATATAAATTTTGTTGACTCTAGTATCACTGATGTTGAGGACGTTGAGAGTCCAAAAGTTCATGTATTTGAGCGCATTGGTCCACACTGCAAGCATTTTTCTATGTTTGAATGATGATATGGAAATAGAGTCATCCAAACCAATTGAAGATCAAGGAATAAGGAACAAGGTGCTTATATTTTGGAATTATTCTTGCCAGAAACTCAGGATTACATACCTCTTACAAATGCCAAGAGTGCAGAATACTATATTATTTCATTGTGCTAGTTAGATTTGTTCCACCACCCCATGACCATAATAATAAGCTTGAATCAAAACTTGGGATTCAACTCATAAGCTCGAGGTGGAGACAAAAATGATTCACGTCGTGTCGCGACGTTAAATCAAGCGCTTGTTGGGAGGCAACCCAGCTTATTGCTTTTTTTTATTTTTTTTTAATTGTAGTATTTTTGTAGTATCAATTTTTTATTTTTTAGGAGCATGAAAAACAAAGGTATTGGAATGATGCAACAGAAAACCAAATGGTTGGAACTAAGTGTGGGGTACTCGCACAAAGGACCAAGCTAGGGAGAAGTCTGAGTATCCCATGAGCTGCTAGTGCTTCGGCCTTTGGCCTACCAGGGAGTTTCTTTTACTCTTTTATTAGTTATGGTGTGCATTGGAGACAATGCACAATAATAAGTGTAGGTGAGGAGATTGTCTAGGTGACTATGCTATTTTAGTTGTGTTAGTTTAATTAAAAAAAAATTTTAAATAGAAAAGATTGGACTTTTCCCGAAGATGGATCTATTAGACATTTTTCTTGAGGGATTTAAATCTAAAAAAAAAGATTTTTTTTATTTGGTAGTGTAGCAATTCCCCCTTGATTTTTCTTAGTGCCGGGGTTCTTCTCCATGTGTTTTATTTGAACCGGGTGTACTTAGTTTTTTTTGGAGTAGGAGCCATTGTATTGTGCTTTGAACTGAAACAATATCTCTTAACTTAGTTATGCCTTAAGAATAGTGAGTACTTTGGTTGTGACGCTTATGCTCAGTTTTTGACTCTTGTAGAAGTACGTTAAATTGTATTATCTTAACTTTGCTTAACTGTTTTGACTAGAGTGTCAATCCAATCCTGAGTGAGTTATGTGCCATGTGTATATAAGGTTTTGCATTTTAGTGCATTGCATTTGATGCATAGAACATGCCCTGTGTGTTTGCAAAGCGAAATAGTGGTGTTGTTCGGTCTTGGAAGTGATATAGGCGTTTTCTTGTTGAGCCAAATATATATATATATATTTTACCTAACTAATTGTTATATATCGTAATTAACCTCTTTGAGACTATAATCCTTTTTCTTTGGTAGCCACATTACAAGCCTTATCCATTTGTTTCAATTAACCATCTATTTGAACCTTTTCACCTCTCATGAGCACTTGAATTGTTATGAACTTTATAAAAGTTAAAGTGTGGGGTGGTTGGTTTAGCTTTCTAGTGGAACTAATTGAATAAGGAGAAAGGTGCACTATTTTAAAAAAGGAAGTGACACTTGAATTGAAAAAAAATACTTGGATTGTTGTGGAATAAAAATTCCTTGATAAGTGGTGGCTCTTGATGTAAGTGTGCTTAAAGAAGAATGTGGTAATTTACATTGATGTGAAGGTAGAGCTTTGGTTTGACATAAGTGTGGGGTTTAAATGTTAAAATGTATGTATTAAAGTGCTTAGGGAGGTGTAGTCACTCTTATATCTAAATGTATCCTACCCGTCCCATAGCCTATACTACAACCAAATAAAGTCCTAATTGATCCAAGATTGAATGAGCTCGATAAGTGGAGTAGTACACTACGGGAAAGCTTATGATGCATCTTTTGTGGCATATGAATGTTATTTCTGAGAGTGAGTGAATTCTTTCTATTTTGAGTTCCTAAGTGTTCTTAAATTTTATTGTGTGGAACTACTCTCTTGTGTTGTGTGAGGACACTTGATTCATGAAGGAAAGGATGTCAGTGACCTCTATGCTAGAGTAAGTAGGTGAGTTATGAATAATACGTGGTACTTGTGAGTCAAATCTTGAGGTGAGGATGTTACGCTTTGTGCTCAGTCTATTTTAAATACTCTTGGTGTGATGAGTTAGGAGAATTGTTTTAAAAGGCCGTGTCTATGCAAAAAAGTGTAGTTTGATTGCTCGAGGATGAGGAATGGTTTAAGTATGGGGTATTGATAATAGGCTATAATTACGTATTTTAGTCGATTATTACACTCTAATTTATTGCATTTTAGTTGAGTTTGCACGTTAATCGCTAGTGTTTTGCACTAACAATGTGTTTTATGCCTTGTAGGCGGGCTATATATATGTTATATTTTAATTCAAGTGATTTGGAGCTTTGAAGTCTGAGTAAAAGCCCAAGGAATTAAGCCGGGATCGTATTCGGGGATATTGTGCACTATCTAGTAAATTACACACAACTTTTCGATACGAATTCTATTTGGGCTCCACAATATATAGTTAGAAAGATAACTCAAAGAACTACAATGTTTATATTTTACGTATTTCTAAACTCCAAGCGGAACTGGGCGTAACTATGGTATGAACGTGGCAGAACATTGCTGCAGATTCTGAAGGATACTCTGGTCGTTGTCCTGGCGTAACCACGGCAGGACGGGTAACATTGAGGGACCAAAGTATAAAATACAGGATTTTAAGCCCTAAACCCTATATTAAATGAAGGGGGCCGGCCAAGAAACAAAAAGAAGGATTTTTGGGAAGTGAAAAACATCATAAAGAATGGCAAGAGGCAAGGAGGATCATTGGACATCAATATTTAATCTTCTTCTTTGTTCTTTTACCTTTGAATATGAATTTTTTTGAGATTTTTGTTATTTTCATGAGTAGCTAACTTTTCTAGTCTAAGGTTTTGAATGTAACCCATTGGGGGATGAATTGGTTGTTAAATTAATATAATTTTGAGTTGGTTATTAATCTCTATTTGTTCAACTACATTTTGATTTTGGTTAATTGAAAGGATCCTCAATTAGATGTTCCTATTTATTATGTATCTACTTGAGAGAAGACAAGAGGGGCTTGGTCTGATGGTAACCAACCCTCACTTACAACCGAGAGGTTGTGAGTTCAAGTCTCCCCAGGAGCAAATTCTGGGGATTTATGCCGGGGGTCTATTTGGAAACAGCCTCTCTACCCCAGGGTAGGGGTAAGGCTGCGTACACACTACCCTCCCCAGACACCACTGAGTGGTATTGTACTGGGTCGTACTTTTTTTTATCTACTTGAGAGAGAGAGTGAATATTTAGGTAGTTGTTTGAACAACATCACTACCGGAGTATAGGCGAAAGCCATGACCGAGGGTTTAGAGGTTGGATTAGAGATAACGATACCTCGGGTACGATATAAGTGAACTGTAATGTGAATCTAGCTAGCGTAGCTTGAGAGAGTGCGTCTAGTAAATTATCATAATTGCTTGAGAGAGATTTATGTTAGCTGGAGAGTTCATGATTGATAGAGGCATATAAGTCACAGGTATAATAAATATACAACCAAAGAAATCAATAACGGAGGAAATTATTATCTTAGACCTTTATTTCAATTGTTTATATCTCAAGCATAGTTAGTTTTCAGCTGTTTATTTATTTTCAGTTTTAGAAAATTGTTCAATCTTGTATTCTTATTGATATTAAACAGATACAACTAAGTCTTAGTTCTCTGTAGGATTCGACTCCGGACTTTTAGACCAGATTATATTGCAGCAACAACTTATCCTTTTTAGGACTAGAGTTGGGTGTCACGATCCAAACCCGGTCGTGATAGCACCTAGCCCTAAAGCTAGGTAAGCCTGACCAACAATCGGTTCTAACGTAACATTTAAGTTTCAAACAGAGAATTTAACAAAGTCATAATCCAAGAATATTAATAAAGTAATATATAAGTGCGAAAAAACGATAACACACCCATAAAATCTGGGGTCACGAGCCTAGAGCCTCTAAACAAAACTGAGTGATAATAAAAGTATCTGAATACCAAAACCAAAATCTGGGAAAGTATATAATAATAATAAAATGAAGAAATAATGAAGAGCAGCCAAGTCCTGCGAACGTCATGCAGCTACCTCAACGACTCTGAAATATCTATGGAGACTACGAGAATCAGCTAAGCCTCCGGTGTACCTAAATCTGCACACAAGGTGCAGGGAGTAGGGGTGAGTACTACCGACTCAGTGAATAATAAGTATAGAAAATAATTGAAAGTAAGAAATCCACGAAAGATCACAACGCAAAGCTATAACTAACAATCCTATTACTTAGCTATAGACTAACAGCAAAGCAGTATCACAACAACAACCAAGTATTAGATAAAGATGCAATGCAATGCACATGAATATGTTGCGGCGTGCAGTCCGATCCATTTAACATCGACGGCGCTCACTGGGGGTGTGTACAGACTCTGGAGGGTCTCTTTCAGCCCAAGCACAATATTATCATATCACCGCTGCGGCGTGCAGCCCAACCCATGCTCAGTCCACAATATGCATATGAGTCACATAACAGATTCAATCTAATTTTCCATTTTTTTACGATTATTAAGGTAAATATAATTTAATTATTTAATTTCAGGAACAGTGACTTAGCATTTTATTTCGGTGATTAAACACAGGACTGAGATCAATGATTATGCAAATCATATTATCACACAGATATTCACCCTAGATGGGTACTACAGATCGGCACAAGGCCCTAAACATGGCATTAAGCCCAATTATCAACAACACAATGTGCGTATCAGACGCCAATAAATTATTCAGCTCTCGGGATTGACCAAGTCATAATCTCCAATCATTTACAACCCCGCACCTGCCATAAGGTGTGAGTCACACCCTGACATAGCGTCACGATGTGATAAATCAGGATTTCAAACCCTCAAGCCATCATCTATACAAACTACTCACCTCGAACCGGTCGTAGCTTGGTCTGCAATGCCTTTTCCCTTCGAATCTTCTCCTACGAGCGTCGAATCTATTCAAAACCACTACGAATAGGTTATTATAGGCTAAATAAACATAACTCAATTGAAATTATTCGAAAAACGTTAAAAATCACGAAGTTGGTAAAACCCGAGCCCCGGACCCGCTTCTTGAAAAATTCAGAAAGTTACATCTTTGGATTCCTCGTCTCGCCACGAGTCCGTACGTATAAGGTTTATAAAAACAGAGTTTGTTTACCCTCTCAAATCACCATTTCACTCTCTCTTAGGCTTCAAGCCCTAACCACTATTTTTGCCCTTAAAAACCTTGAATTTCATTGTTTAATCTACTATTTTACGTGTCAACCCAGCCCGTTTGACACCCTTATCAGCAAAATTCGGGAACCAAAATTCAGTTATCCATTCAGATAAACACATCCGAAAACATAACCAGTGAGCAAACCTCGAAAATAGCTTCAGCTTCTACGACTTGGAGCATGTCTTGTCTGAAATATGCACTCCCTTCAATTAAACCAATTTCGAGCTCTTCACTTCGATTCTCTTGTGGTCCATCCCCTTCTCGTCTCAGGATTTGGAAGCCCAAGTCCTGTTCTAGTTCCAGTTCCAGACTTCTTCACTCCTTTGTCGGTCTTGCTCCCCTCCATCCACTCTTGTCCCTTTCTTCCCCGGATTCAACAAGTTTTGAGCACTCATTCACTGTGATTGATAATGGTAGCCGATTTTTTGCCATGAGACATGGTAGGAAGGTGCCCAAACTGAATAGACCACCTGACCAGCGTCGGGCACTTTTGAGAGGTCTAACGACTCAACTCCTCAAGCACGGGCGTATAAAGACCACTAAAGCGAGGGCCAGGGCAGTTAGAAAATATGTTGACAAAATGATTACAATGGCAAAGGATGGTTCTCTTCACAAGAGAAGGCAAGCCCTTGGATTCATTTACGAGAAGCAGATAGTGCACCTATTGTTTGCTGAAGTCCCAGACAGATATGGGGAAAGGAACGGAGGAACACTAGGATAATAAGAACTCTACCGAGGCGAGGGGACAATGCACCAATGGCGTACATCGATCTTGTCTAGCGACTGAATATTCTTTTTGAAAGTTCTTTTCTGTTGGTTCTGAATTCTGATGTGAATTAAGAGATTTTTGTTAGTTCCACCAATTATTCAACCCCAATTTCCTGTATGCCATTCCATCTTAACTTGCAGTTCTACTTGTGTTTATTTGGTTGATCAAAAAAAACAAAAAATCTACTATTTTACACCATATAGACATAATTTGAGCCCAAGAATCATTACCTGAAAGAAATCCTCGAAACCTTCTTCAAAATCGCCCACAATCGTCTCTTCCCAAAGTCAAAAATATTTTCTTAACTTATGAAATTTGCAAACACTATTGTTGAGCTACAAGATTATTTAGCTTTAAATCCCATACACATATATTGAGTTTCTGATGTATATCTAATGTATCTTACTTGTATATCATATATATCCTGTAGTTGGGCTAGTTTGTATGTTTCAGCCCATTTTGTTTTGGTATATTTCCGGTTTTGCTTCTGGCCCGATTTGGCCCATATATGTAATATATACATGACCCCTTTTAGATTAAGGGGTCATTCGGATATTTTCTAATTGAGAAGTCTCTCTCTTTCTCTGAAACGCTCTCTAGAAGCTTCTATCAAACCGACTCCTTTTTCATCTTGTTCTTCGATTTTCGTCTGGATTTCTTGATGTTTTCATGGTATCAGAGCAAGGACGATGATCCGACGATACTTTTCTGTATCTTGTTATCTCAGTCGAAATCTCGTTGGAAATTTTGGGGGTGTTTCTAACGTATTCGGTCAGTGATTATTACGATCTAAATCGGGTGATGATATGAGACTTTTATCACGATATCTAGTTGTATCTTCACTACTCGAACATTTTGGGTTGCTTTTCTGACGTTCTCGAGTCGATTCCGGCGAGGCTTCAGATTTGAGGGTCTCTGCTGGGTTTCTACTGTTCGAAACTGGCATTTTTCTGTTAATCGAAGGCTGATCTTCTCCGATCGCGAAGAAGGAGGGTAAATATGTTCCTATTTTAGGTGTTATATGATTTGCATGAAGTTTCTGATACAACTTTAGTTTTTCAACATACTTGCAGAGATTATATTTTGACTTTGAACTCATTGTTCTTCACGACTGTTAATATGAGTACTAATACGACTCCTGTTGACCCTACCAGTCCCTTATTTGTTTACTCCTCTGATGTTCCTGGTGTTTCTCTTGTGTCCACTCCCTTCTCGGGTAGTGGTTATGGGGGTTGGAGAAGGAAAATGATTGTAGTGTTGTCTGCTAAAAATAAAATTGTCTTTGTTGATGGTACATGTCCCAGAACAGACACTAATGTGGCTGAACAAATGTTAATATGTAATAATATGGTGATATCCTGGTTGACTGCTTCCTTATCCCCTCAAATAGCTGAGAGTGTGCAGTATTCTGATACTGCACAGAGCATATGGGCACAGCTCGCAGCTAGATATGGTACTGCTAACAGAACCAAAATTTTTGAACTAAAAAGAGAAATCTCTCATACCTGTCAAGGATCTCTAGATGTAGCTTCATATTTTAACAAACTTAAAGGTCTATGGGATGAATTAGGAACAATGTGTGCAAACCATGGACAAAGATGCATTTGTCCTGCCAGAAATGGCATCATGCAGGAAGATGATGAGAATAAGGTGTTTCAGTTCCTTATGGGCCTTAATGAAGCATACATGGGGGTAAGGAGCAACCTATTGATGATGCAGCCTCCTCCTACCCTTGACAGTGTCTACAATATGGTCCTCAATAATGAGAAGCAGAGACAAGTCCAGTCGTTTTCTCAGTTTAATCAAGACTCTATGTCTTTCAATGCCCACATAAACAAAAATCCAACTGGTTTCAATAAGGCCACAGTGCCTAATTCTTCTCATTTCAGACAAAGAGTTAACTTTGACCAAGCTAGGGACTCTTTGTTCTGTAGATACTGTAAGAAATCTGGGCACTTAATTGATAAGTGTTACAAGATTCATGGGTATCCACAAAGTACAACCTTTAACAAGGGGAGGAGACCTGCTGCTGCTCATCTAACTGCTGGTGTGGATTTCTCTTCTTCTGAAAGAAATATGATGTTCCTCATGGAAATCCTCCTGAAAGTCATCAACCTGTTCCACACATTGATGGCCAGAGTTCTGTGATACCTGGGTTGAGCAGACAACATTATGAACAATTGATGACCCTGCTCCAACAAACTCAATTAGGGGACTCCACTGCCCAGTCTCCTCCTCCCATGTATGCTGCCAATTTTGCTGGTACTATGCTAACTGAGAGCCCTATTTCTGATTCCAAATTTTGCATGTTAACTCACATTAATTATGTTACCTGGATAATAGATTCAGGGGCATCTAACCATATGACCTTTAATAAGGATTTACTCTTCAATCTCACACCTTTAACTGTACCCTATCTTGTTACTCTTCCTAATAGATATAAAGTGAAAGTGACATGCACAGGATCTTTTGCATTAAATCCATTCATCACTCTTCATGATGTCCTACTTGTTCCTTCGTTCAAACATAACTTGATTTCTGTCCACAAGTTAGTAAAACAGTTGCATTGCATAGTATTGTTCACTGCAACTTCCTGTTTACTTCACTTGTTACAGGCCCCTTCTCTGAGGATGCCTCTGGATCTTGGTAAAGAAGAGGCTGGTCTGTACAAGCTTGCTTGGGTGCCACCTTCATCTTCTTCTAATTGTTGTTCTTCTGTTTCTGAATGTTCTTCTTCTTCTAATTCTTGTAAACCTGACTATTCTAGTCATCAAGCTGTTAGTTTTCCTTTGGATGTAAACAGTTCCATGTGTAATAATACTGTTGCTGCTGACATGAATTACATTTGGCATTTGAGGTTGGGTCATATCCCTTTTGCAAACATGAAACACATTTCTGCTTTATCTTTTCCATTTGCTTCTAAACAGCCTTTTCAATATTCTACCTGTCCTATGGCCAGGAAAACTAGGCTTCCCTTTCCTGAAAGCACTACTAGTACATCTAGACCTTTTCAATTGATTCATGTAGATACTTGGGGCCCTTATCACACTCCCACCTCTTCTGGCTCTAGATATATTCTCACAATAGTTGATGATTTCTCTAGGGCAACCTGGACACATCTGTTAGGGTCTAAAAGCAATGCTTTCTGCATGCTTCAATCTTTTCTCTGTATGGTTAAGACCCACTATAATGCAAATGTTCAAACTATTAGGAGTGACAATGCTTTAGAATTGGGATCTAGTATTGCTGGTGCATCCTTTTTTAGCCAACATGGCATCATACACCAAACCACTTGCCCACATACTCCTCAACAGAATGGTGTTGTTGAGAGGAAACATAGAACTCTTCTTGAAACCTTTAGAGCTTTACTCTTCCAATCTGGTTTACCTATTTCTTTCTGGGGAGATTGCCTATTAACTGCTACCTATCTTATTAACAAAATACCCTCCAGGCTTCTTCATGGTAAGTCCCCTTATGAAATCTTGCATGGTAAGGCACCCACTTACTCCCATTTAAAGGCTTTTGGCTGCATTGCCTATGCTACTATCCCAATTCCTCAAAGGGACAAGTTAAAGCCTAGGGCCATTTCATGTGTTTTCCTGGGGTATCGTTTTGATAAAAAGGGCTATAGACTGTATGATCTCAGTTCCAAAAAGTGCTTTGTGTCCAGGGATGTTATCTTTCATGAAACTTCTTTTCCTTTCAAATCTGCTTCTTCTGTCACTTCTGCTCCTCCTATTTTTCCTTCTTCTTTTCATTCTATTCCTCCTCTTGAGCATTCTCTTTCTGCGCCAGATTTCTCTATTCCAATCTCTTCCTCTCCACCTTCACCTTCTGTTCCAGTTTCTCCTTCTTCATATCCAATTTCCAGTCCTCATTTCAACCCGACATCTCACCTCCTGCTTTACCTTCTTCCACATCTACTGCTGTTCCCAGGAAATCTGGAAGACAGCACAATCCTCCTTCTTACCGTAAGGATTATGTTTACCACCTTCCTGCTTTCTTTGGGTCTTCTTCTTCTCCTCTAGAGACTGAAACCTCTTTACTACTCTCAAGCTACATCAGTTCCAGTATGGAAGGATGCCATGAGAAAGGTGTTTGATGCTTTTGATGCAAACTGTACCTGGGATATTGTTCCCCTTCCTTCTGGTGAGAAACCCATTGGCTGCAAATGGGTTTATAAAATCAAGTATAAGGCTGATGGTAGTGTTGAAAGACACAAAGCCAGACTTGTTATTAGAGGGGATACTCAAATTGAAGGGGTTGATTTCACTGACACTTTTTCTCCTATGGTTAAAATGTCCACTGTAAAGTGTCTTATTGTAGTGGCTGTTAAGAAGCATTGGGAACTTTTCCAACTTGATGTTAACAATGCTTTCTTGCATGGTCATTTGGATGAGGAGGTTTATATGAAGTTTCCTCCAGGTTTATCTGTTTCTGTATCTTCTTCTGATTCTGTTTCCTCTCCATCTCCTCCTCTTGTCTGTAAGTTGAAAAAATCTCTCTATGGGTTGAGGTAAGCATCCAGACAATGGCATGCTAAGCTGTCCTCTGTCCTTTATTCCAGAGGCTATACTCATTCCCTGAATGATTATTCTCTGTTTATCAAAGGCCAGCCTGGTTGTCTGGTTATTGTAGCAGTCTATGTGAATGACATTATCATCATTGGGGACGACAATGATGAGCTATCTGCCCTGAAGCTGTTTCTGGATGATCAGTTAAGGATCAAAGACCTTGGTCTTTGCATTATTTTCTGGGCATTGAGATGTCTGTAGTTCCTGGTGGGATGCTCCTTAATCAGCATAAATATGTTTCTCCTGTTGCATCAGTTTGACTGTATGAATGTTTCTCCTGTTGTTTGTCCTTTGGATCTTAATGTGAAACTACATGCTGATTCTGGTAATATTCTCTCCTCCCCTGATCAATATAGGAGCATTGTTGGTAAGCTCTTATTTTTGACTCACACCAGGCCTGACATCTACTTTGCTTTTCAGTATCTGAGTCAATACTTGAAGTGTCCCAGAGTCCCTCATATGACTGCCGCTTTACATGTTCTTAGATATCTTAAAGGGTCTATGCATTTGGGTTTATTCTATTCTGACAGTTCTGATTTATCTGTCCATGCTTATTCTGACAGTGATTAGGCTGCCTGTCCAGATACTCGCAGGTCTGTGACTGGGTTTTGTGTTCTTTTCGGTGGCTGCTTGATTAGTTGGAAGTATAAGAAACAGCCTGTCGTCTCTTTATCTTTTGTTGAAGATGAGTATAGGGCTCTCAGTAAGGTAGTTGCTGAACTGTCTTGGCTTTCTCGTTTGCTCACTGACCTTGGTGTTTCTGTTTCTCTCCCCTTTTCTGTTTTCTGTGACAATCAGGTTGCTATACATATTGCCAAAAATCTTGTCTTTCATGAGTGGACCAAACATATCGAAGTGGATTGTCATTTTGTGCGTGATTTGTTAGCTGCTGGGCTTATTACTCTGTAGCATGTCTCCACTTCTCGTCAGCTGGCTGATCTTCTCACCAAACCACTCCCTGGCACCATTCTGCGTCCCTTGCTGTTCAACTTGCAGGTGGTTTCCCCCTCCAACTTGAGGGGGGTGTTGAGCTACAAGATTATTTAGCTTCAAATCCTATGCACATACATTGAGTTTCTGATGTACATCTAATGTATCTTACTTGTATATCATGTATATCTTGTAGTTGGGCTAGTTTGTATGTTTCAGCCCATTTTGTTTTGGTTTATTTCTGGTTTTGCTTCTGGCCCGATTTGGCCCATTTATGTAATATATACACGACCCCTTTTAGATTAAGGGGTCGGTCAGATATTTTCTAATTGAGAAGTCTCTCTCTTTCTCTGAAACGCTCTCTAGAAGCTTCTATCTAACCGACTCCTTTTTCATCTTGTTCTTCGATTTTCGTCTGGATTTCTTGATGTTTTCATGAAAATAATGGACTGGGCCTAACTCAACCCCAAAAGCTAGCTTATGGGTTGAGGATGGCCCAAGCCATATAAGGAGACCAAGGACCTCAAATCCCTCCGATGTGGGACAACTCGTGATTGGGCTGCCTGTCCAGATACTCGCAGGTCTGTGACTGGGTTTTGTGTTCTTTTGGGTGGCTGCTTGATTAGTTGGAAGTCTAAGAAACAGCCTGTAGTCTCTTTATTTTCTGCTGAAGCTGAGTATAGGACTCTCAGTAAGGTAGTTGTTGAACTTTCTTGGCTTTCCCGTTTGCTCACTGACCTTGGTGTTTCTGTTTCTCTCCCCTTTTCTGTTTTCTGTGACAATCAGGCAGCTATACATATTGCCAAAAATCCTGTCTTTCATGAGAGGACCAAACATATCGAAGTGGATTGTCATTTTGTGCGTGATTTGTTGGCTGCTGGGCTTATTACTATGTTGCATGTCTCCACTTCTCGTCAGCTAGCTGATCTTCTCACCAAACCACTCCATGGAACCATTTTGCATCCCCTGCTGTTCAAGTTGCAGGTGGTTTCCCTCTCCAAGTTGAGGGGGGTGTTGAGCTACAAGATTATTTAGCTTCAAATCCCATATACATACATTGAGTTTCTGATGTACATCTAATGTATCTTACTTGTATATCATGTATATCTTGTGTTGGGCTAGTTTGTGTGTTTCAGCCCATTTTGTTTTGGTTTATTTCCGGTTTTGCTTCTGGCCCGATTTGGCCCATTTATGCAATATATACACGACCCCTTTTAGATTAAGGGATCAGTCAGATATTTTCTAATTGAGAAGTCTCTCTCTTTCTCTGAAACGCTCTCTAGAAGCTTCTATCTAACCGACTCCTTTTTCATCTTGTTCTTCGATTTTCGTCTGGATTTCTTGATGTTTTCATGAAAAGAATGGATTGGGCCTAACTCAACCCCAAAAACTAGCTTATCAGGTGAGGATTGCCCAAGCCATATAAGGAGACCAAGGACCTCAAATCCCTCCGATGTGGGACAACTCAACACCCCTCCCCCCTCATGCCAGATCTTTGGAACGTGGACAACATAAATGGGGGGCCCAACATCTGTAACAATAATTGGGATGAGGCTGGCTCTGATACCATGAAAAGAATGGATCTTGGGCCTAACTCAACCTGATAAGAATGGACCTTGGGCCTAACTCAACCCCCATAGCTAGCTTATGAGGTGAGGATTACCCAAGCCATATAAGGAGACCAAGGACCTCAAGTCCCTCCGATGTGGGACAACTCAACATTCATTAATCTCCTGTGATTTCCGCTTCCGTGACACAGTGACCGCTTCCGCGGTTGTCGCTTCTGCAGTCAATAAACACCTTTTGTGGTCTCCCGTGAGTCAACTGGGACCGCTTCTGCAGTCCTAAACCGCTTTCGCGGTCTCCGCCTACGCGATCACCTTGACCGCTTCTGCGGTCACACAGCTAGAACATGACCTCTTCTGCGGTCGCTAACTGCTTTCGCTGTAGCCGCTTTTGCGGTAATTCTTCCGCTTTCGCGGAAACACCAAAAGCCTGTGCAACAGACCTGTTGCAGCTTCAAAAATCTTCGGTTTCATTATCTGACTTCACCCCGAGGCCATCGGGACCCCAACCAATTGCATAAATATGTCCCATTAGTTCATTCAAACTTGCTCGCAACATAAAAATGCTATCATAAACATCAAAATCATTCAATTTCCACGGATTCAAGCTTAAGATTAAACTAAAACTTCCGAAACTCGCATTTGCTCCAAAACCCGACCTAAACACCTCCGAATGATCTGAAAATTTACACACATATCAAAAATTACCTAACAGAGCTACTGCAATTGTCAGAATTTCGTTCCAACTCCGGGATCAAAATATCACCTATCAATCGGACTTTCACCAAATTCTAACTTAGCCAATTCAAACCTAATTCTACACCGGACCTCGAAATTCAGTTCTGATTTCGCTTCTAAGTCAAAAATCACCATCAGAAACTAGTCGAATCATCGGAAATCCATTCCGAGCCCACTAACTTATAAGTCAACGTTCGGTTGACTTTTCCAAACTAACTTTCTCTTAAAGAGACTAATTGTCTCATTTCTATCCAAAATCCATCCTAACTACTCCAAACTCTCCAAATACATATATATTAACACATAACAGCATAAAAAGAAGAAAACGAGGCAGAAATAAATGGAACGACGGGTCAAGTCGTTATATTGGGCGTGATCAATTATACAATCATATCCTTCTCATTTACATCGAGAGTAGAAAAACATGAGTATTTAAGTAGCTGCAACTAATATTTTCCTTTTTGGTTCTCTTTTTTCGGAAATCAAAACTATTACTATTGTCATATGACTACATATGAAGTTGCACTGAAATCTTAGAGTGTCTTATTTAGCCAATTGGTTTTATCTCTTTATGACAAATCAATTATGTACATTCTTAGGCGATTACGATGACAATATTATTGGCAATTGCATCTTTTGAGTTTTGACTTTAAGTTCTTCCATGTTTAATTTGATCAAGCAGAGACAAAAAATGACCTCAAATCGAATAATATTAACACTATATATAAGCTTAAAAGAAGTCTCAAAGTCTTGTAAAAACTATAAAAAATAATACGATCTCTTTAATACAAGCTAAAAAGCATAAAACTTGATTGATGATTGAAGGTATCTATTGCAAAAGGCGAATGATTTACCGCTTAAGCATATTTTTAGATAGGCTAATGGAGTAGCGGACCTCTTAGCTAAAAATGATTGCAACTTGAACACTTTTTTATTTTGCAAACTTATGCTATTCCGTCAGTTTTTTTGTTCATGTACTTAAAAGAGACAGTCTAGGCACTATGTTACCTAGACTGAGCGCTAGTTGTAATAACTTTTAGCTTGCTGTTGTTTGAATAAATCAATTATTACCAAAAAAAAAGTATACTCACCAATGGCTATGGGGGAGGCTTCCTACTCTTTTTCTGCTTTGGTGTTTGTAATTCTTATCACCATTGGTCTCTCTCGACATGAGGGGTTGCTCTGATGTAGGAGTGACAAACAGGCGGGTCGGGTCGAAAACGGTAATGAAAAAATGGACCAATTATCCGGCCCGACCCATATTTAATACGAATAAAAAACGGTTAACCTGCGAATAATATGGGTTACCCATATTATCCATGACTTTTTGTATATGATTACTTTTGAAAAAATTCTTAGTCTCCCTAACTTGAGGAAGCTCCAATTTGATGCTTTACAAATGTAAAAGCTAGACTCATTGGTTACTCATGGATTACCCATTTTCTAAATTGATAATATGGTTCTTATCCATATTTGATCCGTTTTTAAAATGTTCATTATCCAACCCATTTTTTAGTGGATAATATGGGTGGTTAACTGCATTCTTTGAACCATTTGTCATCCCTACAGTCTGATGGTAAGCAACTTCCACTTCTAATCAAGAGGTTATGAGTTCGAGTCTCCCCAAGAGAAGGGTAGGATGTTCTTGGAGAGAAGGATGTTGAGGGTCTATTTGAAAACAGCCTCTCTACCTCAGGGTAGGGTTAAGGTTTGCGTACACGTTACCCTCCCCAGACCCCACTAAATAAGATTATACTGGGTTATTGTTGTTGTTGTATTACTCTCTCTCCCTCTCACACACAAACAGCAACAACAAATTTTGATGTGTTGCATTATTTGTTTTGAAACTCATAATCACTAAGAATTATTGGCTTGTAACTTATTGTTTTCTTTAGGTTATATTACCCAATAGGGGTAACGGACGGGTGGGGTAGAATATGGGACGGGTCAAAACAGATAATAAAAAAATGGATAAATTATCCGATCCATATTTAGTAGATAAAAAACATGTTAACGAGCAAATAATATGAGTAACCATATTATCCATGGCTTCTTGAATATGATCACTTCTGGAAGAATATATATTCTATCAACCTTGAGGAACCCCCAATGTGAGGTTTTACAAATATAAAAAACTAAATAGTTATCCATTGGTTATCTTTTTTTTGAAATGGATAATATAGTTATTATCCATATTTGACCCGTTTTAAAAAAATTCATTATATAATTCATTTTTAGTGAATAATATGTGTGACTAACTGTTTTCTTTTGGCCATTTTATCACCACTATTACTCAATAATGAAAGTTTTATATTCTTTTGACAAGAAAATTTACTATGATGACAGGTTTGCAAAGTGTGGATGCTTTGGGCCCTCCATGTAAAATTCGTCAGGAGTGTATACCAAACTGCATTAATAAAGGCGTTCCATTTTGCGAGGGCGGACATTGCGAATGTATTAGTTTCAAAAGTCATGAAGATATCAACAATACAGCAATTGGGACAGCAAACAGATATTTACATGACTAGGAATAAGGATCTATGAATTTACACAAGAGCTATGTTTTGCTATCACATATCGTTTAATTGATGAACCATATTAGATTGTTTGAATGGTGATTGAAAACAGTGCCTATTAATTTTAATATACCGTGAATCGTAGTTTTAGCTACTATACTGCTTTTTAAAAAAAATTATTTATTGCACCAAAATTATTATTTCACTTTACGAAAGTCACTAAACTATTTTATTAAAAATTGAACGGTACATAAGTTCTAAGGTAAGGTCTATGTCGGCTGTATTATATGTGTAACATTACCGGTGTGATCCGTCATATTTTATTTCTTCTATTTGTTATAATTTTTCTTTTCTTATTAATAAATAAATAAAACCCTAGGCGATTGCCTAATGGACAAAAAAAAGCGGGCGTCTACTATCATCTCCTCTCGACCAAAGACATTGTCTATTCGGAACGTGATCACTTCTTTCCTAAAGCAATTGTACTAAAAATAACTACATAGTGTGTTTGGTTCTTTTTCAAGTAAATATATAATACTATCATCTTTTCTGGGACTAGAAAAGGAATAAATATTTTAATTGGTTAGTCCCCCACTTTTTGGGAAGGTAATATGTTGTAGATTACAAGAGAAGGAATTGAGTGAAACATATAGTGTTTTTGGCTTAAGTGATTGTGGTGACAGCCATTAAGTGTATTGATCAATTTTCTCTCATTTTTGCCCAAATAGTAGAGAAAGCATCTCAAATCAACTTATTGTCCGCACTATACATAAGCTCAATAGGGGTTTCAATTTTTTGCACAAGCTACAAATCATAATAGAGTTTAATTCTTCATAATCACCGATCACATAAGTAACTCTATGGCTATGAGGAAAGCTTCATACACTTTGTTTCCCTTGGTGTTTGTCATCCTTATCTCAATTGCTCTCTCTCTCTCTCCTCCCCACCCCCACATCTTTAATAAACACACACTTGTTATCTATTTGTTTATATAATCACATAACACACCTAATGTAGAAATCCCATTTGGAAATTACATCAACATTTTCTTCAATGCCGTTATATTTTATTATTTCATGAACTACGACATTTTTTTATGTGGTGCACCTTTAGCCGATTGAGAGGATTTTATGTAAATTTTTGTAAAGAAAGACCAACAATTAATAAAAAGGAGAATGAGGGTCGAATCTAATACTAGTTTGTTTGGCCAAATTTCTAAAATAAACTTTTGTTGATAAGTGTGTTTTTTCAAAAATACTTTTGGTGAGAAACAGTTTCTGTTAAGTCAATTCATTTGAAAAGCACTTATGAGCAGCAATTAGTATTTGTTTAAGCTATTAAAAAATATTTCTAGATTTACTTTTACGACCAAAAAAAAAACTTGAGTCACGTAGATTGACTATCCTAACACACCCTTATAGTTTTTCTTATGTTGTTTCATAAATAAAAGTATGAGTAGAACTGTGTTACTCAAATATTATTCCTATATATGTTGATAGGTTTGCAAAGTGTGGATGCTTGGGGCCCTCCATGCAAAGTCAGCCAGGACTGTGTAACTTACTGTAAAGTTCCCTTTAGTAGAGGCACTCCACTATGCCTAGGAGGACATTGCACTTGTGAAGCTCTGGAAAACCATGAAACTACAGTAGCTCGAAAAGTTTTACATGACTAGGAATAAGGGATCTGCGGTTTTATGTAAGAACAATTATATTTATATTGGACTAGTTTCTCGATACACGCGTTGCGTGTGTATCCCGTCTCAATAAATATATGGTTATAAAGAATTACAGGATAAGTCAGTCATCTCAATCGATGCATTCAACTTTAAATTTGTTCAAACTTTATAATTTCATTACTCCAGTTTTACAGGTTACCATTCTTTCTTTTTAGCTTTAGCAAGAACAAATAACCCACAAAGATTTAGGTATTTATTTGAATTGTCTTAGAAAATTATCTCTTCTTTAATACTAAAATGATAAGGTAACTGACAAAATATATCTTTTTCCTCACCAGTGAAATACACAAAATGCAAATTGTCATATATTTTTAATCGATAAGAAATACTATAAGAATTGTTTAACATATAACAAAAGAATAAATCAGTATTAAACAAATAAAAAATGCCACTATATTTTGATTCATTTAATTTTTTTTCATTTTGATGAAAGCTAACTTTCTCTATGATATATTATGATATATGTATACAAGAATCTATGATTTTTATTGAATTACTTTTAGTTGATGGTTTTTGAAAGGACTATGTTAATACTATCCTCGAAGAAGTAATTATAAAAAATATATTAATATCAATGTTTATTTCTAAAAATATTTTATTTAAAGGTTTTTATTTTGTTTTATTTTTTTCTTTCATACGTTAGATTTCTTTGTATTTATTACAAAAGTCTCCTCTTTGTTTCCGCTTAAAATGCCAAGTAATTTAATGTTTTTTTTTTGTTTGTATTTTTGCTCTAATTTATAATATAATAGTTTGTTAAATAAAGTTTTATTATGTTGTTGTGTTTTTTTAACTATGTCACGATACGAAATTTCCACCATCGAGAGTCGTGATGGCGCCTACTAATGGGAGCTAGGCAAGCCAACTCTTACTTATCTTTCTATTATAAACAATTCTTACTTTAATTATTTTAGCAATAATAATATAATTACAGCGGAATAAATTAATTTGGTGGAAGATTTATATAAATAATATTAGATGCGACATAGAAATCCAAACATAAACTTCTACCCAAGATTGGTGTCACAATACTCACGAACTTCTAAGAATACTAAAAACAACCGTTTGAAAGAAATATAAAGTTGTTTATCTCGAATACATGAGATAACAGACTGAAATAAAGATAGAGGAGACGCCGGGCCTGCGGACGCTTGCAAGGCTACCTCGGTGTCTCGCTGATCAAAATGCTAATACTCGCGCTACTACTGCTGCTGTCCAAATCTTGTATCTGCGCCAAAAAAGAGCGCAGAGTGTATTATCAGCTCATCCGTCCCCATGTGCTCGTAAGTGACTGGCCTAACCCTGGCGAAGTAGTGACGAGGCTAGACAGGACCTACCAAAATAACTAGTGTGTGTATATATATATATATATATATATATATATATATATATATATATATATATATATATATATATATATATATATATATATATATATATATATATATATATATATATATATACAACAACAACAACAACAACAACCCAGTATAATCCCACTTAGTAGGGTCTGAGAGGGTAGTATGTACGCAGACCTTACCCCTACCCTGGGTAGATAGGCTGTTTCCAAATAGACCCCCAGCATCCTTCCCTCCAAGAACTTCTCACCTTGCTCTTGGGGAGACTCGAACTCACGACCTCTCGGTTGGAAGTGCGGGTTACTTACCATATATATATATATATATAAGTGCAACAGAGATAATAACAGAAAACATCAAATAAACTAGGAAGGGATATGCTCAAGGGAAATACAATGAAAATAGATCAATGTGAATAACTACGAGGCTGCATCCCTACTATAACTCATATAAGTGGTTGGCGTGTCACACAATCCCATAGTATATATAAGTGGACGCGTGCCACACGATCCCATTTTCATATTTGAGAAGCGGTATGGTGCCACACGATCCCATATTATAATACATAAGTGGTCGTCGTGCCACACGATCCCATTTTATAATTTATAAGTGGTCGACGTGCCACACGATCCCATTTTATAATTCATAAGTAATCGGCGTGTCATACGACCCCATTTTATAATTCATAAGTGGTCAGCGTGCCATACAATCCCAAAATAGTACATAACTGCAGAAGAAAGCTAACTTTATTTAACTGTTTCATTCTTTAATTATCCTAATACATAGGCACTATAATTAGTAGTTTAGTGTAGTATCATAGTAGTATTATTTTTAGGATAAAGTAAAACAAGTTTGTGTCACTTATAATTCAGCTACAACTTAAATTAATCTTAATCCCAAAAATTAAACAAAAAGATTAAATGGTACATGTGAGCACGTGATTTTTGCCCTATATATGAATTACTCCCAGAAAATGCAAAATAAACTAACTTTTAGTTTGCTTGCAATTATTGTGAATTTTGTGTTATTTTTCTTGTATTATTTGTATTTGTTTGTGCACGTTTATTTGTTGAATTAATAAAAAATATAAAAACATGTCGTGTTTGCACTTAGGATTTAATTCTATAATTAGGAGTAATTAAGTTTATTTCACAAAATAAAAATCACAAAAATAGGCATCTTTTGCATTTTTAGCCTTTAATGTCCAAATTGTATAATTTTATTTCAATTGTGTCCAATTTTGTGTGATAATTATTATTAGGAGTTGATTTAGTACTTGAAGTTGATTTTTAGTTTTACTAATTTAATTTAGGATCTTTAAGTGTTAATTTTGCAACAAATAAACGAAAAGAAGAGCAAAAAATATGGTAAGATAATCAGATTGGGCCTCTTATCCTAATTTGAATTCAACCAGCCCGCTGCCCCCTCTCGTTTCTGCTTCGCCAGGCAACGACCAGCGTCTCTTCATAGTTCTCGTTGACCAACAAACCTACTGTTCTGTCGTCCCCCCAACCAATCACCACCCAGCCATCGAACACAAACCCACGTCGTTCCCGTCGAACCTCCATTCCAGTGACAAACCCCTCCAGTCACGTTCAAGCAGCTCGTCACTCCAACTGAACGGCCACCAAACGATCCCTCCTCATACTGTCCTTGTCGTCGAGGAGCCTCCAGTCACCGGGAACCACCTCCACCGACGTAGTCTTGTCCAAACGTCCCTCAAACCAGCCTGCTCCTGTTTCGTTCCACCATAACCATCCCAACTTTGTCGTCAGCTTCATCGCCTGAAATCAAACGGAAAACATACGAAAATTTTCGGGCAGATTTGAGTTATTTTGGTTTCAAAGTTTCCTGGCAGATTTATTTCCGTTCGAGTTTGTCGTTGTTCCGATCTGGTTAGGTTGTTTAAGTTTCATTTTTGTCCATATTTTGTTTAATATTCTCGGATCTGAAATCAGTATATGTTTGATTCTTGTCTTGTTCCCTGTTTATCATTTCTTGATTATTTCTTCAGTTTGTTTTTATTCATTTGTTCTTGTTTAGTTTTAATATAGTAGTATGTTAGTTTAATCACTTGAATCTTTTATCTTGGTTGTAATGTTATTGGAATTAAGTTGAAGTTCAATTGATTATTGAGTTTAGTGATTTGAATCTGTTTATTTGTTGTGTTAAGTTTTATTTGAATCTGAGTTTAATGATCTGAATTTACTTGTTTGTTAGGTTCAGTTTTGTTATTATTATTGAATCTGAAAGTATATTTGTTGTTAAAAATATTGTTCAGTCAGAATAATTTCAATTGGTTCTTTGTTGTTCATCATATAGTTTGAATTTGCTGATTGAATTTGATTAGGAAATTGTTTTAGCTACTGTATTTTGGTTAATTAATTAGGTGAATTGGTTATAGCTGGTAATCTGATTTTATTTTTTGGATAATTTTTGAAATTTGAACAGATTTTTGAATCAGGACAGTAATAATAGGATTCAGGGGTAATTTGGGAATGAAATAGTAGGGAATTAGTTTAATATTAATAATCTGAAAGCGGGGTATTAAAAGGTATTAAACTAATAAGTAGAGGGGGACAAGACATATGGTAGTGGGAATCTAATATATTTATTCAAGTACTGGTGGAGGACAAGTCATAATTATGTAAAGTAAAAGGAGGGTTAATAATGAGGTCTACTTTGACCACTGAAAAGGGGAGGACGGTGGGGTCCGTGTTGATTGCTTTTTGCTTAATTAAAATCAAAAATAGTATAGATAATAATAAAAGGTTAAAAAGTCACATATTTAGAAGAATATGGGCTGGAAAGTAAAAGAGGTAAAATGATTAGTAATAATAGTTTAAAAGTAAAAGTTAATAGTTAAAAGAATAGAGGAAAGAATCTTACTTTGGATATATATAATAGGACCCATTTAACACTTAGAAAGAAGATTGAATTTTGGAGAGCGAAAATTTCAGAACTTGATGGGAAATAAAAAGACTTTTGAATCTTAAGAATTAGATAGTGTTTGAAAGTTATGAACTAAAGAAAAATCTGTTTCTTTTCGTCACTGTTAAAAATCAACATCAATTACTATTGTTCATTGAAGCTTCAAGCTTCTCTTCTTGAGTGTTAAAAATCAGAAGTGACTATTTGGCAACTGGTCATTTCTCAGTTGGTGTGCTTGTTTTCTAATACTATTGGCATTCAAGTAGTGTTGCTTGGGTTTACTGTTGGTTTTCGGTTGGTTTGGAAATTCCTGATTTTTCTGCTTGGTTGTAATCTCATGGGTTTTTGATTTACGCCTTGAAGATGAAATGAAATGGTAGAAATTTATGTATTTAGTTATAGTATATTTTTATTTTAGTTAAACATTAGTTATATATTTTCCTGCTATACGAATGGTAGAGGTATGCATAATTATGATTGTTTCCTTTTATAAGGTCACTAAATAGTAGTTGACTGAGGCATAATATTAGATTATGAAACTAAGATCCTTGAAATGACGCGAATATTAGTCAATACGGTATTCTTGTTTAATTCGAGCCAGATGTTAGATTATTAAACTATATGATGTATGTCTGCAAGAGTCGCTTAACTAATAACTTCAGCTTTACTAGTTCTCATGTTTAAAATAAGGTAGTTCGCGATCTCATTCTTTTCGAATTAATTTAATTGGTTAGTAAAATCTAGGTTCGAATTTGCAAATATTGGAATAGAAGAAATCTGGGGTTTTTTAATCTTTGAATCTTGTTAGTAATGAAGATCCGCATATATTAGGCAAATACATCAAGTTAGTAATTTTGTAGAATCGGTAGATTTGATGCTTTAAATGTCTGATTCAATGTAACAAGGCTAAGAACATTAATCCATTAGGTGTGAATCTAGCAAGATGGTTTAAATTCAACCAATTTCGAGCTCTTCACTTCGATTCTCTTGTGGTCCATCCCCTTCTCGTCTCAGGATTTGGAAGCCCAAGTCCTGTTCTAGTTCCAGTTCCAGACTTCTTCACTCCTTTGTCGGTCTTGCTCCCCTCCATCCACTCTTGTCCCTTTCTTCCCCGGATTCAACAAGTTTTGAGCACTCATTCACTGTGATTGATAATGGTAGCCGATTTTTTGCCATGAGACATGGTAGGAAGGTGCCAAAACTGAATAGACCACCTGACCAGCGTCGGGCACTTTTGAGAGGTCTAACGACTCAACTCCTCAAGCACGGGCGTATAAAGACCACTAAAGCGAGGGCCAGGGCAGTTAGAAAATATGTTGACAAAATGATTACAATGGCAAAGGATGGTTCTCTTCACAAGAGAAGGCAAGCCCTTGGATTCATTTACAAGAAGCAGATAGTGCACCTATTGTTTGCTGAAGTCCCAGACAGATATGGGGAAAGGAACGGAGGAACACTAGGATAATAAGAACTCTACCGAGGCGAGGGGACAATGCACCAATGGCGTACATCGATCTTGTCTAGCGACTGAATATTCTTTTTGAAAGTTCTTTTCTGTTGGTTCTGAATTCTGATGTGAATTAAGAGATTTTTGTTAGTTCCACCAATTATTCAACCCCAATTTCCTGTATGCCATTCCATCTTAACTTGCAGTTCTACTTGTGTTTATTTGGTTGATCAAAAATAACAAAAAATCTACTATTTTACACCATATAGACATAATTTGAGCCCAAGAATCATTACCTGAAAGAAATCCTCGAAACCTTCTTCAAAATCGCCCACAATCGTCTCTTCCCAAAGTCAAAAATATTTTCTTAACTTATGAAATTTGCAAACACTATTGTTGAGCTACAAGATTATTTAGCTTCAAATCCCATACACATATATTGAGTTTCTGATGTATATCTAATGTATCTTACTTGTATATCATATATATCCTGTAGTTGGGCTAGTTTGTATGTTTCAGCCCATTTTGTTTTGGTATATTTCCGGTTTTGCTTCTGGCCCGATTTGGCCCATATATGTAATATATATATGACCCCTTTTAGATTAAGGGGTCATTCGGATATTTTCTAATTGAGAAGTCTCTCTCTTTCTCTGAAACGCTCTCTAGAAGCTTCTATCAAACCGACTCCTTTTTCATCTTGTTCTTCGATTTTCGTCTGGATTTCTTGATGTTTTCATGGTATCAGAGCAAGGACGATGATCCGACGATACTTTTCTGTATCTTGTTATCTCAGTCGAAATCTCGTTGGAAATTTTGGGGGTGTTTCTAACATATTCGGTCAGTGATTATTACGATCTAAATCGGGTGATGATATGAGACTTTTATCGCGATATCTAGTTGTATCTTCACTACTCGAACGTTTTGGGTTGCTTTTCTGACGTTCTCGAGTCGATTCCGGCGAGGCTTCAGATTTGAGGGTCTCTGCTGGGTTTCTACTGTTCGAAACTGGCATTTTTCTGTTAATCGAAGGCTGATCTTCTCCGATCGCGAAGAAGGAGGGTAAATATGTTCCTATTTTAGGTGTTATATGATTTGCATGAAGTTTCTGATACAACTTTAGGTTTTCAACATACTTGCAGAGATTATATTTTGACTTTGAACTCATTGTTCTTCACGACTGTTAATATGAGTACTAATACGACTCCTGTTGACCCTACCAGTCCCTTATTTGTTTACTCCTCTGATGTTCCTGGTGTTTCTCTTGTGTCCACTCCCTTCTCGGGTAGTGGTTATGGGGGTTGGAGAAGGAAAATGATTGTAGTGTTGTCTGCTAAAAATAAAATTGTCTTTGTTGATGGTACATGTCCCAGAACAGACACTAATGTGGCTGAACAAATGTTAATATGTAATAATATGGTGATATCCTGGTTGACTGCTTCCTTATCCCCTCAAATAGCTGAGAGTGTGCAGTATTCTGATACTGCACAGAGCATATGGGCACAGCTCGCAGCTAGATATGGTACTGCTAACAGAACCAAAATTTTTGAACTAAAAAGAGAAATCTCTCATACTTGTCAAGGATCTCTAGATGTAGCTTCATATTTTAACAAACTTAAAGGTCTATGGGATGAATTAGGAACAATGTGTGCAAACCATGGACAAAGATGCATTTGTCCTGCCAGAAATGGCATCATGCAGGAAGATGATGAGAATAAGGTATTTCAGTTCCTTATGGGCCTTAATGAAGCATACATGGGGGTGAGGAGCAACCTATTGATGATGCAGCCTCCTCCTACCCTTGACAGTGTCTACAATATGGTCCTCAATAATGAGAAGCAGAGACAAGTCCAGTCGTTTTCTCAGTTTAATCAAGACTCTATGTCTTTCAATGCCCACATAAACAAAAATCCAACTGGTTTCAATAAGGCCACAGTGCCTAATTCTTCTCATTTCAGACAAAGAGTTAACTTTGACCAAGCTAGGGACTCTTTGTTCTGTAGATACTGTAAGAAATCTGGGCACTTAATTGATAAGTGTTACAAGATTCATGGGTATCCACAAAGTACAACCTTTAACAAGGGGAGGAGACCTGCTGCTGCTCATCTAACTGCTGGTGTGGATTTCTCTTCTTCTGAAAGAAATATGATGTTCCTCATGGAAATCCTCCTGAAAGTCATCAACCTGTTCCACACATTGATGGCCAGAGTTCTGTGATACCTGGGTTGAGCAGACAACATTATGAATAATTGATGACCCTGCTCCAACAAACTCAATTAGGGGACTCCACTGCCCAGTCTCCTCCTCCCATGTATGCTGCCAATTTTGCTGGTACTATGCTAACTGAGAGCCCTATTTCTGATTCCAAATTTTGCATGTTAACTCACATTAATTATGTTACCTGGATAATAGATTCAGGGGCATCTAACCATATGACCTTTAATAAGGATTTACTCTTCAATCTCACACATTTAACTGTACCCTATCTTGTTACTCTTCCTAATAGATATAAAGTGAAAGTGACATGCACAGGATCTTTTGCATTAAATCCATTCATCACTCTTCATGATGTCCTACTTGTTCCTTCGTTCAAACATAACTTGATTTCTGTCCACAAGTTAGTAAAATAGTTGCATTGCATAGTATTGTTCACTGCAACTTCCTGTTTACTTCACTTGTTACAGGCCCCTTCTCTGAGGATGCCTCTGGATCTTGGTAAAGAAGAGGCTGGTCTGTACAAGCTTGCTTGGGTGCCACCTTCATCTTCTTCTAATTGTTGTTCTTCTGTTTCTGAATGTTCTTCTTCTTCTAATTCTTGTAAACCTGACTATTCTAGTCATCAAGCTGTTAGTTTTCCTTTGGATGTAAACAGTTCCATGTGTAATAATACTGTTGCTGCTGACATGAATTACATTTGGCATTTGAGGTTGGGTCATATCCCTTTTGCAAACATGAAACACATTTCTGCTTTATCTTTTCCATTTGCTTCTAAACAGCCTTTTCAATATTCTACCTGTCCTATGGCCAGGAAAACTAGGCTTCCCTTTCCTGAAAGCACTACTAGTACATCTAGACCTTTTCAATTGATTCATGTAGATACTTGGGGCCCTTATCACACTCCCACCTCTTCTGGCTCTAGATATATTCTCACAATAGTTGATGATTTCTCTAGGGCAACCTGGACACATCTGTTAGGGTCTAAAAGCAATGCTTTCTGCATGCTTCAATCTTTTCTCTGTATGGTTAAGACCCACTATAATGCAAATGTTCAAACTATTAGGAGTGACAATGCTTTAGAATTGGGATCTAGTATTGCTGGTGCATCCTTTTTTAGCCAACATGGCATCATACACCAAACCACTTGCCCACATACTCCTCAACAGAATGGTGTTGTTGAGAGGAAACATAGAACTCTTCTTGAAACCTTTAGAGCTTTACTCTTCCAATCTGGTTTACCTATTTCTTTCTGGGGAGATTGCCTATTAACTGCAACCTATCTTATTAACAAAATACCCTCCAGGCTTCTTCATGGTAAGTCCCCTTATGAAATCTTGCATGGTAAGGCACCCACTTACTCCCATTTAAAGGCTTTTGGCTGCATTGCCTATGCTACTATCCCAATTCCTCAAAGGGACAAGTTAAAGCCTAGGGCCATTTCATGTGTTTTCCTGGGGTATGGTTTTGATAAAAAGGGCTATAGACTGTATGATCTCAGTTCCAAAAAGTGCTTTGTGTCCAGGGATGTTATCTTTCATGAAACTTCTTTTCCTTTCAAATCTGCTTCTTCTGTCACTTCTGCTCCTCCTATTTTTCCTTCTTCTTTTCATTCTATTCCTCCTCTTGAGCATTCTCTTTCTGCGCCAGATTTCTCTATTCCAATCTCTTCCTCTCCACCTTCACCTTCTGTTCCAGTTTCTCCTTCTTCATATCCAATTTCCAGTCCTCATTTCAACCCGACATCTCACCTCCTGCTTTACCTTCTTCCACATCTACTGCTGTTCCCAGGAAATCTGGAAGACAGCACAATCCTCCTTCTTACCGTAAGGATTATGTTTACCACCTTCCTGCTTTCTTTGGGTCTTCTTCTTCTCCTCTAGAGACTGAAACCTCTTTACTACTCTCAAGCTACATCAGTTCCAGTATGGAAGGATGCCATGAGAAAGGTGTTTGATGCTTTTGATGCAAACTGTACCTGGGATATTGTTCCCCTTCCTTCTGGTGAGAAACCCATTGGCTGCAAATGGGTTTATAAAATCAAGTATAAGGCTGATGGTAGTGTTGAAAGACACAAAGCCAGACTTGTTATTAGAGGGGATACTCAAATTGAAGGGGTTGATTTCACTGACACTTTTTCTCCTATGGTTAAAATGTCCACTGTAAAGTGTCTTATTGTAGTGGCTGTTAAGAAGCATTGGAAACTTTTCCAACTTGATGTTAACAATGCTTTCTTGCATGGTCATTTGGATGAGGAGGTTTATATGAAGTTTCCTCCAGGTTTATCTGTTTCTGTATCTTCTTCTGATTCTGTTTCCTCTCCATCTCCTCCTCTTGTCTGTAAGTTGAAAAAATCTCTCTATGGGTTGAGGTAGGCATCCAGACAATGGCATGCTAAGCTGTCCTCTGTCCTTTATTCCAGAGGCTATACTCATTCCCTGAATGATTATTCTCTGTTTATCAAAGGCCAGCCTGGTTGTCTGGTTATTGTAGCAGTCTATGTGAATGACATTATCATCATTGGGGACGACAATGATGAGCTATCTGCCCTGAAGCAGTTTCTGGATGATCAGTTAAGGATCAAAGACCTTGGTCTTTGCATTATTTTCTGGGCATTGAGATGTCTGTAGTTCCTGGTGGGATGCTTCTTAATCAGCATAAATATGTTTCTCCTGTTGCATCAGTTTGACTGTATGAATGTTTCTCCTGTTGTTTGTCCTTTGGATCTTAATGTGAAACTACATGCTGATTCTGGTAATATTCTCTCCTCCCCTGATCAATATAGGAGCATTGTTGGTAAGCTCTTATTTTTGACTCACACCAGGCCTGACATCTACTTTGCTTTTCAGTATCTGAGTCAATACTTGAAGTGTCCCAGAGTCCCTCATATGACTGCCGCTTTACATGTTCTTAGATATCTTAAAGGGTCTATGCATTTGGGTTTATTCTATTCTAACAGTTCTGATTTATCTGTCCATGCTTATTCTGACAGTGATTAGGCTGCCTGTCCAGATACTCGCAGGTCTGTGACTGGGTTTTGTGTTCTTTTGGGTGGCTGCTTGATTAGTTGGAAGTATAAGAAACAGCCTGTAGTCTCTTTATCTTTTGTTGAAGCTGAGTATAGGGCTCTCAGTAAGGTAGTTGCTGAACTGTCTTGGCTTTCCCGTTTGCTCACTAACCTTGGTGTTTCTGTTTCTCTCCCCTTTTCTGTTTTCTGTGACAATCAGGTTGCTATACATATTGCCAAAAATCTTGTCTTTCATGAGTGGACCAAACATATCGAAGTGGATTGTCATTTTGTGCGTGATTTGTTAGCTGCTGGGCTTATTACTCTGTAGCATGTCTCCACTTCTCGTCAGCTGGCTGATCTTCTCACCAAACCACTCCCTGGCACCATTCTGCGTCCCTTGCTGTTCAACTTGCAGGTGGTTTCCCCCTCCAACTTGAGGGGGGTGTTGAGCTACAAGATTATTTAGCTTCAAATCCTATGCACATACATTGAGTTTCTGATGTACATCTAATGTATCTTACTTGTATATCATGTATATCTTGTAGTTGGGCTAGTTTGTATGTTTCAGCCCATTTTGTTTTGGTTTATTTCTGGTTTTGCTTCTGGCCCGATTTGGCCCATTTATGTAATATATACACGACCCCTTTTAGATTAAGGGGTCGGTCAGATATTTTCTAATTGAGAAGTCTCTCTCTTTCTCTGAAACGCTCTCTAGAAGCTTCTATCTAACCGACTCCTTTTTCATCTTGTTCTTCGATTTTCGTCTGGATTTCTTGATGTTTTCATGAAAATAATGGACTGGGCCTAACTCAACCCCAAAAGCTAGCTTATGGGTTGAGGATGGCCCAAGCCATATAAGGAGACCAAGGACCTCAAATCCCTCCGTTGTGGGACAACTCGTGATTGGGCTGCCTGTCCAGATACTCGCAGGTCTGTGACTGGGTTTTGTGTTCTTCTGGGTGGCTGCTTGATTAGTTGGAAGTCTAAGAAACAGCCTGTAGTCTCTTTATTTTCTGCTGAAGCTGAGTATAGGGCTCTCAGTAAGGTAGTTGTTGAACTTTCTTGGCTTTCCCGTTTGCTCACTGACCTTGGTGTTTCTGTTTCTCTCCCCTTTTCTGTTTTCTGTGACAATCAGGCAGCTATACATATTGCCAAAAATCCTGTCTTTCATGAGAGGACCAAACATATCGAAGTGGATTGTCATTTTGTGCGTGATTTGTTGGCTGCTGGGCTTATTACTATGTTGCATGTCTCCACTTCTCGTCAGCTAGCTGATCTTCTCACCAAACCACTCCATGGAACCATTTTGCATCCCCTGCTGTTCAAGTTGCAGGTGGTTTCCCTCTCCAAGTTGAGGGGGGTGTTGAGCTACAAGATTATTTAGCTTCAAATCCCATACACATACATTGAGTTTCTGATGTACATCTAATGTATCTTACTTGTATATCATGTATATCTTGTGTTGGGCTAGTTTGTGTGTTTCAGCCCATTTTGTTTTGGTTTATTTCCGGTTTTGCTTCTGGCCCGATTTGGCCCATTTATGCAATATATACACGACCCCTTTTAGATTAAGGGATCAGTCAGATATTTTCTAATTGAGAAGTCTCTCTCTTTCTCTGAAACGCTCTCTAGAAGCTTCTATCTAACCGACTCCTTTTTCATCTTGTTCTTCGATTTTCGTCTGGATTTCTTGATGTTTTCATGAAAAGAATGGATTGGGCCTAACTCAACCCCAAAAACTAGCTTATCAGGTGAGGATTGCCCAAGCCATATAAGGAGACCAAGGACCTCAAATCCCTCCGATGTGGGACAACTCAACACCCCTCCCCCCTCATGCCAGATCTTTGGAACGTGGACAACATAAATGGGGGACCCAACATCTGTAACAATAATTGGGATGAGGCTGGCTCTGATACCATGAAAAGAATGGATCTTGGGCTTAACTCAACCTGATAAGAATGGACCTTGGGCCTAACTCAACCCCAATAGCTAGCTTATGAGGTGAGGATTACCCAAGCCATATAAGGAGACCAAGGACCTCAAGTCCCTCTGATGTGGGACAACTCAACATTCATTAATCTCCTGTGATTTCCGCTTCCGTGACACAGTGACCGCTTCCGCGGTTGTCGCTTCTGCAGTCAATAAACACCTTTTGTGGTCTCCCGTGAGTCAACTGGGACCGCTTCTGCAGTCCTAAACCGCTTTCGCGGTCTCCGCCTACGCGATCACCTTGACCGCTACTGCGGTCACACAGCTAGAACATGACCTCTTCTGCGGTCGCTAACTGCTTTCGCTGTAGCCGCTTTTGCGGTAATTCTTCCGCTTTCGCGGAAACACCAAAAGCCTGTGCAACAGACCTGTTGCAGCTTCAAAAATCTTCGGTTTCATTATCTGACTTCACCCCGAGGCCATCGGGACCCCAACCAATTGCATAAATATGTCCCATTAGTTCATTCAAACTTGCTCGCAACATAAAAATGCTATCATAAACATCAAAATCATTCAATTTCCACGGATTCAAGCTTAAGTTTAAACTAAAACTTCCGAAACTCGCATTTGCTCCAAAACCCGACCTAAACACCTCCAGATGATCTGAAAATTTACACACATATCAAAAATTACCTAACAGAGCTACTGCAATTGTCAGAATTTCGTTCCAACTCCCGGATCAAAATATCACCTATCAATCGGACTTTCACCAAATTCTAACTTAGCCAATTCAAACCTAATTCTACACTGGACCTCGAAATTCAGTTCTGATTTCGCTTCTAAGTCAAAAATCACCATCAGAAACTAGTCGAATCATCGGAAATCCATTCCGAGCCCACTAACTTATAAGTCAACGTTCGGTTGACTTTTCCAAACTAACTTTCTCTTAAAGAGACTAATTGTCTCATTTCTATCCAAAATCCATCCTAACTACTCCAAACTCTCCAAATACATATATTTAAACACATAACAGCATAAAAAGAAGAAAACGAGGCAGAAATAAATGGAACGACGGGTCAAGTCGTTTTATTGGGCGTGATCAATTATACAATCATATCCTTCTCATTTACATCGAGAGTAGAAAAACATGAGTATTTAAGTAGCTGCAACTAATATTTTCCTTTTTGGTTCTCTTTTTTCGGAAATCAAAACTATTACTATTGTCATATGACTACATATGAAGTTGCACTGAAATCTTAGAGTGTCTTATTTAGCCAATTGGTTTTATCTCTTTATGACAAATCAATTATGTACATTCTTAAGCGATTACGATGACAATATTATTGGCAATTGCATCTTTTGAGTTTTGACTTTAAGTTCTTCCATGTTTAATTTGATCAAGCAGAGACAAAAAATGACCTCAAATCGAATAATATTAACACTATATATAAGCTTAAAAGAAGTCTCAAAGTCTTGTAAAAACTATAAAAAATAATACGATCTCTTTAATACAAGCTAAAAAGCATAAAACTTGATTGATGATTGAAGGTATCTATTGCAAAAGGCGAATGATTTACCGCTTAAGCATATTTTTAGATAGGCTAATGGAGTAGCGGACCTCTTAGCTAAAAATGATTGCAACTTGAACACTTTTTTATTTTGCAAACTTATGCTATTCCGTCAGTTTTTTTGTTCATGTACTTAAAAGAGACAGTCTAGGCACTATGTTACCTAGACTGAGCGCTAGTTGTAATAACTTTTAGCTTGTTGTTGTTTGAATAAATCAATTATTACCAAAAAAAAAGTATACTTACCAATGGCTATGGGGGAGGCTTCCTACTCTTTTTCTGCTTTGGTGTTTGTAATTCTTATCACCATTGGTCTCTCTCGACATGAGGGGTTGCTCTGATGTAGGAGTGACAAACAGGCGGGTCGGGTCGAAAACGGTAATGAAAAAATGGACCAATTATCCGGCCCGACCCATATTTAATACGAATAAAAAACGGTTAACCTGCGAATAATATGGGTTACCCATATTATCCATGACTTTTTGTATATGATTACTTTTGAAAAAATTCTTAGTCTCCCTAACTTGAGGAAGCTCCAATTTGATGCTTTACAAATGTAAAAGCTAGACTCATTGGTTATCCATTGGTTACTCATGGATTACCCATTTTCTAAATTGATAATATGGTTCTTATCCATATTTGATCCGTTTTTAAAATGTTCATTATCCAACCCATTTTTTAGTGGATAATATGGGTGGTTAACTGCATTCTTTGAACCATTTGTCATCCCTACAGTCTGATGGTAAGCAACTTCCACTTCTAATCAAGAGGTTATGAGTTCGAGTCTCCCCAAGAGAAGGGTAGGATGTTCTTGGAGAGAAGGATGTTGAGGGTCTATTTGAAAACAGCCTCTCTACCTCAGGGTAGGGTTAAGGTTTGCGTACACGTTACCCTCCCCAGACCCCACTAAATAAGATTATACTGGGTTATTGTTGTTGTTGTATTACTCTCTCTCCCTCTCACACACAAACAGCAACAACAAATTTTGATGTGTTGCATTATTTGTTTTGAAACTCATAATCACTAAGAATTATTGGCTTGTAACTTATTGTTTTCTTTAGGTTATATTACCCAATAGGGGTAACGGACGGGTGGGGTAGAATATGGGACGGGTCAAAACAGATAATAAAAAAATGGATAAATTATCCGATCCATATTTAGTAGATAAAAAACATGTTAACGAGCAAATAATATGAGTAACCATATTATCCATGGCTTCTTGAATATGATCACTTCTGGAAGAATATATATTCTATCAACCTTGAGGAACCCCCAATGTGAGGTTTTACAAATATAAAAAACTAAATAGTTATCCATTGGTTATCTTTTTTTTGAAATGGATAATATAGTTATTATCCATATTTGACCCGTTTTAAAAAAATTCATTATATAATTCATTTTTAGTGAATAATATGTGTGACTAACTGTTTTCTTTTGGCCATTTTATCACCACTATTACTCAATAATGAAAGTTTTATATTCTTTTGACAAGAAAATTTACTATGATGACAGGTTTGCAAAGTGTGGATGCTTTGGGCCCTCCATGTAAAATTCGTCAGGAGTGTATACCAAACTGCATTAATAAAGGCGTTCCATTTTGCGAGGGCGGACATTGCGAATGTATTAGTTTCAAAAGTCATGAAGATATCAACAATACAGCAATTGGGACAGCAAACAGATATTTACATGACTAGGAATAAGGATCTATGAATTTACACAAGAGCTATGTTTTGCTATCACATATCGTTTAATTGATGAACCATATTAGATTGTTTGAATGGTGATTGAAAACAGTGCCTATTAATTTTAATATACCGTGAATCGTAGTTTTAGCTACTATACTGCTTTTTAAAAAAAATTATTTATTGCACCAAAATTATTATTTCACTTTACGAAAGTCACTAAACTATTTTATTAAAAATTGAACGGTACATAAGTTCTAAGGTAAGGTCTATGTCGGCTGTATTATATGTGTAACATTACCGGTGTGATCCGTCATATTTTATTTCTTCTATTTGTTATAATTTTTCTTTTCTTATTAATAAATAAATAAAACCCTAGGCGATTGCCTAATGGACAAAAAAAAAGCGGGCGTCTACTATCATCTCCTCTCGACCAAAGACATTGTCTATTCGGAACGTGATCACTTCTTTCCTAAAGCAATTGTACTAAAAATAACTACATAGTGTGTTTGGTTCTTTTTCAAGTAAATATATAATACTATCATCTTTTCTGGGACTAGAAAAGGAATAAATATTTTAATTGGTTAGTCCCCCACTTTTTGGGAAGGTAATATGTTGTAGATTACAAGAGAAGGAATTGAGTGAAACATATAGTGTTTTTGGCTTAAGTGATTGTGGTGACAGCCATTAAGTGTATTGATCAATTTTCTCTCATTTTTGCCCAAATAGTAGAGAAAGCATCTCAAATCAACTTATTGTCCGCACTATACATAAGCTCAATAGGGGTTTCAATTTTTTGCACAAGCTACAAATCATAATAGAGTTTAATTCTTCATAATCACCGATCACATAAGTAACTCTATGGCTATGAGGAAAGCTTCATACACTTTGTTTCCCTTGGTGTTTGTCATCCTTATCTCAATTGCTCTCTCTCTCTCTCCTCCCCCCCCCCCCCCCCATCTTTAATAAACACACACTTGTTATCTATTTGTTTATATAATCACATAACACACCTAATGTAGAAATCCCATTTGGAAATTACATCAACATTTTCTTCAATGCCGTTATATTTTATTATTTCATGAACTACGACATTTTTTTATGTGGTGCACCTTTAGCCGATTGAGAGGATTTTATGTAAATTTTTGTAAAGAAAGACCAACAATTAATAAAAAGGAGAATGAGGGTCGAATCTAATACTAGTTTGTTTGGCCAAATTTCTAAAATAAGCTTTTGTTGATAAGTGTGTTTTTTCAAAAATACTTTTGGTGAGAAACAGTTTCTGTTAAGTCAATTCATTTGAAAAGCACTTATGAGCAGCAATTAGTATTTGTTTAAGCTATTAAAAAATATTTCTAGATTTACTTTTACGACAAAAAAAAAAACTTGAGTCACGTAGATTGACTATCCTAACACACCCTTATAGTTTTTCTTATGTTGTTTCATAAATAAAAGTATGAGTAGAACTGTGTTACTCAAATATTATTCCTATATATGTTGATAGGTTTGCAAAGTGTGGATGCTTGGGGCCCTCCATGCAAAGTCAGCCAGGACTGTGTAACTTACTGTAAAGTTCCCTTTAGTAGAGGCACTCCACTATGCCTAGGAGGACATTGCACTTGTGAAGCTCTGGAAAACCATGAAACTACAGTAGCTCGAAAAGTTTTACATGACTAGGAATAAGGGATCTGCGGTTTTATGTAAGAACAATTATATTTATATTGGACTAGTTTCTCGATACACGCGTTGCGTGTGTATCCCGTCTCAATAAATATATGGTTATAAAGAATTACAGGATAAGTCAGTCATCTCAATCGATGCATTCAACTTTAAATTTGTTCAAACTTTATAATTTCATTACTCCAGTTTTACAGGTTACCATTCTTTCTTTTTAGCTTTAGCAAGAACAAATAACCCACAAAGATTTAGGTATTTATTTGAATTGTCTTAGAAAATTATCTCTTCTTTAATACTAAAATGATAAGGTAACTGACAAAATATATCTTTTTCCTCACCAGTGAAATACACAAAATGCAAATTGTCATATATTTTTAATCGATAAGAAATACTATAAGAATTGTTTAACATATAACAAAAGAATAAATCAGTATTAAACAAATAAAAAATGCCACTATATTTTGATTCATTTTATTTTTTTTCATTTTGATGAAAGCTAACTTTCTCTATGATATATTATGATATATGTATACAAGAATCTATGATTTTTATTGAATTACTTTTAGTTGATGGTTTTTGAAAGGACTATGTTAATACTATCCTCGAAGAAGTAATTATAAAAAATATATTAATATCAATGTTTATTTCTAAAAATATTTTATTTAAAGGTTTTTATTTTGTTTTATTTTTTTCTTTCATACGTTAGATTTCTTTGTATTTATTACAAAAGTCTCCTCTTTGTTTCCGCTTAAAATGCCAAGTAATTTAATGTTTTTTTTTTGTTTGTATTTTTGCTCTAATTTATAATATAATAGTTTGTTAAATAAAGTTTTATTATGTTGTTGTGTTTTTTTAACTATGTCACGATACGAAATTTCCACCATCGAGAGTCGTGATGGCGCCTACTAATGGGAGCTAGGCAAGCCAACTCTTACTTATCTTTCTATTATAAACAATTCTTACTTTAATTATTTTAGCAATAATAATATAATTACAGCGGAATAAATTAATTTGGTGGAAGATTTATATAAATAATATTAGATGCGACATAGAAATCCAAACATAAACTTCTACCCAAGATTGGTGTCACAATACTCACGAACTTCTAAGAATACTAAAAACAACCGTTTGAAAGAAATATAAAGTTGTTTATCTCGAATACATGAGATAACAGACTGAAATAAAGATAGAGGAGACGCCGGGCCTGCGGACGCTTGCAAGGCTACCTCGGTGTCTCGCTGATCAAAATGCTAATACTCGCGCTACTACTGCTGCTGTCCAAATCTTGTATCTGCGCCAAAAAAGAGCGCAGAGTGTATTATCAGCTCATCCGTCCCCATGTGCTCGTAAGTGACTGGCCTAACCCTGGCGAAGTAGTGACGAGGCTAGACAGGACCTACCAAAATAACTAGTGTGTGTATATATATATATATATATATATATATATATATATATATATATATATATATATATATATATATATATATATATATATATATATATATACAACAACAACAACAACAACAACAACAACCCAGTATAATCCCACTTAGTAGGGTCTGAGAGGGTAGTATGTACGCAGACCTTACCCCTACCCTGGGTAGATAGGCTGTTTCCAAATAGACCCCCAGCATCCTTCCCTCCAAGAACTTCTCACCTTGCTCTTGGGGAGACTCGAACTCACGACCTCTCGGTTGGAAGTGCGGGTTACTTACCATATATATATATATATATATATATATATATATATATATATATATATATATATATATATATATATATATATATATATATATATATATATATATATATATATATATATATATATATAAGTGCAACAGAGATAATAACAGAAAACATCAAATAAACTAGGAAGGGATATGCTCAAGGGAAATACAATGAAAATAGATCAATGTGAATAACTACGAGGCTGCATCCCTACTATAACTCATATAAGTGGTTGGCATGTCACACAATCCCATAGTATATATAAGTGGACGCGTGCCACACGATCCCATTTTCATATTTGAGAAGCGGTATGGTGCCACACGATCCCATATTATAATACATAAGTGGTCGTCGTGCCACACGATCCCATTTTATAATTTATAAGTGGTCGACGTGCCACACGATCCCATTTTGTAATTCATAAGTAATCGGCGTGTCATACGACCCCATTTTATAATTCATAAGTGGTCAGCGTGCCATACAATCCCAAAATAGTACATAACTGCAGAAGAAAGCTAACTTTATTTAACTGTTTCATTCTTTAATTATCCTAATACATAGGCACTATAATTAGTAGTTTAGTGTAGTATCATAGTAGTATTATTTTTAGGATAAAGTAAAACAAGTTTGTGTCACTTATAATTCAGCTACAACTTAAATTAATCTTAATCCCAAAAATTAAACAAAAAGATTAAATGGTACATGTGATCACGTGATTTTTGCCCTATATATGAATTACTCCCAGAAAATGCAAAATAAACTAACTTTTAGTTTGCTTGCAATTATTGTGAATTTTGTGTTATTTTTCTTGTATTATTTGTATTTGTTTGTGCACGTTTATTTGTTGAATTAATAAAAAATATAAAAACATGTCGTGTTTGCACTTAGGATTTAATTCTATAATTAGGAGTAATTAAGTTTATTTCACAAAATAAAAATCACAAAAATAGGCATCTTTTGCATTTTTAGCCTTTAATGTCCAAATTGTATAATTTTATTTCAATTGTGTCCAATTTTGTGTGATAATTATTATTAGGAGTTGATTTAGTACTTGAAGTTGATTTTTAGTTTTACTAATTTAATTTAGGATCTTTAAGTGTTAATTTTGCAACAAATAAACGAAAAGAAGAGCAAAAAATATGGTAAGATAATCAGATTGGGCCTCTTATCCTAATTTGAATTCAACCAGCCCGCTGCCCCCTCTCGTTTCTGCTTCGCCAGGCAACGACCAGCGTCTCTTCACAGTTCCCGTTGACCAACAAACCTACTGTTCTGTCGTCCCCCCAACCAATCACCACCCAGCCATCGAACACAAACCCACGTCGTTCCCGTCGAACCTCCATTCCAGTGACAAACCCCTCCAGTCACGTTCAAGCAGCTCGTCACTCCAACTGAACGGCCACCAAACGATCCCTCCTCATACTGTCCTTGTCGTCGAGGAGCCTCCAGTCACCGGGAACCACCTCCACCGACGTAGTCTTGTCCAAACGTCCCTCAAACCAGCCTGCTCCTGTTTCGTTCCACCATAACCATCCCAACTTTGTCGTCAGCTTCATCGCCTGAAATCAAACGGAAAACATACGAAAATATTCGGGCAGATTTGAGTTATTTTGGTTTCAAAGTTTCCTGGCAGATTTATTTCCGTTCGAGTTTGTCGTTGTTTCGATCTGGTTAGGTTGTTTAAGTTTCATTTTTGTCCATATTTTGTTTAATATTCTCGGATCTGAAATCAGTATATGTTTGATTCTTGTCTTGTTCCCTGTTTATCATTTCTTGATTATTTCTTCAGTTTGTTTTTATTCATTTGTTCTTGTTTAGTTTTAATATAGTAGTGTGTTAGTTTAATCACTTGAATCTTTTATCTTGGTTGTAATGTTATTGGAATTAAGTTGAAGTTCAATTGATTATTGAGTTTAGTGATTTGAATCTGTTTATTTGTTGTGTTAAGTTTTATTTGAATCTGAGTTTAATGATCTGAATCTACTTGTTTGTTAGGTTCAGTTTTGTTATTATTATTGAATCTGAAAGTATATTTGTTGTTAAAAATATTGTTCAGTCAGAATAATTTCAATTGGTTCTTTGTTGTTCATCATATAGTTTGAATTTGTTGATTGAATTTGATTAGGAAATTGTTTTAGCTACTGTATTTTGGTTAATTAATTAGGTGAATTGGTTATAGCTGGTAATCTGATTTTATTTTTTGGATAATTTTTGAAATTTGAACAGATTTTTGAATCAGGACAGTAATAATAGGATTCAGGGGTAATTTGGGAATGAAATAGTAGGGAATTAGTTTAATATTAATAATCTGAAAGCGGGGTATTAAAGGGTATTAAACTAATAAGTAGAGGGGGACAAGACATATGGTAGTGGGAATCTAATATATTTATTCAAGTACTGGTGGAGGACAAGTCATAATTATGTAAAGTAAAAGGAGGGTTAATAATGAGGTCTACTTTGACCACTGAAAAGGGGAGGACGGTGGGGTCCGTGTTGATTGCTTTTTGCTTAATTAAAATAAAAAATAGTATAGATAATAATAAAAGGTTAAAAAGTCACATATTTAGAAGAATATGGGCTGGAAAGTAAAAGAGGTAAAATGATTAGTAATAATAGTTTAAAAGTAAAAGTTAATAGTTAAAAGAATAGAGGAAAGAATCTTACTTTGGATATATATAATAGGACCCATTTAACACTTAGAAAGAAGATTGAATTTTGGAGAGCGAAAATTTCAGAACTTGATGGGAAATAAAAAGACTTTTGAATCTTAAGAATTAGATAGTGTTTGAAAGTTATGAACTAAAGAAAAATCTGTTTCTTTTCGTCACTGTTAAAAATCAACATCAATTACTATTGTTCATTGAAGCTTCAAGCTTCTCTTCTTGAGTGTTAAAAATCAGAAGTGACTATTTGGCAACTTGTCATTTCTCAGTTGGTGTGCTTGTTTTCTAATACTATTGGCATTCAAGTAGTGTTGCTTGGGTTTACTGTTGGTTTTCGGTTGGTTTGGAAATTCCTGATTTTTCTGCTTGGTTGTAATCTCATGGGTTTTTGATTTACGCCTTGAAGATGAAATGAAATGGTAGAAATTTATGTATTTAGTTTTAGTATATTTTTATTTTAGTTAAACATTAGTTATATATTTTCCTGCTATACGAATGGTAGAGGTATGCATAATTATGATTGTTTCCTTTTATAAGGTCACTAAATAGTAGTTGACTGAGGCATAATATTAGATTATGAAACTAAGATCCTTGAAATGACGCGAATATTAGTCAATACGGTATTCTTGTTTAATTCGAGCCAGATGTTAGATTATTAAACTATATGATGTATGTCTGCAAGAGTCGCATAACTAATAACTTCAGCTTTACTAGTTCTCATGTTTAAAATAAGGTAGTTCGCGATCTCATTCTTTTCGAATTAATTTAATTGGTTAGTAAAATCTAGGTTCGAATTTGCAAATATTGGAATAGAAGAAATCTGGGGTTTTTTAATCTTTGAATCTTGTTAGTAATGAAGATCCGCATATATTAGGCAAATACATCAAGTTAGTAATTTTGTAGAATCGGTAGATTTGATGCTTTAAATGTCTGATTCAATGTAACAAGGCTAAGAACATTAATCCATTAGGTGTGAATCTAGCAAGATGGTTTAAATTCAACCAATTTCGAGCTCTTCACTTCGATTCTCTTGTGGTCCATCCCCTTCTCGTCTCAGGATTTGGAAGCCCAAGTCCTGTTCTAGTTCCAGTTCCAGACTTCTTCACTCCTTTGTCGGTCTTGCTCCCCTCCATCCACTCTTGTCCCTTTCTTCCCCGGATTCAACAAGTTTTGAGCACTCATTCACTGTGATTGATAATGGTAGCCGATTTTTTGCCATGAGACATGGTAGGAAGGTGCCAAAACTAAATAGACCACCTGACCAGCGTCGGGCACTTTTGAGAGGTCTAACGACTCAACTCCTCAAGCACGGGCGTATAAAGACTACTAAAGCGAGGGCCAGGGCAGTTAGAAAATATGTTGACAAAATGATTACAATGGCAAAGGATGGTTCTCTTCACAAGAGAAGGCAAGCCCTTGGATTCATTTACGAGAAGCAGATAGTGCACCTATTGTTTGCTGAAGTCCCAGACAGATATGGGGAAAGGAACGGAGGAACACTAGGATAATAAGAACTCTACCGAGGCGAGGGGACAATGCACCAATGGCGTACATCGATCTTGTCTAGCGACTGAATATTCTTTTTGAAAGTTCTTTTCTGTTGGTTCTGAATTCTGATGTGAATTAAGAGATTTTTGTTAGTTCCACCAATTATTCAACCCCAATTTCCTGTATGCCATTCCATCTTAACTTGCAGTTCTACTTGTGTTTATTTGGTTGATCAAAAAAAACAAAAAATCTACTATTTTACACCATATAGACATAATTTGAGCCCAAGAATCATTACCTGAAAGAAATCCTCGAAACCTTCTTCAAAATCGCCCACAATCGTCTCTTCCCAAAGTCAAAAATATTTTCTTAACTTATGAAATTTGCAAACACTATTGTTGAGCTACAAGATTATTTAGCTTTAAATCCCATACACATATATTGAGTTTCTGATGTATATCTAATGTATCTTACTTGTATATCATATATATCCTGTAGTTGGGCTAGTTTGTATGTTTCAGCCCATTTTGTTTTGGTATATTTCCGGTTTTGCTTCTGGCCCGATTTGGCCCATATATGTAATATATACATGACCCCTTTTAGATTAAGGGGTCATTCGGATATTTTCTAATTGAGAAGTCTCTCTCTTTCTCTGAAACGCTCTCTAGAAGCTTCTATCAAACCGACTCCTTTTTCATCTTGTTCTTCGATTTTCGTCTGGATTTCTTGATGTTTTCATGGTATCAGAGCAAGGACGATGATCCGACGATACTTTTCTGTATCTTGTTATCTCAGTCGAAATCTCGTTGGAAATTTTGGGGGTGTTTCTAACGTATTCGGTCAGTGATTATTACGATCTAAATCGGGTGATGATATGAGACTTTTATCACGATATCTAGTTGTATCTTCACTACTCGAACATTTTGGGTTGCTTTTCTGACGTTCTCGAGTCGATTCCGGCGAGGCTTCAGATTTGAGGGTCTCTGCTGGGTTTCTACTGTTCGAAACTGGCATTTTTCTGTTAATCGAAGGCTGATCTTCTCCGATCGCGAAGAAGGAGGGTAAATATGTTCCTATTTTAGGTGTTATATGATTTGCATGAAGTTTCTGATACAACTTTAGTTTTTCAACATACTTGCAGAGATTATATTTTGACTTTGAACTCATTGTTCTTCACGACTGTTAATATGAGTACTAATACGACTCCTGTTGACCCTACCAGTCCCTTATTTGTTTACTCCTCTGATGTTCCTGGTGTTTCTCTTGTGTCCACTCCCTTCTCGGGTAGTGGTTATGGGGGTTGGAGAAGGAAAATGATTGTAGTGTTGTCTGCTAAAAATAAAATTGTCTTTGTTGATGGTACATGTCCCAGAACAGACACTAATGTGGCTGAACAAATGTTAATATGTAATAATATGGTGATATCCTGGTTGACTGCTTCCTTATCCCCTCAAATAGCTGAGAGTGTGCAGTATTCTGATACTGCACAGAGCATATGGGCACAGCTCGCAGCTAGATATGGTACTGCTAACAGAACCAAAATTTTTGAACTAAAAAGAGAAATCTCTCATACCTGTCAAGGATCTCTAGATGTAGCTTCATATTTTAACAAACTTAAAGGTCTATGGGATGAATTAGGAACAATGTGTGCAAACCATGGACAAAGATGCATTTGTCCTGCCAGAAATGGCATCATGCAGGAAGATGATGAGAATAAGGTGTTTCAGTTCCTTATGGGCCTTAATGAAGCATACATGGGGGTAAGGAGCAACCTATTGATGATGCAGCCTCCTCCTACCCTTGACAGTGTCTACAATATGGTCCTCAATAATGAGAAGCAGAGACAAGTCCAGTCGTTTTCTCAGTTTAATCAAGACTCTATGTCTTTCAATGCCCACATAAACAAAAATCCAACTGGTTTCAATAAGGCCACAGTGCCTAATTCTTCTCATTTCAGACAAAGAGTTAACTTTGACCAAGCTAGGGACTCTTTGTTCTGTAGATACTGTAAGAAATCTGGGCACTTAATTGATAAGTGTTACAAGATTCATGGGTATCCACAAAGTACAACCTTTAACAAGGGGAGGAGACCTGCTGCTGCTCATCTAACTGCTGGTGTGGATTTCTCTTCTTCTGAAAGAAATATGATGTTCCTCATGGAAATCCTCCTGAAAGTCATCAACCTGTTCCACACATTGATGGCCAGAGTTCTGTGATACCTGGGTTGAGCAGACAACATTATGAACAATTGATGACCCTGCTCCAACAAACTCAATTAGGGGACTCCACTGCCCAGTCTCCTCCTCCCATGTATGCTGCCAATTTTGCTGGTACTATGCTAACTGAGAGCCCTATTTCTGATTCCAAATTTTGCATGTTAACTCACATTAATTATGTTACCTGGATAATAGATTCAGGGGCATCTAACCATATGACCTTTAATAAGGATTTACTCTTCAATCTCACACCTTTAACTGTACCCTATCTTGTTACTCTTCCTAATAGATATAAAGTGAAAGTGACATGCACAGGATCTTTTGCATTAAATCCATTCATCACTCTTCATGATGTCCTACTTGTTCCTTCGTTCAAACATAACTTGATTTCTGTCCACAAGTTAGTAAAACAGTTGCATTGCATAGTATTGTTCACTGCAACTTCCTGTTTACTTCACTTGTTACAGGCCCCTTCTCTGAGGATGCCTCTGGATCTTGGTAAAGAAGAGGCTGGTCTGTACAAGCTTGCTTGGGTGCCACCTTCATCTTCTTCTAATTGTTGTTCTTCTGTTTCTGAATGTTCTTCTTCTTCTAATTCTTGTAAACCTGACTATTCTAGTCATCAAGCTGTTAGTTTTCCTTTGGATGTAAACAGTTCCATGTGTAATAATACTGTTGCTGCTGACATGAATTACATTTGGCATTTGAGGTTGGGTCATATCCCTTTTGCAAACATGAAACACATTTCTGCTTTATCTTTTCCATTTGCTTCTAAACAGCCTTTTCAATATTCTACCTGTCCTATGGCCAGGAAAACTAGGCTTCCCTTTCCTGAAAGCACTACTAGTACATCTAGACCTTTTCAATTGATTCATGTAGATACTTGGGGCCCTTATCACACTCCCACCTCTTCTGGCTCTAGATATATTCTCACAATAGTTGATGATTTCTCTAGGGCAACCTGGACACATCTGTTAGGGTCTAAAAGCAATGCTTTCTGCATGCTTCAATCTTTTCTCTGTATGGTTAAGACCCACTATAATGCAAATGTTCAAACTATTAGGAGTGACAATGCTTTAGAATTGGGATCTAGTATTGCTGGTGCATCCTTTTTTAGCCAACATGGCATCATACACCAAACCACTTGCCCACATACTCCTCAACAGAATGGTGTTGTTGAGAGGAAACATAGAACTCTTCTTGAAACCTTTAGAGCTTTACTCTTCCAATCTGGTTTACCTATTTCTTTCTGGGGAGATTGCCTATTAACTGCTACCTATCTTATTAACAAAATACCCTCCAGGCTTCTTCATGGTAAGTCCCCTTATGAAATCTTGCATGGTAAGGCACCCACTTACTCCCATTTAAAGGCTTTTGGCTGCATTGCCTATGCTACTATCCCAATTCCTCAAAGGGACAAGTTAAAGCCTAGGGCCATTTCATGTGTTTTCCTGGGGTATCGTTTTGATAAAAAGGGCTATAGACTGTATGATCTCAGTTCCAAAAAGTGCTTTGTGTCCAGGGATGTTATCTTTCATGAAACTTCTTTTCCTTTCAAATCTGCTTCTTCTGTCACTTCTGCTCCTCCTATTTTTCCTTCTTCTTTTCATTCTATTCCTCCTCTTGAGCATTCTCTTTCTGCGCCAGATTTCTCTATTCCAATCTCTTCCTCTCCACCTTCACCTTCTGTTCCAGTTTCTCCTTCTTCATATCCAATTTCCAGTCCTCATTTCAACCCGACATCTCACCTCCTGCTTTACCTTCTTCCACATCTACTGCTGTTCCCAGGAAATCTGGAAGACAGCACAATCCTCCTTCTTACCGTAAGGATTATGTTTACCACCTTCCTGCTTTCTTTGGGTCTTCTTCTTCTCCTCTAGAGACTGAAACCTCTTTACTACTCTCAAGCTACATCAGTTCCAGTATGGAAGGATGCCATGAGAAAGGTGTTTGATGCTTTTGATGCAAACTGTACCTGGGATATTGTTCCCCTTCCTTCTGGTGAGAAACCCATTGGCTGCAAATGGGTTTATAAAATCAAGTATAAGGCTGATGGTAGTGTTGAAAGACACAAAGCCAGACTTGTTATTAGAGGGGATACTCAAATTGAAGGGGTTGATTTCACTGACACTTTTTCTCCTATGGTTAAAATGTCCACTGTAAAGTGTCTTATTGTAGTGGCTGTTAAGAAGCATTGGGAACTTTTCCAACTTGATGTTAACAATGCTTTCTTGCATGGTCATTTGGATGAGGAGGTTTATATGAAGTTTCCTCCAGGTTTATCTGTTTCTGTATCTTCTTCTGATTCTGTTTCCTCTCCATCTCCTCCTCTTGTCTGTAAGTTGAAAAAATCTCTCTATGGGTTGAGGTAAGCATCCAGACAATGGCATGCTAAGCTGTCCTCTGTCCTTTATTCCAGAGGCTATACTCATTCCCTGAATGATTATTCTCTGTTTATCAAAGGCCAGCCTGGTTGTCTGGTTATTGTAGCAGTCTATGTGAATGACATTATCATCATTGGGGACGACAATGATGAGCTATCTGCCCTGAAGCTGTTTCTGGATGATCAGTTAAGGATCAAAGACCTTGGTCTTTGCATTATTTTCTGGGCATTGAGATGTCTGTAGTTCCTGGTGGGATGCTCCTTAATCAGCATAAATATGTTTCTCCTGTTGCATCAGTTTGACTGTATGAATGTTTCTCCTGTTGTTTGTCCTTTGGATCTTAATGTGAAACTACATGCTGATTCTGGTAATATTCTCTCCTCCCCTGATCAATATAGGAGCATTGTTGGTAAGCTCTTATTTTTGACTCACACCAGGCCTGACATCTACTTTGCTTTTCAGTATCTGAGTCAATACTTGAAGTGTCCCAGAGTCCCTCATATGACTGCCGCTTTACATGTTCTTAGATATCTTAAAGGGTCTATGCATTTGGGTTTATTCTATTCTGACAGTTCTGATTTATCTGTCCATGCTTATTCTGACAGTGATTAGGCTGCCTGTCCAGATACTCGCAGGTCTGTGACTGGGTTTTGTGTTCTTTTCGGTGGCTGCTTGATTAGTTGGAAGTATAAGAAACAGCCTGTCGTCTCTTTATCTTTTGTTGAAGATGAGTATAGGGCTCTCAGTAAGGTAGTTGCTGAACTGTCTTGGCTTTCTCGTTTGCTCACTGACCTTGGTGTTTCTGTTTCTCTCCCCTTTTCTGTTTTCTGTGACAATCAGGTTGCTATACATATTGCCAAAAATCTTGTCTTTCATGAGTGGACCAAACATATCGAAGTGGATTGTCATTTTGTGCGTGATTTGTTAGCTGCTGGGCTTATTACTCTGTAGCATGTCTCCACTTCTCGTCAGCTGGCTGATCTTCTCACCAAACCACTCCCTGGCACCATTCTGCGTCCCTTGCTGTTCAACTTGCAGGTGGTTTCCCCCTCCAACTTGAGGGGGGTGTTGAGCTACAAGATTATTTAGCTTCAAATCCTATGCACATACATTGAGTTTCTGATGTACATCTAATGTATCTTACTTGTATATCATGTATATCTTGTAGTTGGGCTAGTTTGTATGTTTCAGCCCATTTTGTTTTGGTTTATTTCTGGTTTTGCTTCTGGCCCGATTTGGCCCATTTATGTAATATATACACGACCCCTTTTAGATTAAGGGGTCGGTCAGATATTTTCTAATTGAGAAGTCTCTCTCTTTCTCTGAAACGCTCTCTAGAAGCTTCTATCTAACCGACTCCTTTTTCATCTTGTTCTTCGATTTTCGTCTGGATTTCTTGATGTTTTCATGAAAATAATGGACTGGGCCTAACTCAACCCCAAAAGCTAGCTTATGGGTTGAGGATGGCCCAAGCCATATAAGGAGACCAAGGACCTCAAATCCCTCCGATGTGGGACAACTCGTGATTGGGCTGCCTGTCCAGATACTCGCAGGTCTGTGACTGGGTTTTGTGTTCTTTTGGGTGGCTGCTTGATTAGTTGGAAGTCTAAGAAACAGCCTGTAGTCTCTTTATTTTCTGCTGAAGCTGAGTATAGGACTCTCAGTAAGGTAGTTGTTGAACTTTCTTGGCTTTCCCGTTTGCTCACTGACCTTGGTGTTTCTGTTTCTCTCCCCTTTTCTGTTTTCTGTGACAATCAGGCAGCTATACATATTGCCAAAAATCCTGTCTTTCATGAGAGGACCAAACATATCGAAGTGGATTGTCATTTTGTGCGTGATTTGTTGGCTGCTGGGCTTATTACTATGTTGCATGTCTCCACTTCTCGTCAGCTAGCTGATCTTCTCACCAAACCACTCCATGGAACCATTTTGCATCCCCTGCTGTTCAAGTTGCAGGTGGTTTCCCTCTCCAAGTTGAGGGGGGTGTTGAGCTACAAGATTATTTAGCTTCAAATCCCATATACATACATTGAGTTTCTGATGTACATCTAATGTATCTTACTTGTATATCATGTATATCTTGTGTTGGGCTAGTTTGTGTGTTTCAGCCCATTTTGTTTTGGTTTATTTCCGGTTTTGCTTCTGGCCCGATTTGGCCCATTTATGCAATATATACACGACCCCTTTTAGATTAAGGGATCAGTCAGATATTTTCTAATTGAGAAGTCTCTCTCTTTCTCTGAAACGCTCTCTAGAAGCTTCTATCTAACCGACTCCTTTTTCATCTTGTTCTTCGATTTTCGTCTGGATTTCTTGATGTTTTCATGAAAAGAATGGATTGGGCCTAACTCAACCCCAAAAACTAGCTTATCAGGTGAGGATTGCCCAAGCCATATAAGGAGACCAAGGACCTCAAATCCCTCCGATGTGGGACAACTCAACACCCCTCCCCCCTCATGCCAGATCTTTGGAACGTGGACAACATAAATGGGGGGCCCAACATCTGTAACAATAATTGGGATGAGGCTGGCTCTGATACCATGAAAAGAATGGATCTTGGGCCTAACTCAACCTGATAAGAATGGACCTTGGGCCTAACTCAACCCCCATAGCTAGCTTATGAGGTGAGGATTACCCAAGCCATATAAGGAGACCAAGGACCTCAAGTCCCTCCGATGTGGGACAACTCAACATTCATTAATCTCCTGTGATTTCCGCTTCCGTGACACAGTGACCGCTTCCGCGGTTGTCGCTTCTGCAGTCAATAAACACCTTTTGTGGTCTCCCGTGAGTCAACTGGGACCGCTTCTGCAGTCCTAAACCGCTTTCGCGGTCTCCGCCTACGCGATCACCTTGACCGCTTCTGCGGTCACACAGCTAGAACATGACCTCTTCTGCGGTCGCTAACTGCTTTCGCTGTAGCCGCTTTTGCGGTAATTCTTCCGCTTTCGCGGAAACACCAAAAGCCTGTGCAACAGACCTGTTGCAGCTTCAAAAATCTTCGGTTTCATTATCTGACTTCACCCCGAGGCCATCGGGACCCCAACCAATTGCATAAATATGTCCCATTAGTTCATTCAAACTTGCTCGCAACATAAAAATGCTATCATAAACATCAAAATCATTCAATTTCCACGGATTCAAGCTTAAGATTAAACTAAAACTTCCGAAACTCGCATTTGCTCCAAAACCCGACCTAAACACCTCCGAATGATCTGAAAATTTACACACATATCAAAAATTACCTAACAGAGCTACTGCAATTGTCAGAATTTCGTTCCAACTCCGGGATCAAAATATCACCTATCAATCGGACTTTCACCAAATTCTAACTTAGCCAATTCAAACCTAATTCTACACCGGACCTCGAAATTCAGTTCTGATTTCGCTTCTAAGTCAAAAATCACCATCAGAAACTAGTCGAATCATCGGAAATCCATTCCGAGCCCACTAACTTATAAGTCAACGTTCGGTTGACTTTTCCAAACTAACTTTCTCTTAAAGAGACTAATTGTCTCATTTCTATCCAAAATCCATCCTAACTACTCCAAACTCTCCAAATACATATATTTAAACACATAACAGCATAAAAAGAAGAAAACGAGGCAGAAATAAATGGAACGACGGGTCAAGTCGTTATATTGGGCGTGATCAATTATACAATCATATCCTTCTCATTTACATCGAGAGTAGAAAAACATGAGTATTTAAGTAGCTGCAACTAATATTTTCCTTTTTGGTTCTCTTTTTTCGGAAATCAAAACTATTACTATTGTCATATGACTACATATGAAGTTGCACTGAAATCTTAGAGTGTCTTATTTAGCCAATTGGTTTTATCTCTTTATGACAAATCAATTATGTACATTCTTAGGCGATTACGATGACAATATTATTGGCAATTGCATCTTTTGAGTTTTGACTTTAAGTTCTTCCATGTTTAATTTGATCAAGCAGAGACAAAAAATGACCTCAAATCGAATAATATTAACACTATATATAAGCTTAAAAGAAGTCTCAAAGTCTTGTAAAAACTATAAAAAATAATACGATCTCTTTAATACAAGCTAAAAAGCATAAAACTTGATTGATGATTGAAGGTATCTATTGCAAAAGGCGAATGATTTACCGCTTAAGCATATTTTTAGATAGGCTAATGGAGTAGCGGACCTCTTAGCTAAAAATGATTGCAACTTGAACACTTTTTTATTTTGCAAACTTATGCTATTCCGTCAGTTTTTTTGTTCATGTACTTAAAAGAGACAGTCTAGGCACTATGTTACCTAGACTGAGCGCTAGTTGTAATAACTTTTAGCTTGCTGTTGTTTGAATAAATCAATTATTACCAAAAAAAAAGTATACTCACCAATGGCTATGGGGGAGGCTTCCTACTCTTTTTCTGCTTTGGTGTTTGTAATTCTTATCACCATTGGTCTCTCTCGACATGAGGGGTTGCTCTGATGTAGGAGTGACAAACAGGCGGGTCGGGTCGAAAACGGTAATGAAAAAATGGACCAATTATCCGGCCCGACCCATATTTAATACGAATAAAAAACGGTTAACCTGCGAATAATATGGGTTACCCATATTATCCATGACTTTTTGTATATGATTACTTTTGAAAAAATTCTTAGTCTCCCTAACTTGAGGAAGCTCCAATTTGATGCTTTACAAATGTAAAAGCTAGACTCATTGGTTACTCATGGATTACCCATTTTCTAAATTGATAATATGGTTCTTATCCATATTTGATCCGTTTTTAAAATGTTCATTATCCAACCCATTTTTTAGTGGATAATATGGGTGGTTAACTGCATTCTTTGAACCATTTGTCATCCCTACAGTCTGATGGTAAGCAACTTCCACTTCTAATCAAGAGGTTATGAGTTCGAGTCTCCCCAAGAGAAGGGTAGGATGTTCTTGGAGAGAAGGATGTTGAGGGTCTATTTGAAAACAGCCTCTCTACCTCAGGGTAGGGTTAAGGTTTGCGTACACGTTACCCTCCCCAGACCCCACTAAATAAGATTATACTGGGTTATTGTTGTTGTTGTATTACTCTCTCTCCCTCTCACACACAAACAGCAACAACAAATTTTGATGTGTTGCATTATTTGTTTTGAAACTCATAATCACTAAGAATTATTGGCTTGTAACTTATTGTTTTCTTTAGGTTATATTACCCAATAGGGGTAACGGACGGGTGGGGTAGAATATGGGACGGGTCAAAACAGATAATAAAAAAATGGATAAATTATCCGATCCATATTTAGTAGATAAAAAACATGTTAACGAGCAAATAATATGAGTAACCATATTATCCATGGCTTCTTGAATATGATCACTTCTGGAAGAATATATATTCTATCAACCTTGAGGAACCCCCAATGTGAGGTTTTACAAATATAAAAAACTAAATAGTTATCCATTGGTTATCTTTTTTTTGAAATGGATAATATAGTTATTATCCATATTTGACCCGTTTTAAAAAAATTCATTATATAATTCATTTTTAGTGAATAATATGTGTGACTAACTGTTTTCTTTTGGCCATTTTATCACCACTATTACTCAATAATGAAAGTTTTATATTCTTTTGACAAGAAAATTTACTATGATGACAGGTTTGCAAAGTGTGGATGCTTTGGGCCCTCCATGTAAAATTCGTCAGGAGTGTATACCAAACTGCATTAATAAAGGCGTTCCATTTTGCGAGGGCGGACATTGCGAATGTATTAGTTTCAAAAGTCATGAAGATATCAACAATACAGCAATTGGGACAGCAAACAGATATTTACATGACTAGGAATAAGGATCTATGAATTTACACAAGAGCTATGTTTTGCTATCACATATCGTTTAATTGATGAACCATATTAGATTGTTTGAATGGTGATTGAAAACAGTGCCTATTAATTTTAATATACCGTGAATCGTAGTTTTAGCTACTATACTGCTTTTTAAAAAAAATTATTTATTGCACCAAAATTATTATTTCACTTTACGAAAGTCACTAAACTATTTTATTAAAAATTGAACGGTACATAAGTTCTAAGGTAAGGTCTATGTCGGCTGTATTATATGTGTAACATTACCGGTGTGATCCGTCATATTTTATTTCTTCTATTTGTTATAATTTTTCTTTTCTTATTAATAAATAAATAAAACCCTAGGCGATTGCCTAATGGACAAAAAAAAAGCGGGCGTCTACTATCATCTCCTCTCGACCAAAGACATTGTCTATTCGGAACGTGATCACTTCTTTCCTAAAGCAATTGTACTAAAAATAACTACATAGTGTGTTTGGTTCTTTTTCAAGTAAATATATAATACTATCATCTTTTCTGGGACTAGAAAAGGAATAAATATTTTAATTGGTTAGTCCCCCACTTTTTGGGAAGGTAATATGTTGTAGATTACAAGAGAAGGAATTGAGTGAAACATATAGTGTTTTTGGCTTAAGTGATTGTGGTGACAGCCATTAAGTGTATTGATCAATTTTCTCTCATTTTTGCCCAAATAGTAGAGAAAGCATCTCAAATCAACTTATTGTCCGCACTATACATAAGCTCAATAGGGGTTTCAATTTTTTGCACAAGCTACAAATCATAATAGAGTTTAATTCTTCATAATCACCGATCACATAAGTAACTCTATGGCTATGAGGAAAGCTTCATACACTTTGTTTCCCTTGGTGTTTGTCATCCTTATCTCAATTGCTCTCTCTCTCTCTCCTGGGACCCCCCCCCCCATCTTTAATAAACACACACTTGTTATCTATTTGTTTATATAATCACATAACACACCTAATGTAGAAATCCCATTTGGAAATTACATCAACATTTTCTTCAATGCCGTTATATTTTATTATTTCATGAACTACGACATTTTTTTATGTGGTGCACCTTTAGCCGATTGAGAGGATTTTATGTAAATTTTTGTAAAGAAAGACCAACAATTAATAAAAAGGAGAATGAGGGTCGAATCTAATACTAGTTTGTTTGGCCAAATTTCTAAAATAAACTTTTGTTGATAAGTGTGTTTTTTCAAAAATACTTTTGGTGAGAAACAGTTTCTGTTAAGTCAATTCATTTGAAAAGCACTTATGAGCAGCAATTAGTATTTGTTTAAGCTATTAAAAAATATTTCTAGATTTACTTTTACGACCAAAAAAAAAACTTGAGTCACGTAGATTGACTATCCTAACACACCCTTATAGTTTTTCTTATGTTGTTTCATAAATAAAAGTATGAGTAGAACTGTGTTACTCAAATATTATTCCTATATATGTTGATAGGTTTGCAAAGTGTGGATGCTTGGGGCCCTCCATGCAAAGTCAGCCAGGACTGTGTAACTTACTGTAAAGTTCCCTTTAGTAGAGGCACTCCACTATGCCTAGGAGGACATTGCACTTGTGAAGCTCTGGAAAACCATGAAACTACAGTAGCTCGAAAAGTTTTACATGACTAGGAATAAGGGATCTGCGGTTTTATGTAAGAACAATTATATTTATATTGGACTAGTTTCTCGATACACGCGTTGCGTGTGTATCCCGTCTCAATAAATATATGGTTATAAAGAATTACAGGATAAGTCAGTCATCTCAATCGATGCATTCAACTTTAAATTTGTTCAAACTTTATAATTTCATTACTCCAGTTTTACAGGTTACCATTCTTTCTTTTTAGCTTTAGCAAGAACAAATAACCCACAAAGATTTAGGTATTTATTTGAATTGTCTTAGAAAATTATCTCTTCTTTAATACTAAAATGATAAGGTAACTGACAAAATATATCTTTTTCCTCACCAGTGAAATACACAAAATGCAAATTGTCATATATTTTTAATCGATAAGAAATACTATAAGAATTGTTTAACATATAACAAAAGAATAAATCAGTATTAAACAAATAAAAAATGCCACTATATTTTGATTCATTTAATTTTTTTTCATTTTGATGAAAGCTAACTTTCTCTATGATATATTATGATATATGTATACAAGAATCTATGATTTTTATTGAATTACTTTTAGTTGATGGTTTTTGAAAGGACTATGTTAATACTATCCTCGAAGAAGTAATTATAAAAAATATATTAATATCAATGTTTATTTCTAAAAATATTTTATTTAAAGGTTTTTATTTTGTTTTATTTTTTTCTTTCATACGTTAGATTTCTTTGTATTTATTACAAAAGTCTCCTCTTTGTTTCCGCTTAAAATGCCAAGTAATTTAATGTTTTTTTTTTGTTTGTATTTTTGCTCTAATTTATAATATAATAGTTTGTTAAATAAAGTTTTATTATGTTGTTGTGTTTTTTTAACTATGTCACGATACGAAATTTCCACCATCGAGAGTCGTGATGGCGCCTACTAATGGGAGCTAGGCAAGCCAACTCTTACTTATCTTTCTATTATAAACAATTCTTACTTTAATTATTTTAGCAATAATAATATAATTACAGCGGAATAAATTAATTTGGTGGAAGATTTATATAAATAATATTAGATGCGACATAGAAATCCAAACATAAACTTCTACCCAAGATTGGTGTCACAATACTCACGAACTTCTAAGAATACTAAAAACAACCGTTTGAAAGAAATATAAAGTTGTTTATCTCGAATACATGAGATAACAGACTGAAATAAAGATAGAGGAGACGCCGGGCCTGCGGACGCTTGCAAGGCTACCTCGGTGTCTCGCTGATCAAAATGCTAATACTCGCGCTACTACTGCTGCTGTCCAAATCTTGTATCTGCGCCAAAAAAGAGCGCAGAGTGTATTATCAGCTCATCCGTCCCCATGTGCTCGTAAGTGACTGGCCTAACCCTGGCGAAGTAGTGACGAGGCTAGACAGGACCTACCAAAATAACTAGTGTGTGTATATATATATATATATATATACAACAACAACAACAACAACAACCCAGTATAATCCCACTTAGTAGGGTCTGAGAGGGTAGTATGTACGCAGACCTTACCCCTACCCTGGGTAGATAGGCTGTTTCCAAATAGACCCCCAGCATCCTTCCCTCCAAGAACTTCTCACCTTGCTCTTGGGGAGACTCGAACTCACGACCTCTCGGTTGGAAGTGCGGGTTACTTACCATATATATATATATATATAAGTGCAACAGAGATAATAACAGAAAACATCAAATAAACTAGGAAGGGATATGCTCAAGGGAAATACAATGAAAATAGATCAATGTGAATAACTACGAGGCTGCATCCCTACTATAACTCATATAAGTGGTTGGCGTGTCACACAATCCCATAGTATATATAAGTGGACGCGTGCCACACGATCCCATTTTCATATTTGAGAAGCGGTATGGTGCCACACGATCCCATATTATAATACATAAGTGGTCGTCGTGCCACACGATCCCATTTTATAATTTATAAGTGGTCGACGTGCCACACGATCCCATTTTATAATTCATAAGTAATCGGCGTGTCATACGACCCCATTTTATAATTCATAAGTGGTCAGCGTGCCATACAATCCCAAAATAGTACATAACTGCAGAAGAAAGCTAACTTTATTTAACTGTTTCATTCTTTAATTATCCTAATACATAGGCACTATAATTAGTAGTTTAGTGTAGTATCATAGTAGTATTATTTTTAGGATAAAGTAAAACAAGTTTGTGTCACTTATAATTCAGCTACAACTTAAATTAATCTTAATCCCAAAAATTAAACAAAAAGATTAAATGGTACATGTGAGCACGTGATTTTTGCCCTATATATGAATTACTCCCAGAAAATGCAAAATAAACTAACTTTTAGTTTGCTTGCAATTATTGTGAATTTTGTGTTATTTTTCTTGTATTATTTGTATTTGTTTGTGCACGTTTATTTGTTGAATTAATAAAAAATATAAAAACATGTCGTGTTTGCACTTAGGATTTAATTCTATAATTAGGAGTAATTAAGTTTATTTCACAAAATAAAAATCACAAAAATAGGCATCTTTTGCATTTTTAGCCTTTAATGTCCAAATTGTATAATTTTATTTCAATTGTGTCCAATTTTGTGTGATAATTATTATTAGGAGTTGATTTAGTACTTGAAGTTGATTTTTAGTTTTACTAATTTAATTTAGGATCTTTAAGTGTTAATTTTGCAACAAATAAACGAAAAGAAGAGCAAAAAATATGGTAAGATAATCAGATTGGGCCTCTTATCCTAATTTGAATTCAACCAGCCCGCTGCCCCCTCTCGTTTCTGCTTCGCCAGGCAACGACCAGCGTCTCTTCATAGTTCTCGTTGACCAACAAACCTACTGTTCTGTCGTCCCCCCAACCAATCACCACCCAGCCATCGAACACAAACCCACGTCGTTCCCGTCGAACCTCCATTCCAGTGACAAACCCCTCCAGTCACGTTCAAGCAGCTCGTCACTCCAACTGAACGGCCACCAAACGATCCCTCCTCATACTGTCCTTGTCGTCGAGGAGCCTCCAGTCACCGGGAACCACCTCCACCGACGTAGTCTTGTCCAAACGTCCCTCAAACCAGCCTGCTCCTGTTTCGTTCCACCATAACCATCCCAACTTTGTCGTCAGCTTCATCGCCTGAAATCAAACGGAAAACATACGAAAATTTTCGGGCAGATTTGAGTTATTTTGGTTTCAAAGTTTCCTGGCAGATTTATTTCCGTTCGAGTTTGTCGTTGTTCCGATCTGGTTAGGTTGTTTAAGTTTCATTTTTGTCCATATTTTGTTTAATATTCTCGGATCTGAAATCAGTATATGTTTGATTCTTGTCTTGTTCCCTGTTTATCATTTCTTGATTATTTCTTCAGTTTGTTTTTATTCATTTGTTCTTGTTTAGTTTTAATATAGTAGTATGTTAGTTTAATCACTTGAATCTTTTATCTTGGTTGTAATGTTATTGGAATTAAGTTGAAGTTCAATTGATTATTGAGTTTAGTGATTTGAATCTGTTTATTTGTTGTGTTAAGTTTTATTTGAATCTGAGTTTAATGATCTGAATTTACTTGTTTGTTAGGTTCAGTTTTGTTATTATTATTGAATCTGAAAGTATATTTGTTGTTAAAAATATTGTTCAGTCAGAATAATTTCAATTGGTTCTTTGTTGTTCATCATATAGTTTGAATTTGCTGATTGAATTTGATTAGGAAATTGTTTTAGCTACTGTATTTTGGTTAATTAATTAGGTGAATTGGTTATAGCTGGTAATCTGATTTTATTTTTTGGATAATTTTTGAAATTTGAACAGATTTTTGAATCAGGACAGTAATAATAGGATTCAGGGGTAATTTGGGAATGAAATAGTAGGGAATTAGTTTAATATTAATAATCTGAAAGCGGGGTATTAAAAGGTATTAAACTAATAAGTAGAGGGGGACAAGACATATGGTAGTGGGAATCTAATATATTTATTCAAGTACTGGTGGAGGACAAGTCATAATTATGTAAAGTAAAAGGAGGGTTAATAATGAGGTCTACTTTGACCACTGAAAAGGGGAGGACGGTGGGGTCCGTGTTGATTGCTTTTTGCTTAATTAAAATCAAAAATAGTATAGATAATAATAAAAGGTTAAAAAGTCACATATTTAGAAGAATATGGGCTGGAAAGTAAAAGAGGTAAAATGATTAGTAATAATAGTTTAAAAGTAAAAGTTAATAGTTAAAAGAATAGAGGAAAGAATCTTACTTTGGATATATATAATAGGACCCATTTAACACTTAGAAAGAAGATTGAATTTTGGAGAGCGAAAATTTCAGAACTTGATGGGAAATAAAAAGACTTTTGAATCTTAAGAATTAGATAGTGTTTGAAAGTTATGAACTAAAGAAAAATCTGTTTCTTTTCGTCACTGTTAAAAATCAACATCAATTACTATTGTTCATTGAAGCTTCAAGCTTCTCTTCTTGAGTGTTAAAAATCAGAAGTGACTATTTGGCAACTGGTCATTTCTCAGTTGGTGTGCTTGTTTTCTAATACTATTGGCATTCAAGTAGTGTTGCTTGGGTTTACTGTTGGTTTTCGGTTGGTTTGGAAATTCCTGATTTTTCTGCTTGGTTGTAATCTCATGGGTTTTTGATTTACGCCTTGAAGATGAAATGAAATGGTAGAAATTTATGTATTTAGTTATAGTATATTTTTATTTTAGTTAAACATTAGTTATATATTTTCCTGCTATACGAATGGTAGAGGTATGCATAATTATGATTGTTTCCTTTTATAAGGTCACTAAATAGTAGTTGACTGAGGCATAATATTAGATTATGAAACTAAGATCCTTGAAATGACGCGAATATTAGTCAATACGGTATTCTTGTTTAATTCGAGCCAGATGTTAGATTATTAAACTATATGATGTATGTCTGCAAGAGTCGCTTAACTAATAACTTCAGCTTTACTAGTTCTCATGTTTAAAATAAGGTAGTTCGCGATCTCATTCTTTTCGAATTAATTTAATTGGTTAGTAAAATCTAGGTTCGAATTTGCAAATATTGGAATAGAAGAAATCTGGGGTTTTTTAATCTTTGAATCTTGTTAGTAATGAAGATCCGCATATATTAGGCAAATACATCAAGTTAGTAATTTTGTAGAATCGGTAGATTTGATGCTTTAAATGTCTGATTCAATGTAACAAGGCTAAGAACATTAATCCATTAGGTGTGAATCTAGCAAGATGGTTTAAATTCAACCAATTTCGAGCTCTTCACTTCGATTCTCTTGTGGTCCATCCCCTTCTCGTCTCAGGATTTGGAAGCCCAAGTCCTGTTCTAGTTCCAGTTCCAGACTTCTTCACTCCTTTGTCGGTCTTGCTCCCCTCCATCCACTCTTGTCCCTTTCTTCCCCGGATTCAACAAGTTTTGAGCACTCATTCACTGTGATTGATAATGGTAGCCGATTTTTTGCCATGAGACATGGTAGGAAGGTGCCAAAACTGAATAGACCACCTGACCAGCGTCGGGCACTTTTGAGAGGTCTAACGACTCAACTCCTCAAGCACGGGCGTATAAAGACCACTAAAGCGAGGGCCAGGGCAGTTAGAAAATATGTTGACAAAATGATTACAATGGCAAAGGATGGTTCTCTTCACAAGAGAAGGCAAGCCCTTGGATTCATTTACAAGAAGCAGATAGTGCACCTATTGTTTGCTGAAGTCCCAGACAGATATGGGGAAAGGAACGGAGGAACACTAGGATAATAAGAACTCTACCGAGGCGAGGGGACAATGCACCAATGGCGTACATCGATCTTGTCTAGCGACTGAATATTCTTTTTGAAAGTTCTTTTCTGTTGGTTCTGAATTCTGATGTGAATTAAGAGATTTTTGTTAGTTCCACCAATTATTCAACCCCAATTTCCTGTATGCCATTCCATCTTAACTTGCAGTTCTACTTGTGTTTATTTGGTTGATCAAAAATAACAAAAAATCTACTATTTTACACCATATAGACATAATTTGAGCCCAAGAATCATTACCTGAAAGAAATCCTCGAAACCTTCTTCAAAATCGCCCACAATCGTCTCTTCCCAAAGTCAAAAATATTTTCTTAACTTATGAAATTTGCAAACACTATTGTTGAGCTACAAGATTATTTAGCTTCAAATCCCATACACATATATTGAGTTTCTGATGTATATCTAATGTATCTTACTTGTATATCATATATATCCTGTAGTTGGGCTAGTTTGTATGTTTCAGCCCATTTTGTTTTGGTATATTTCCGGTTTTGCTTCTGGCCCGATTTGGCCCATATATGTAATATATATATGACCCCTTTTAGATTAAGGGGTCATTCGGATATTTTCTAATTGAGAAGTCTCTCTCTTTCTCTGAAACGCTCTCTAGAAGCTTCTATCAAACCGACTCCTTTTTCATCTTGTTCTTCGATTTTCGTCTGGATTTCTTGATGTTTTCATGGTATCAGAGCAAGGACGATGATCCGACGATACTTTTCTGTATCTTGTTATCTCAGTCGAAATCTCGTTGGAAATTTTGGGGGTGTTTCTAACATATTCGGTCAGTGATTATTACGATCTAAATCGGGTGATGATATGAGACTTTTATCGCGATATCTAGTTGTATCTTCACTACTCGAACGTTTTGGGTTGCTTTTCTGACGTTCTCGAGTCGATTCCGGCGAGGCTTCAGATTTGAGGGTCTCTGCTGGGTTTCTACTGTTCGAAACTGGCATTTTTCTGTTAATCGAAGGCTGATCTTCTCCGATCGCGAAGAAGGAGGGTAAATATGTTCCTATTTTAGGTGTTATATGATTTGCATGAAGTTTCTGATACAACTTTAGGTTTTCAACATACTTGCAGAGATTATATTTTGACTTTGAACTCATTGTTCTTCACGACTGTTAATATGAGTACTAATACGACTCCTGTTGACCCTACCAGTCCCTTATTTGTTTACTCCTCTGATGTTCCTGGTGTTTCTCTTGTGTCCACTCCCTTCTCGGGTAGTGGTTATGGGGGTTGGAGAAGGAAAATGATTGTAGTGTTGTCTGCTAAAAATAAAATTGTCTTTGTTGATGGTACATGTCCCAGAACAGACACTAATGTGGCTGAACAAATGTTAATATGTAATAATATGGTGATATCCTGGTTGACTGCTTCCTTATCCCCTCAAATAGCTGAGAGTGTGCAGTATTCTGATACTGCACAGAGCATATGGGCACAGCTCGCAGCTAGATATGGTACTGCTAACAGAACCAAAATTTTTGAACTAAAAAGAGAAATCTCTCATACTTGTCAAGGATCTCTAGATGTAGCTTCATATTTTAACAAACTTAAAGGTCTATGGGATGAATTAGGAACAATGTGTGCAAACCATGGACAAAGATGCATTTGTCCTGCCAGAAATGGCATCATGCAGGAAGATGATGAGAATAAGGTATTTCAGTTCCTTATGGGCCTTAATGAAGCATACATGGGGGTGAGGAGCAACCTATTGATGATGCAGCCTCCTCCTACCCTTGACAGTGTCTACAATATGGTCCTCAATAATGAGAAGCAGAGACAAGTCCAGTCGTTTTCTCAGTTTAATCAAGACTCTATGTCTTTCAATGCCCACATAAACAAAAATCCAACTGGTTTCAATAAGGCCACAGTGCCTAATTCTTCTCATTTCAGACAAAGAGTTAACTTTGACCAAGCTAGGGACTCTTTGTTCTGTAGATACTGTAAGAAATCTGGGCACTTAATTGATAAGTGTTACAAGATTCATGGGTATCCACAAAGTACAACCTTTAACAAGGGGAGGAGACCTGCTGCTGCTCATCTAACTGCTGGTGTGGATTTCTCTTCTTCTGAAAGAAATATGATGTTCCTCATGGAAATCCTCCTGAAAGTCATCAACCTGTTCCACACATTGATGGCCAGAGTTCTGTGATACCTGGGTTGAGCAGACAACATTATGAATAATTGATGACCCTGCTCCAACAAACTCAATTAGGGGACTCCACTGCCCAGTCTCCTCCTCCCATGTATGCTGCCAATTTTGCTGGTACTATGCTAACTGAGAGCCCTATTTCTGATTCCAAATTTTGCATGTTAACTCACATTAATTATGTTACCTGGATAATAGATTCAGGGGCATCTAACCATATGACCTTTAATAAGGATTTACTCTTCAATCTCACACATTTAACTGTACCCTATCTTGTTACTCTTCCTAATAGATATAAAGTGAAAGTGACATGCACAGGATCTTTTGCATTAAATCCATTCATCACTCTTCATGATGTCCTACTTGTTCCTTCGTTCAAACATAACTTGATTTCTGTCCACAAGTTAGTAAAATAGTTGCATTGCATAGTATTGTTCACTGCAACTTCCTGTTTACTTCACTTGTTACAGGCCCCTTCTCTGAGGATGCCTCTGGATCTTGGTAAAGAAGAGGCTGGTCTGTACAAGCTTGCTTGGGTGCCACCTTCATCTTCTTCTAATTGTTGTTCTTCTGTTTCTGAATGTTCTTCTTCTTCTAATTCTTGTAAACCTGACTATTCTAGTCATCAAGCTGTTAGTTTTCCTTTGGATGTAAACAGTTCCATGTGTAATAATACTGTTGCTGCTGACATGAATTACATTTGGCATTTGAGGTTGGGTCATATCCCTTTTGCAAACATGAAACACATTTCTGCTTTATCTTTTCCATTTGCTTCTAAACAGCCTTTTCAATATTCTACCTGTCCTATGGCCAGGAAAACTAGGCTTCCCTTTCCTGAAAGCACTACTAGTACATCTAGACCTTTTCAATTGATTCATGTAGATACTTGGGGCCCTTATCACACTCCCACCTCTTCTGGCTCTAGATATATTCTCACAATAGTTGATGATTTCTCTAGGGCAACCTGGACACATCTGTTAGGGTCTAAAAGCAATGCTTTCTGCATGCTTCAATCTTTTCTCTGTATGGTTAAGACCCACTATAATGCAAATGTTCAAACTATTAGGAGTGACAATGCTTTAGAATTGGGATCTAGTATTGCTGGTGCATCCTTTTTTAGCCAACATGGCATCATACACCAAACCACTTGCCCACATACTCCTCAACAGAATGGTGTTGTTGAGAGGAAACATAGAACTCTTCTTGAAACCTTTAGAGCTTTACTCTTCCAATCTGGTTTACCTATTTCTTTCTGGGGAGATTGCCTATTAACTGCAACCTATCTTATTAACAAAATACCCTCCAGGCTTCTTCATGGTAAGTCCCCTTATGAAATCTTGCATGGTAAGGCACCCACTTACTCCCATTTAAAGGCTTTTGGCTGCATTGCCTATGCTACTATCCCAATTCCTCAAAGGGACAAGTTAAAGCCTAGGGCCATTTCATGTGTTTTCCTGGGGTATGGTTTTGATAAAAAGGGCTATAGACTGTATGATCTCAGTTCCAAAAAGTGCTTTGTGTCCAGGGATGTTATCTTTCATGAAACTTCTTTTCCTTTCAAATCTGCTTCTTCTGTCACTTCTGCTCCTCCTATTTTTCCTTCTTCTTTTCATTCTATTCCTCCTCTTGAGCATTCTCTTTCTGCGCCAGATTTCTCTATTCCAATCTCTTCCTCTCCACCTTCACCTTCTGTTCCAGTTTCTCCTTCTTCATATCCAATTTCCAGTCCTCATTTCAACCCGACATCTCACCTCCTGCTTTACCTTCTTCCACATCTACTGCTGTTCCCAGGAAATCTGGAAGACAGCACAATCCTCCTTCTTACCGTAAGGATTATGTTTACCACCTTCCTGCTTTCTTTGGGTCTTCTTCTTCTCCTCTAGAGACTGAAACCTCTTTACTACTCTCAAGCTACATCAGTTCCAGTATGGAAGGATGCCATGAGAAAGGTGTTTGATGCTTTTGATGCAAACTGTACCTGGGATATTGTTCCCCTTCCTTCTGGTGAGAAACCCATTGGCTGCAAATGGGTTTATAAAATCAAGTATAAGGCTGATGGTAGTGTTGAAAGACACAAAGCCAGACTTGTTATTAGAGGGGATACTCAAATTGAAGGGGTTGATTTCACTGACACTTTTTCTCCTATGGTTAAAATGTCCACTGTAAAGTGTCTTATTGTAGTGGCTGTTAAGAAGCATTGGAAACTTTTCCAACTTGATGTTAACAATGCTTTCTTGCATGGTCATTTGGATGAGGAGGTTTATATGAAGTTTCCTCCAGGTTTATCTGTTTCTGTATCTTCTTCTGATTCTGTTTCCTCTCCATCTCCTCCTCTTGTCTGTAAGTTGAAAAAATCTCTCTATGGGTTGAGGTAGGCATCCAGACAATGGCATGCTAAGCTGTCCTCTGTCCTTTATTCCAGAGGCTATACTCATTCCCTGAATGATTATTCTCTGTTTATCAAAGGCCAGCCTGGTTGTCTGGTTATTGTAGCAGTCTATGTGAATGACATTATCATCATTGGGGACGACAATGATGAGCTATCTGCCCTGAAGCAGTTTCTGGATGATCAGTTAAGGATCAAAGACCTTGGTCTTTGCATTATTTTCTGGGCATTGAGATGTCTGTAGTTCCTGGTGGGATGCTTCTTAATCAGCATAAATATGTTTCTCCTGTTGCATCAGTTTGACTGTATGAATGTTTCTCCTGTTGTTTGTCCTTTGGATCTTAATGTGAAACTACATGCTGATTCTGGTAATATTCTCTCCTCCCCTGATCAATATAGGAGCATTGTTGGTAAGCTCTTATTTTTGACTCACACCAGGCCTGACATCTACTTTGCTTTTCAGTATCTGAGTCAATACTTGAAGTGTCCCAGAGTCCCTCATATGACTGCCGCTTTACATGTTCTTAGATATCTTAAAGGGTCTATGCATTTGGGTTTATTCTATTCTAACAGTTCTGATTTATCTGTCCATGCTTATTCTGACAGTGATTAGGCTGCCTGTCCAGATACTCGCAGGTCTGTGACTGGGTTTTGTGTTCTTTTGGGTGGCTGCTTGATTAGTTGGAAGTATAAGAAACAGCCTGTAGTCTCTTTATCTTTTGTTGAAGCTGAGTATAGGGCTCTCAGTAAGGTAGTTGCTGAACTGTCTTGGCTTTCCCGTTTGCTCACTAACCTTGGTGTTTCTGTTTCTCTCCCCTTTTCTGTTTTCTGTGACAATCAGGTTGCTATACATATTGCCAAAAATCTTGTCTTTCATGAGTGGACCAAACATATCGAAGTGGATTGTCATTTTGTGCGTGATTTGTTAGCTGCTGGGCTTATTACTCTGTAGCATGTCTCCACTTCTCGTCAGCTGGCTGATCTTCTCACCAAACCACTCCCTGGCACCATTCTGCGTCCCTTGCTGTTCAACTTGCAGGTGGTTTCCCCCTCCAACTTGAGGGGGGTGTTGAGCTACAAGATTATTTAGCTTCAAATCCTATGCACATACATTGAGTTTCTGATGTACATCTAATGTATCTTACTTGTATATCATGTATATCTTGTAGTTGGGCTAGTTTGTATGTTTCAGCCCATTTTGTTTTGGTTTATTTCTGGTTTTGCTTCTGGCCCGATTTGGCCCATTTATGTAATATATACACGACCCCTTTTAGATTAAGGGGTCGGTCAGATATTTTCTAATTGAGAAGTCTCTCTCTTTCTCTGAAACGCTCTCTAGAAGCTTCTATCTAACCGACTCCTTTTTCATCTTGTTCTTCGATTTTCGTCTGGATTTCTTGATGTTTTCATGAAAATAATGGACTGGGCCTAACTCAACCCCAAAAGCTAGCTTATGGGTTGAGGATGGCCCAAGCCATATAAGGAGACCAAGGACCTCAAATCCCTCCGTTGTGGGACAACTCGTGATTGGGCTGCCTGTCCAGATACTCGCAGGTCTGTGACTGGGTTTTGTGTTCTTCTGGGTGGCTGCTTGATTAGTTGGAAGTCTAAGAAACAGCCTGTAGTCTCTTTATTTTCTGCTGAAGCTGAGTATAGGGCTCTCAGTAAGGTAGTTGTTGAACTTTCTTGGCTTTCCCGTTTGCTCACTGACCTTGGTGTTTCTGTTTCTCTCCCCTTTTCTGTTTTCTGTGACAATCAGGCAGCTATACATATTGCCAAAAATCCTGTCTTTCATGAGAGGACCAAACATATCGAAGTGGATTGTCATTTTGTGCGTGATTTGTTGGCTGCTGGGCTTATTACTATGTTGCATGTCTCCACTTCTCGTCAGCTAGCTGATCTTCTCACCAAACCACTCCATGGAACCATTTTGCATCCCCTGCTGTTCAAGTTGCAGGTGGTTTCCCTCTCCAAGTTGAGGGGGGTGTTGAGCTACAAGATTATTTAGCTTCAAATCCCATACACATACATTGAGTTTCTGATGTACATCTAATGTATCTTACTTGTATATCATGTATATCTTGTGTTGGGCTAGTTTGTGTGTTTCAGCCCATTTTGTTTTGGTTTATTTCCGGTTTTGCTTCTGGCCCGATTTGGCCCATTTATGCAATATATACACGACCCCTTTTAGATTAAGGGATCAGTCAGATATTTTCTAATTGAGAAGTCTCTCTCTTTCTCTGAAACGCTCTCTAGAAGCTTCTATCTAACCGACTCCTTTTTCATCTTGTTCTTCGATTTTCGTCTGGATTTCTTGATGTTTTCATGAAAAGAATGGATTGGGCCTAACTCAACCCCAAAAACTAGCTTATCAGGTGAGGATTGCCCAAGCCATATAAGGAGACCAAGGACCTCAAATCCCTCCGATGTGGGACAACTCAACACCCCTCCCCCCTCATGCCAGATCTTTGGAACGTGGACAACATAAATGGGGGACCCAACATCTGTAACAATAATTGGGATGAGGCTGGCTCTGATACCATGAAAAGAATGGATCTTGGGCTTAACTCAACCTGATAAGAATGGACCTTGGGCCTAACTCAACCCCAATAGCTAGCTTATGAGGTGAGGATTACCCAAGCCATATAAGGAGACCAAGGACCTCAAGTCCCTCTGATGTGGGACAACTCAACATTCATTAATCTCCTGTGATTTCCGCTTCCGTGACACAGTGACCGCTTCCGCGGTTGTCGCTTCTGCAGTCAATAAACACCTTTTGTGGTCTCCCGTGAGTCAACTGGGACCGCTTCTGCAGTCCTAAACCGCTTTCGCGGTCTCCGCCTACGCGATCACCTTGACCGCTACTGCGGTCACACAGCTAGAACATGACCTCTTCTGCGGTCGCTAACTGCTTTCGCTGTAGCCGCTTTTGCGGTAATTCTTCCGCTTTCGCGGAAACACCAAAAGCCTGTGCAACAGACCTGTTGCAGCTTCAAAAATCTTCGGTTTCATTATCTGACTTCACCCCGAGGCCATCGGGACCCCAACCAATTGCATAAATATGTCCCATTAGTTCATTCAAACTTGCTCGCAACATAAAAATGCTATCATAAACATCAAAATCATTCAATTTCCACGGATTCAAGCTTAAGTTTAAACTAAAACTTCCGAAACTCGCATTTGCTCCAAAACCCGACCTAAACACCTCCAGATGATCTGAAAATTTACACACATATCAAAAATTACCTAACAGAGCTACTGCAATTGTCAGAATTTCGTTCCAACTCCCGGATCAAAATATCACCTATCAATCGGACTTTCACCAAATTCTAACTTAGCCAATTCAAACCTAATTCTACACTGGACCTCGAAATTCAGTTCTGATTTCGCTTCTAAGTCAAAAATCACCATCAGAAACTAGTCGAATCATCGGAAATCCATTCCGAGCCCACTAACTTATAAGTCAACGTTCGGTTGACTTTTCCAAACTAACTTTCTCTTAAAGAGACTAATTGTCTCATTTCTATCCAAAATCCATCCTAACTACTCCAAACTCTCCAAATACATATATTTAAACACATAACAGCATAAAAAGAAGAAAACGAGGCAGAAATAAATGGAACGACGGGTCAAGTCGTTTTATTGGGCGTGATCAATTATACAATCATATCCTTCTCATTTACATCGAGAGTAGAAAAACATGAGTATTTAAGTAGCTGCAACTAATATTTTCCTTTTTGGTTCTCTTTTTTCGGAAATCAAAACTATTACTATTGTCATATGACTACATATGAAGTTGCACTGAAATCTTAGAGTGTCTTATTTAGCCAATTGGTTTTATCTCTTTATGACAAATCAATTATGTACATTCTTAAGCGATTACGATGACAATATTATTGGCAATTGCATCTTTTGAGTTTTGACTTTAAGTTCTTCCATGTTTAATTTGATCAAGCAGAGACAAAAAATGACCTCAAATCGAATAATATTAACACTATATATAAGCTTAAAAGAAGTCTCAAAGTCTTGTAAAAACTATAAAAAATAATACGATCTCTTTAATACAAGCTAAAAAGCATAAAACTTGATTGATGATTGAAGGTATCTATTGCAAAAGGCGAATGATTTACCGCTTAAGCATATTTTTAGATAGGCTAATGGAGTAGCGGACCTCTTAGCTAAAAATGATTGCAACTTGAACACTTTTTTATTTTGCAAACTTATGCTATTCCGTCAGTTTTTTTGTTCATGTACTTAAAAGAGACAGTCTAGGCACTATGTTACCTAGACTGAGCGCTAGTTGTAATAACTTTTAGCTTGTTGTTGTTTGAATAAATCAATTATTACCAAAAAAAAAGTATACTTACCAATGGCTATGGGGGAGGCTTCCTACTCTTTTTCTGCTTTGGTGTTTGTAATTCTTATCACCATTGGTCTCTCTCGACATGAGGGGTTGCTCTGATGTAGGAGTGACAAACAGGCGGGTCGGGTCGAAAACGGTAATGAAAAAATGGACCAATTATCCGGCCCGACCCATATTTAATACGAATAAAAAACGGTTAACCTGCGAATAATATGGGTTACCCATATTATCCATGACTTTTTGTATATGATTACTTTTGAAAAAATTCTTAGTCTCCCTAACTTGAGGAAGCTCCAATTTGATGCTTTACAAATGTAAAAGCTAGACTCATTGGTTATCCATTGGTTACTCATGGATTACCCATTTTCTAAATTGATAATATGGTTCTTATCCATATTTGATCCGTTTTTAAAATGTTCATTATCCAACCCATTTTTTAGTGGATAATATGGGTGGTTAACTGCATTCTTTGAACCATTTGTCATCCCTACAGTCTGATGGTAAGCAACTTCCACTTCTAATCAAGAGGTTATGAGTTCGAGTCTCCCCAAGAGAAGGGTAGGATGTTCTTGGAGAGAAGGATGTTGAGGGTCTATTTGAAAACAGCCTCTCTACCTCAGGGTAGGGTTAAGGTTTGCGTACACGTTACCCTCCCCAGACCCCACTAAATAAGATTATACTGGGTTATTGTTGTTGTTGTATTACTCTCTCTCCCTCTCACACACAAACAGCAACAACAAATTTTGATGTGTTGCATTATTTGTTTTGAAACTCATAATCACTAAGAATTATTGGCTTGTAACTTATTGTTTTCTTTAGGTTATATTACCCAATAGGGGTAACGGACGGGTGGGGTAGAATATGGGACGGGTCAAAACAGATAATAAAAAAATGGATAAATTATCCGATCCATATTTAGTAGATAAAAAACATGTTAACGAGCAAATAATATGAGTAACCATATTATCCATGGCTTCTTGAATATGATCACTTCTGGAAGAATATATATTCTATCAACCTTGAGGAACCCCCAATGTGAGGTTTTACAAATATAAAAAACTAAATAGTTATCCATTGGTTATCTTTTTTTTGAAATGGATAATATAGTTATTATCCATATTTGACCCGTTTTAAAAAAATTCATTATATAATTCATTTTTAGTGAATAATATGTGTGACTAACTGTTTTCTTTTGGCCATTTTATCACCACTATTACTCAATAATGAAAGTTTTATATTCTTTTGACAAGAAAATTTACTATGATGACAGGTTTGCAAAGTGTGGATGCTTTGGGCCCTCCATGTAAAATTCGTCAGGAGTGTATACCAAACTGCATTAATAAAGGCGTTCCATTTTGCGAGGGCGGACATTGCGAATGTATTAGTTTCAAAAGTCATGAAGATATCAACAATACAGCAATTGGGACAGCAAACAGATATTTACATGACTAGGAATAAGGATCTATGAATTTACACAAGAGCTATGTTTTGCTATCACATATCGTTTAATTGATGAACCATATTAGATTGTTTGAATGGTGATTGAAAACAGTGCCTATTAATTTTAATATACCGTGAATCGTAGTTTTAGCTACTATACTGCTTTTTAAAAAAAATTATTTATTGCACCAAAATTATTATTTCACTTTACGAAAGTCACTAAACTATTTTATTAAAAATTGAACGGTACATAAGTTCTAAGGTAAGGTCTATGTCGGCTGTATTATATGTGTAACATTACCGGTGTGATCCGTCATATTTTATTTCTTCTATTTGTTATAATTTTTCTTTTCTTATTAATAAATAAATAAAACCCTAGGCGATTGCCTAATGGACAAAAAAAAGCGGGCGTCTACTATCATCTCCTCTCGACCAAAGACATTGTCTATTCGGAACGTGATCACTTCTTTCCTAAAGCAATTGTACTAAAAATAACTACATAGTGTGTTTGGTTCTTTTTCAAGTAAATATATAATACTATCATCTTTTCTGGGACTAGAAAAGGAATAAATATTTTAATTGGTTAGTCCCCCACTTTTTGGGAAGGTAATATGTTGTAGATTACAAGAGAAGGAATTGAGTGAAACATATAGTGTTTTTGGCTTAAGTGATTGTGGTGACAGCCATTAAGTGTATTGATCAATTTTCTCTCATTTTTGCCCAAATAGTAGAGAAAGCATCTCAAATCAACTTATTGTCCGCACTATACATAAGCTCAATAGGGGTTTCAATTTTTTGCACAAGCTACAAATCATAATAGAGTTTAATTCTTCATAATCACCGATCACATAAGTAACTCTATGGCTATGAGGAAAGCTTCATACACTTTGTTTCCCTTGGTGTTTGTCATCCTTATCTCAATTGCTCTCTCTCTCTCTGCTGGGGGCGCGGCCCGGCCCCCCATCTTTAATAAACACACACTTGTTATCTATTTGTTTATATAATCACATAACACACCTAATGTAGAAATCCCATTTGGAAATTACATCAACATTTTCTTCAATGCCGTTATATTTTATTATTTCATGAACTACGACATTTTTTTATGTGGTGCACCTTTAGCCGATTGAGAGGATTTTATGTAAATTTTTGTAAAGAAAGACCAACAATTAATAAAAAGGAGAATGAGGGTCGAATCTAATACTAGTTTGTTTGGCCAAATTTCTAAAATAAACTTTTGTTGATAAGTGTGTTTTTTCAAAAATACTTTTGGTGAGAAACAGTTTCTGTTAAGTCAATTCATTTGAAAAGCACTTATGAGCAGCAATTAGTATTTGTTTAAGCTATTAAAAAATATTTCTAGATTTACTTTTACGACCAAAAAAAAAACTTGAGTCACGTAGATTGACTATCCTAACACACCCTTATAGTTTTTCTTATGTTGTTTCATAAATAAAAGTATGAGTAGAACTGTGTTACTCAAATATTATTCCTATATATGTTGATAGGTTTGCAAAGTGTGGATGCTTGGGGCCCTCCATGCAAAGTCAGCCAGGACTGTGTAACTTACTGTAAAGTTCCCTTTAGTAGAGGCACTCCACTATGCCTAGGAGGACATTGCACTTGTGAAGCTCTGGAAAACCATGAAACTACAGTAGCTCGAAAAGTTTTACATGACTAGGAATAAGGGATCTGCGGTTTTATGTAAGAACAATTATATTTATATTGGACTAGTTTCTCGATACACGCGTTGCGTGTGTATCCCGTCTCAATAAATATATGGTTATAAAGAATTACAGGATAAGTCAGTCATCTCAATCGATGCATTCAACTTTAAATTTGTTCAAACTTTATAATTTCATTACTCCAGTTTTACAGGTTACCATTCTTTCTTTTTAGCTTTAGCAAGAACAAATAACCCACAAAGATTTAGGTATTTATTTGAATTGTCTTAGAAAATTATCTCTTCTTTAATACTAAAATGATAAGGTAACTGACAAAATATATCTTTTTCCTCACCAGTGAAATACACAAAATGCAAATTGTCATATATTTTTAATCGATAAGAAATACTATAAGAATTGTTTAACATATAACAAAAGAATAAATCAGTATTAAACAAATAAAAAATGCCACTATATTTTGATTCATTTAATTTTTTTTCATTTTGATGAAAGCTAACTTTCTCTATGATATATTATGATATATGTATACAAGAATCTATGATTTTTATTGAATTACTTTTAGTTGATGGTTTTTGAAAGGACTATGTTAATACTATCCTCGAAGAAGTAATTATAAAAAATATATTAATATCAATGTTTATTTCTAAAAATATTTTATTTAAAGGTTTTTATTTTGTTTTATTTTTTTCTTTCATACGTTAGATTTCTTTGTATTTATTACAAAAGTCTCCTCTTTGTTTCCGCTTAAAATGCCAAGTAATTTAATGTTTTTTTTTTGTTTGTATTTTTGCTCTAATTTATAATATAATAGTTTGTTAAATAAAGTTTTATTATGTTGTTGTGTTTTTTTAACTATGTCACGATACGAAATTTCCACCATCGAGAGTCGTGATGGCGCCTACTAATGGGAGCTAGGCAAGCCAACTCTTACTTATCTTTCTATTATAAACAATTCTTACTTTAATTATTTTAGCAATAATAATATAATTACAGCGGAATAAATTAATTTGGTGGAAGATTTATATAAATAATATTAGATGCGACATAGAAATCCAAACATAAACTTCTACCCAAGATTGGTGTCACAATACTCACGAACTTCTAAGAATACTAAAAACAACCGTTTGAAAGAAATATAAAGTTGTTTATCTCGAATACATGAGATAACAGACTGAAATAAAGATAGAGGAGACGCCGGGCCTGCGGACGCCTGCAAGGCTACCTCGGTGTCTCGCTGATCAAAATGCTAATACTCGCGCTACTACTGCTGCTGTCCAAATCTTGTATCTGCGCCAAAAAAGAGCGCAGAGTGTATTATCAGCTCATCCGTCCCCATGTGCTCGTAAGTGACTGGCCTAACCCTGGCGAAGTAGTGACGAGGCTAGACAGGACCTACCAAAATAACTAGTGTGTATATATATATATATATATATATACAACATCAACAACAACAACAACAACAACCCAGTATAATCCCACTTAGTAGGGTCTGAGAGGGTAGTATGTACGCAGACCTTACCCCTACCCTGGGTAGATAGGCTGTTTCCAAATAGACCCCCAGCATCCTTCCCTCCAAGAACTTCTCACCTTGCTCTTGGGGAGACTCGAACTCACGACCTCTCGGTTGGAAGTGCGGGTTACTTATATATATATATATATATATATATATATATATATATATATATATATATATATATATATATATATATAAGTGCAACAGAGATAATAACAGAAAACATCAAATAAACTAGGAAGGGATATGCTCAAGGGAAATACAATGAAAATAGATCAATGTGAATAACTACGAGGCTGCATCCCTACTATAACTCATATAAGTGGTTGGCGTGTCACACAATCCCATAGTATATATAAGTGGACGCGTGCCACACGATCCCATTTTCATATTTGAGAAGCGGTATGGTGCCACACGATCCCATATTATAATACATAAGTGGTCGTCGTGCCACACGATCCCATTTTATAATTTATAAGTGGTCGACGTGCCACACGATCCCATTTTATAATTTATAAGTAATCGGCGTGTCATACGACCCCATTTTATAATTCATAAGTGGTCAGCGTGCCATACAATCCCAAAATAGTACATAACTGCAGAAGAAAGCTAACTTTATTTAACTGTTTCATTCTTTAATTATCCTAATACATAGGCACTATAATTAGTAGTTTAGTGTAGTATCATAGTAGTATTATTTTTAGGATAAAGTAAAACAAGTTTGTGTCACTTATAATTCAGCTACAACTTAAATTAATCTTAATCCCAAAAATTAAACAAAAAGATTAAATGGTACATGTGAGCACGTGATTTTTGCCCTATATATGAATTACTCCCAGAAAATGCAAAATAAACTAACTTTTAGTTTGCTTGCAATTATTGTGAATTTTGTGTTATTTTTCTTGTATTATTTGTATTTGTTTGTGCACGTTTATTTGTTGAATTAATAAAAAATATAAAAACATGTCGTGTTTGCACTTAGGATTTAATTCTATAATTAGGAGTAATTAAGTTTATTTCACAAAATAAAAATCACAAAAATAGGCATCTTTTGCATTTTTAGCCTTTAATGTCCAAATTGTATAATTTTATTTCAATTGTGTCCAATTTTGTGTGATAATTATTATTAGGAGTTGATTTAGTACTTGAAGTTGATTTTTAGTTTTACTAATTTAATTTAGGATCTTTAAGTGTTAATTTTGCAACAAATAAACGAAAAGAAGAGCAAAAAATATGGTAAGATAATCAGATTGGGCCTCTTATCCTAATTTGAATTCAACCAGCCCGCTGCCCCCTCTCGTTTCTGCTTCGCCAGGCAACGACCAGCGTCTCTTCACAGTTCCCGTTGACCAACAAACCTACTGTTCTGTCGTCCCCCCAACCAATCACCACCCAGCCATCGAACACAAACCCACGTCGTTCCCGTCGAACCTCCATTCCAGTGACAAACCCCTCCAGTCACGTTCAAGCAGCTCGTCACTCCAACTGAACGGCCACCAAACGATCCCTCCTCATACTGTCCTTGTCGTCGAGGAGCCTCCAGTCACCGGGAAACACCTCCACCGACGTAGTCTTGTCCAAACGTCCCTCAAACCAGCCTGCTCCTGTTTCGTTCCACCATAACCATCCCAACTTTGTCGTCAGCTTCATCGCCTGAAATCAAACGGAAAACATACGAAAATTTTCGGGCAGATTTGAGTTATTTTGGTTTCAAAGTTTCTTGGCAGATTTATTTCCGTTCGAGTTTGTCGTTGTTCCGATCTGGTTAGGTTGTTTAAGTTTCATTTTTGTCCATATTTTGTTTAATATTCTCGGATCTGAAATCAGTATATGTTTGATTCTTGTCTTGTTCCCTATTTATCATTTCTTGATTATTTCTTCAGTTTGTTTTTATTCATTTGTTCTTGTTTAGTTTTAATATAGTAGTGTGTTAGTTTAATCACTTGAATCTTTTATCTTGGTTGTAATGTTATTGGAATTAAGTTGAAGTTCAATTGATTATTGAGTTTAGTGATTTGAATCTGTTTATTTGTTGTGTTAAGTTTTATTTGAATCTGAGTTTAATGATCTGAATCTACTTGTTTGTTAGGTTCAGTTTTGTTATTATTATTGAATCTGAAAGTATATTTGTTGTTAAAAATATTGTTCAGTCAGAATAATTTCAATTGGTTCTTTGTTGTTCATCATATAGTTTGAATTTGTTGATTGAATTTGATTAGGAAATTGTTTTAGCTACTGTATTTTGGTTAATTAATTAGGTGAATTGGTTATAGCTGGTAATCTGATTTTATTTTTTGGATAATTTTTGAAATTTGAACAGATTTTTGAATCAGGACAGTAATAATAGGATTCAGGGGTAATTTGGGAATGAAATAGTAGGGAATTAGTTTAATATTAATAATCTGAAAGCGGGGTATTAAAGGGTATTAAACTAATAAGTAGAGGGGGACAAGACATATGGTAGTGGGAATCTAATATATTTATTCAAGTACTGGTGGAGGACAAGTCATAATTATGTAAAGTAAAAGGAGGGTTAATAATGAGGTCTACTTTGACCACTGAAAAGGGGAGGACGGTGGGGTCCGTGTTGATTGCTTTTTGCTTAATTAAAATCAAAAATAGTATAGATAATAATAAAAGGTTAAAAAGTCACATATTTAGAAGAATATGGGCTGGAAAGTAAAAGAGGTAAAATGATTAGTAATAATAGTTTAAAAGTAAAAGTTAATAGTTAAAAGAATAGAGGAAAGAATCTTACTTTGGATATATATAATAGGACCCATTTAACACTTAGAAAGAAGATTGAATTTTGGAGAGCGAAAATTTCAGAACTTGATGGGAAATAAAAAGACTTTTGAATCTTAAGAATTAGATAGTGTTTGAAAGTTATGAACTAAAGAAAAATCTGTTTCTTTTCGTCACTGTTAAAAATCAACATCAATTACTATTGTTCATTGAAGCTTCAAGCTTCTCTTCTTGAGTGTTAAAAATCAGAAGTGACTATTTGGCAACTGGTCATTTCTCAGTTGGTGTGCTTGTTTTCTAATACTATTGGCATTCAAGTAGTGTTGCTTGGGTTTACTGTTGGTTTTCGGTTGGTTTGGAAATTCCTGATTTTTCTGCTTGGTTGTAATCTCATGGGTTTTTGATTTACGCCTTGAAGATGAAATGAAATGGTAGAAATTTATGTATTTAGTTATAGTATATTTTTATTTTAGTTAAACATTAGTTATATATTTTCCTGCTATACGAATGGTAGAGGTATGCATAATTATGATTGTTTCCTTTTATAAGGTCACTAAATAGTAGTTGACTGAGGCATAATATTAGATTATGAAACTAAGATCCTTGAAATGACGCGAATATTAGTCAATACGGTATTCTTGTTTAATTCGAGCCAGATGTTAGATTATTAAACTATATGATGTATGTCTGCAAGAGTCGCATAACTAATAACTTCAGCTTTACTAGTTCTCATGTTTAAATTAAGGTAGTTCGCGATCTCATTCTTTTCGAATTAATTTAATTGGTTAGTAAAATCTAGGTTCGAATTTGCAAATATTGGAATAGAAGAAATCTGGGGTTTTTTAATCTTTGAATCTTGTTAGTAATGAAGATCCGCATATATTAGGCAAATACATCAAGTTAGTAATTTTGTAGAATCGGTAGATTTGATGCTTTAAATGTCTGATTCAATGTAACAAGGCTAAGAACATTAATCCATTAGGTGTGAATCTAGCAAGATGGTTTAAATTCAACCAATTTCGAGCTCTTCACTTCGATTCTCTTGTGGTCCATCCCCTTCTCGTCTCAGGATTTGGAAGCCCAAGTCCTGTTCTAGTTCCAGTTCCAGACTTCTTCACTCCTTTGTCGGTCTTGCTCCCCTCCATCCACTCTTGTCCCTTTCTTCCCCGGATTCAACAAGTTTTGAGCACTCATTCACTGTGATTGATAATGGTAGCCGATTTTTTGCCATGAGACATGGTAGGAAGGTGCCAAAACTAAATAGACCACCTGACCAGCGTCGGGCACTTTTGAGAGGTCTAACGACTCAACTCCTCAAGCACGGGCGTATAAAGACTACTAAAGCGAGGGCCAGGGCAGTTAGAAAATATGTTGACAAAATGATTACAATGGCAAAGGATGGTTCTCTTCACAAGAGAAGGCAAGCCCTTGGATTCATTTACGAGAAGCAGATAGTGCACCTATTGTTTGCTGAAGTCCCAGACAGATATGGGGAAAGGAACGGAGGAACACTAGGATAATAAGAACTCTACCGAGGCGAGGGGACAATGCACCAATGGCGTACATCGATCTTGTCTAGCGACTGAATATTCTTTTTGAAAGTTCTTTTCTGTTGGTTCTGAATTCTGATGTGAATTAAGAGATTTTTGTTAGTTCCACCAATTATTCAACCCCAATTTCCTGTATGCCATTCCATCTTAACTTGCAGTTCTACTTGTGTTTATTTGGTTGATCAAAAAAAACAAAAAAACTACTATTTTACACCATATAGACATAATTTGAGCCCAAGAATCATTACCTGAAAGAAATCCTCGAAACCTTCTTCAAAATCGCCCACAATCGTCTCTTCCCAAAGTCAAAAATATTTTCTTAACTTATGAAATTTTCAAACACTATTGTTGAGCTACAAGATTATTTAGCTTCAAATCCCATACACATATATTGAGTTTCTGATGTATATCTAATGTATCTTACTTGTATATCATATATATCCTGTAGTTGGGCTAGTTTGTATGTTTCAGCCCATTTTGTTTTGGTATATTTTCGGTTTTGCTTCTGGCCCGATTTGGCCCATATATGTAATATATACATGACCCCTTTTAGATTAAGGGGTCATTCGGATATTTTCTAATTGAGAAGTCTCTCTCTTTCTCTGGAACGCTCTCTAGAAGCTTCTATCAAACCGACTCCTTTATCATCTTGTTCTTCGATTTTCGTCTGGATTTCTTGATGTTTTCATGGTATCAGAGCAAGGACGATGATCCGACGATACTTTTCTGTATCTTGTTATCTCAGTCGAAATCTCGTTGGAAATTTTGGGGGTGTTTCTAACGTATTCGGTCAGTGATTATTACGATCTAAATCGGGTGATGATATGAGACTTTTATCGCGATATCTAGTTGTATCTTCACTACTCGAACATTTTGGGTTGCTTTTCTGACGTTCTCGAGTCGATTCCGGCGAGGCTTCAGATTTGAGGGTCTCTGCTGGGTTTCTACTGTTCGAAACTGGCATTTTTCTGTTAATCGAAGGCTGATCTTCTCCGATCGCGAAGAAGGAGGGTAAATATGTTCCTAGTTTAGGTGTTATATGATTTGCATGAAGTTTCTGATACAACTTTAGTTTTTCAACATACTTGTAGAGATTATATTTTGACTTTGAACTCATTGTTCTTCACGACTGTTAATATGAGTACTAATACGACTCCTGTTGACCCTACCAGTCCCTTATTTGTTTACTCCTCTGATGTTCCTGGTGTTTCTCTTGTGTCCACTCCCTTCTCGGGTAGTGGTTATGGGGGTTGGAGAAGGAAAATGATTGTAGTGTTGTCTGCTAAAAATAAAATTGTCTTTGTTGATGGTACATGTCCCAGAACAGACACTAATGTGGCTGAACAAATGTTAATATGTAATAATATGGTGATATCCTGGTTGACTGCTTCCTTATCCCCTCAAATAGCTGAGAGTGTGCAGTATTCTGATACTGCACAGAGCATATGGGCACAGCTCGCAGCTAGATATGGTACTGCTAACAGAACCAAAATTTTTGAACTAAAAAGAGAAATCTCTCATACCTGTCAAGGATCTCTAGATGTAGCTTCATATTTTAACAAACTTAAAGGTCTATGGGATGAATTAGGAACAATGTGTGCAAACCATGGACAAAGATGCATTTGTCCTGCCAGAAATGGCATCATGCAGGAAGATGATGAGAATAAGGTGTTTCAGTTCCTTATGGGCCTTAATGAAGCATACATGGGGGTAAGGAGCAACCTATTGATGATGCAGCCTCCTCCTACCCTTGACAGTGTCTACAATATGGTCCTCAATAATGAGAAGCAGAGACAAGTCCAGTCGTTTTCTCAGTTTAATCAAGACTCTATGTCTTTCAATGCCCACATAAACAAAAATCCAACTGGTTTCAATAAGGCCACAGTGCCTAATTCTTCTCATTTCAGACAAAGAGTTAACTTTGACCAAGCTAGGGACTCTTTGTTCTGTAGATACTGTAAGAAATCTGGGCACTTAATTGATAAGTGTTACAAGATTCATGGGTATCCACAAAGTACAACCTTTAACAAGGGGAGGAGACCTGCTGCTGCTCATCTAACTGCTGGTGTGGATTTCTCTTCTTCTGAAAAAAATATGATGTTCCTCATGGAAATCCTCCTGAAAGTCATCAACCTGTTCCACACATTGATGGCCAGAGTTCTGTGATACCTGGGTTGAGCAGACAACATTATGAACAATTGATGACCCTGCTCCAACAAACTCAATTAGGGGACTCCACTGCCCAGTCTCCTCCTCCCATGTATGCTGCCAATTTAGCTGGTACTATGCTAACTGAGAGCCCTATTTCTGATTCCAAATTTTGCATGTTAACTCACATTAATTATGTTACCTGGATAATAGATTCAGGGGCATCTAACCATATGACCTTTAATAAGGATTTACTCTTCAATCTCACACCTTTAACTGTACCCAATCTTGTTACTCTTCCTAATAGATATAAAGTGAAAGTGACATGCACAGGATCTTTTGCATTAAATCCATTCATCATTCTTCATGATGTCCTACTTGTTCCTTCGTTCAAACATAACTTGATTTCTGTCCACAAGTTAGTAAAACAGTTGCATTGCACAGTATTGTTCACTGCAACTTCCTGTTTACTTCACTTGTTACAGGCCCCTTCTCTGAGGATGCCTCTGGATCTTGGTAAAGAAGAGGCTGGTCTGTACAAGCTTGCTTGGGTGCCACCTTCATCTTCTTCTAATTGTTGTTCTTCTGTTTCTGAATGTTCTTCTTCTTCTAATTCTTGTAAACCTGACTATTCTAGTCATCAAGCTGTTAGTTTTCCTTTGGATGTAAACAGTTCCATGTGTAATAATACTGTTGCTGCTAACATGAATTACATTTGGCATTTGAGGTTGGGTCATATCCCTTTTGCAAACATGAAACACATTTCTGCTTTATCTTTTCCATTTGCTTCTAAACAGCCTTTTCAATATTCTACCTGTCCTATGGCCAGGAAAACTAGGCTTCCCTTTCCTGAAAGCACTACTAGTACATCTAGACCTTTTCAATTGATTCATGTAGATACTTGGGGCCCTTATCACACTCCCACCTCTTCTGGCTCTAGATATATTCTCACAATAGTTGATGATTTCTCTAGGGCAACCTGGACACATCTGTTAGGGTCTAAAAGCAATGCTTTCTGCATGCTTCAATCTTTTCTCTGTATGGTTAAGACCCACTATAATGCAAATGTTCAAACTATTAGGAGTGACAATGCTTTAGAATTGGGATCTAGTATTGCTGGTGCATCCTTTTTTAGCCAACATGGCATCATACACCAAACCACTTGCCCACATACTCCTCAACAGAATGGTGTTGTTGAGAGGAAACATAGAACTCTTCTTGAAACCTTTAGAGCTTTACTCTTCCAATCTGGTTTACCTATTTCTTTCTGGGGAGATTGCCTATTAACTGCTACCTATCTTATTAACAAAATACCCTCCAGGCTTCTTCATGGTAAGTCCCCTTATGAAATCTTGCATGGTAAGGCACCCACTTACTCCCATTTAAAGGCTTTTGGCTGCATTGCCTATGCTACTATCCCAATTCCTCAAAGGGACAAGTTAAAGCCTAGGGCCATTTCATGTGTTTTCCTGGGGTATCGTTTTGATAAAAAGGGCTATAGACTGTATGATCTCAGTTCCAAAAAGTGCTTTGTGTCCAGGGATGTTATCTTTCATGAAACTTCTTTTCCTTTCAAATCTGCTTCTTCTGTCACTTCTGCTCCTCCTATTTTTCCTTCTTCTTTTCATTCTATTCCTCCTCTTGAGCATTCTCTTTCTGCGCCAGATTTCTCTATTCCAATCTCTTCCTCTCCACCTTCACCTTCTGTTCCAGTTTCTCCTTCTTCATATCCAATTTCCAGTCCTCATTTCAACCCGACATCTCACCTCCTGCTTTACCTTCTTCCACATCTACTGCTGTTCCCAGGAAATCTGGAAGACAGCACAATCCTCCTTCTTACCGTAAGGATTATGTTTACCACCTTCCTGCTTTCTTTGGGTCTTCTTCTTCTCCTCTAGAGACTGAAACCTCTTTACTACTCTCAAGCTACATCAGTTCCAGTATGGAAGGATGCCATGAGAAAGGTGTTTGATGCTTTTGATGCAAACTGTACCTGGGATATTGTTCCCCTTCCTTCTGGTGAGAAACCCATTGGCTGCAAATGGGTTTATAAAATCAAGTATAAGGCTGATGGTAGTGTTGAAAGACACAAAGCCAGACTTGTTATTAGAGGGGATACTCAAATTGAAGGGGTTGATTTCACTGACACTTTTTCTCCTATGGTTAAAATGTCCACTGTAAAGTGTCTTATTGTAGTGGCTGTTAAGAAGCATTGGAAACTTTTCCAACTTGATGTTAACAATGCTTTCTTGCATGGTCATTTGGATGAGGAGGTTTATATGAAGTTTCCTCCAGGTTCATCTGTTTCTGTATCTTCTTCTGATTCTGTTTCCTCTCCATCTCCTCCTCTTGTGTGTAAGTTGAAAAAATCTCTCTATGGGTTGAGGTAGGCATCCAGACAATGGCATGCTAAGCTGTCCTCTGTCCTTTATTCCAGAGGCTATACTCATTCCCTGAATGATTATTCTCTGTTTATCAAAGGCCAGCCTGGTTGTCTGGTTATTGTAGCAGTCTATGTGAATGACATTATCATCATTGGGGACGACAATGATGAGCTATCTGCCCTGAAGCTGTTTCTGGATGATCAGTTAAGGATCAAAGACCTTGGTCTTTGCATTATTTTCTGGGCATTGAGATGTCTGTAGTTCCTGGTGGGATGCTCCTTAATCAGCATAAATATGTTTCTCCTGTTGCATCAGTTTGACTGTATGAATGTTTCTCCTGTTGTTTGTCCTTTGGATCTTAATGTGAAACTACATGCTGATTCTGGTAATATTCTCTCCTCCCCTGATCAATATAGGAGCATTGTTGGTAAGCTCTTATTTTTGACTCACACCAGGCCTGACATCTACTTTGCTTTTCAGTATCTGAGTCAATACTTGAAGTGTCCCAGAGTCCCTCATATGACTGCCGCTTTACATGTTCTTAGATATCTTAAAGGGTCTATGCATTTGGGTTTATTCTATTCTGACAGTTCTGATTTATCTGTCCATGCTTATTCTGACAGTGATTAGGCTGCCTGTCCAGATACTCGCAGGTCTGTGACTGGGTTTTGTGTTCTTTTCGGTGGCTGCTTGATTAGTTGGAAGTATAAGAAACAGCCTGTAGTCTCTTTATCTTTTGTTGAAGCTGAGTATAGGGCTCTCAGTAAGGTAGTTGCTGAACTGTCTTGGCTTTCTCGTTTGCTCACTGACCTTGGTGTTTCTGTTTCTCTCCCCTTTTCTGTTTTCTGTGACAATCAGGTTGCTATACATATTGCCAAAAATCTTGTCTTTCATGAGTGGACCAAACATATCGAAGTGGATTGTCATTTTGTGCGTGATTTGTTAGCTGCTGGGCTTATTACTCTGTAGCATGTCTCCACTTCTCGTCAGCTGGCTGATCTTCTCACCAAACCACTCCCTGGCACCATTCTTCGTCCCTTGCTGTTCAACTTGCAGGTGGTTTCCCCCTCCAACTTGAGGGGGGTGTTGAGCTACAAGATTATTTAGCTTCAAATCCTATGCACATACATTGAGTTTCTGATGTACATCTAATGTATCTTACTTGTATATCATGTATATCTTGTAGTTGGGCTAGTTTGTATGTTTCAGCCCATTTTGTTTTGGTTTATTTCTGGTTTTGCTTCTTGCCCGATTTGGCCCATTTATGTAATATATACACGACCCCTTTTAGATTAAGGGGTCGGTCAGATATTTTCTAATTGAGAAGTCTCTCTCTTTCTCTGAAACGCTCTCTAGAAGCTTCTATCTAACCGACTCCTTTTTCATCTTGTTCTTCGATTTTCGTCTGCATTTCTTGATGTTTTCATGAAAATAATGGACTGGGCCTAACTCAACCCCAAAAGCTAGCTTATGGGTTGAGGATGGCCCAAGCCATATAAGGAGACCAAGGACCTCAAATCCCTCCGTTGTGGGACAACTCGTGATTGGGCTGCCTGTCCAGATACTCGCAGGTCTGTGACTGGGTTTTGTGTTCTTCTGGGTGGCTGCTTGATTAGTTGGAAGTCTAAGAAACAGCCTGTAGTCTCTTTATTTTCTGCTGAAGCTGAGTATAGGGCTCTCAGTAAGGTAGTTGTTGAACTTTCTTGGCTTTCCCGTTTGCTCACTGACCTTGGTGTTTCTGTTTCTCTCCCCTTTTCTGTTTTCTGTGACAATCAGGCAGCTATACATATTGCCAAAAATCCTGTCTTTCATGAGAGGACCAAACATATCGAAGTGGATTGTCATTTTGTGCGTGATTTGTTGGCTGCTGGGCTTATTACTATGTTGCATGTCTCCACTTCTCGTCAGCTAGCTGATCTTCTCACCAAACCACTCCATGGAACCATTTTGCATCCCCTGCTGTTCAAGTTGCAGGTGGTTTCCCTCTCCAAGTTGAGGGGGGTGTTGAGCTACAAGATTATTTAGCTTCAAATCCCATACACATACATTGAGTTTCTGATGTACATCTAATGTATCTTACTTGTATATCATGTATATCTTGTGTTGGGCTAGTTTGTGTGTTTCAGCCCATTTTGTTTTGGTTTATTTCCGGTTTTGCTTCTGGCCCGATTTGGCCAATTTATGCAATATATACACGACCCCTTTTAGATTAAGGGATCAGTCAGATATTTTCTAATTGAGAAGTCTCTCTCTTTCTCTGAAACGCTCTCTAGAAGCTTCTATCTAACCGACTCCTTTTTCATCTTGTTCTTCGATTTTCGTCTGGATTTCTTGATGTTTTCATGAAAAGAATGGATTGGGCCTAACTCAACCCCAAAAACTAGCTTATCAGGTGAGGATTGCCCAAGCCATATAAGGAGACCAAGGACCTCAAATCCCTCCGATGTGGGACAACTCAACACCCCTCCCCCCTCATGCCAGATCTTTGGAACGTGGACAACATAAATGGGGGGCCCAACATCTGTAACAATAATTGGGATGAGGCTGGCTCTGATACCATGAAAAGAATGGATCTTGGGCCTAACTCAACCTGATAAGAATGGACCTTGGGCCTAACTCAACCCCAATAGCTAGCTTATGAGGTGAGGATTACCCAAGCCATATAAGGAGACCAAGGACCTCAAGTCCCTCCGATGTGGGACAACTCAACATTCATTAATCTCCTGTGATTTCCGCTTCCGTGACACAGTGACCGCTTCCGCGGTTGTCGCTTCTGCAGTCAATAAACACCTTTTGTGGTCTCCCGTGAGTCAACTGGGACCGCTTCTGCAGTCCTAAACCGCTTTCGCGGTCTCCGCCTACGCGATCACCTTGACCGCTTCTGCGGTCACACAGCTAGAACATGACCTCTTCTGCGGTCGCTAACTGCTTTCGCTGTAGCCGCTTTTGCGGTAATTCTTCCGCTTTCGCGGAAACACCAAAAGCCTGTGCAACAGACCTGTTGCAGCTTCAAAAATCTTCGGTTTCATTATCTGACTTCACCCCGAGGCCATCGGGACCCCAACCAATTGCATAAATATGTCCCATTAGTTCATTCAAACTTGCTCGCAACATAAAAATGCTATCATAAACATCAAAATCATTCAATTTCCACGGATTCAAGCTTAAGATTAAACTAAAACTTCCGAAACTCGCATTTGCTCCAAAACCCGACCTAAACACCTCCGAATGATCTGAAAATTTACACACATATCAAAAATTACCTAACAGAGCTACTGCAATTGTCAGAATTTCGTTCCAACTCCGGGATCAAAATATCACCTATCAATCGGACTTTCACCAAATTCTAACTTAGCCAATTCAAACCTAATTCTACACCGGACCTCGAAATTCAGTTCTGATTTCGCTTCTAAGTCAAAAATCACCATCAGAAACTAGTCGAATCATCGGAAATCCATTCCGAGCCCACTAACTTATAAGTCAACGTTCGGTTGACTTTTCCAAACTAACTTTCTCTTAAAGAGACTAATTGTCTCATTTCTATCCAAAATCCATCCTAACTACTCCAAACTCTCCAAATACATATATTTAAACACATAACAGCATAAAAAGAAGAAAACGAGGCAGAAATAAATGGAACGACGGGTCAAGTCGTTATATTGGGCGTGATCAATTATACAATCATATCCTTCTCACTTACATCGAGAGTAGAAAAACATGAGTATTTAAGTAGCTGCAACTAATATTTTCCTTTTTGGTTCTCTTTTTTCGGAAATCAAAACTATTACTATTGTCATATGACTACATATGAAGTTGCACTGAAATCTTAGAGTGTCTTATTTAGCCAATTGGTTTTATCTCTTTATGACAAATCAATTATGTACATTCTTAAGCGATTATGATGACAATATTATTGGCAATTGCATCTTTTGAGTTTTGACTTTAAGTTCTTCCATGTTTAATTTGATCAAGCAGAGACAAAATATGACCTCAAATCGAATAATATTAACACTATATATAAGCTTAAAAGAAGTCTCAAAGTCTTGTAAAAACTATAAAAAAATAATACGATCTCTTTAATACAAGCTAAAAAGCATAAAACTTGATTGATGATTGAAGGTATCTATTGCAAAAGGCGAATGATTTACCGCTTAAGCATATTTTTAGATAGGCTAATGGAGTAGCGGACCTCTTAGCTAAAAATGATTGCAACTTGAACACTTTTTTATTTTGCAAACTTATGCTATTCCGTCAGTTTTTTTGTTCATGTACTTAAAAGAGACAGTCTAGGCACTATGTTACCTAGACTGAGCGCTAGTTGTAATAACTTTTAGCTTGCTATTGTTTGAATAAATCAATTATTACCAAAAAAAAAAGTATACTCACCAATGGCTATGGGGGAGGCTTCCTACTCTTTTTCTGCTTTGGTGTTTGTAATTCTTATCACCATTGGTCTCTCTCGACATGAGGGGTTGCTCTGATGTAGGAGTGACAAACAGGCGGGTCGGGTCGAAAACGGTAATGAAAAAATGGACCAATTATCCGGCCCGACCCATATTTAATACGAATAAAAAACGGTTAACCTGCGAATAATATGGGTTACCCATATTATCCATGACTTTTTGTATATGATTACTTTTGAAAAAATTCTTAGTCTCCCTAACTTGAGGAAGCTCCAATTTGATGCTTTACAAATGTAAAAGCTAGACTCATTGGTTATCCATTGGTTACTCATGGATTACCCATTTTCTAAATTGATAATATGGTTCTTATCCATATTTGATCCGTTTTTAAAATGTTCATTATCCAACCCATTTTTTAGTGGATAATATGGGTGGTTAACTGCATTCTTTGAACCATTTGTCATCCCTACAGTCTGATGGTAAGCAACTTCCACTTCTAATCAAGAGGTTATGAGTTCGAGTCTCCCCAAGAGAAGGGTAGGATGTTCTTGGAGAGAAGGATGTTGAGGGTCTATTTGAAAACAGCCTCTCTACCTCAGGGTAGGGTTAAGGTTTGCGTACACGTTACCCTCCCCAGACCCCACTAAATAAGATTATACTGGGTTATTGTTGTTGTTGTATTACTCTCTCTCCCTCTCACACACAAACAGCAACAACAAATTTTGATGTGTTGCATTATTTGTTTTGAAACTCATAATCACTAAGAATTATTGGCTTGTAACTTATTGTTTTCTTTAGGTTATATTACCCAATAGGGGTAACGGACGGGTGGGGTAGAATATGGGACGGGTCAAAACAGATAATAAAAAAATGGATAAATTATCCGATCCATATTTAGTAGATAAAAAACATGTTAACGAGCAAATAATATGAGTAACCATATTATCCATGGCTTCTTGAATATGATCACTTCTGGAAGAATATATATTCTATCAACCTTGAGGAACCCCCAATGTGAGGTTTTACAAATATAAAAAACTCAATAGTTATCCATTGGTTATCTTTTTTTTGAAATGGATAATATAGTTATTATCCATATTTGACCCGTTTTAAAAAAATTCATTATATAATTCATTTTTAGTGAATAATATGTGTGACTAACTGTTTTCTTTTGGCCATTTTATCACCACTATTACTCAATAATGAAAGTTTTATATTCTTTTGACAAGAAAATTTACTATGATGACAGGTTTGCAAAGTGTGGATGCTTTGGGCCCTCCATGTAAAATTCGTCAGGAGTGTATACCAAACTGCATTAATAAAGGCGTTCCATTTTGCGAGGGCGGACATTGCGAATGTATTAGTTTCAAAAGTCATGAAGATATCAACAATACAGCAATTGGGACAGCAAACAGATATTTACATGACTAGGAATAAGGATCTATGAATTTACACAAGAGCTATGTTTTGCTATCACATATCGTTTAATTGATGAACCATATTAGATTGTTTGAATGGTGATTGAAAACAGTGCCTATTAATTTTAATATACCGTGAATCGTAGTTTTAGCTACTATACTGCTTTTTAAAAAAAATTATTTATTGCACCAAAATTATTATTTCACTTTACGAAAGTCACTAAACTATTTTATTAAAAATTGAACGGTACATAAGTTCTAAGGTAAGGTCTATGTCGGCTGTATTATATGTGTAACATTACCGGTGTGATCCGTCATATTTTATTTCTTCTATTTGTTATAATTTTTCTTTTCTTATTAATAAATAAATAAAACCCTAGGCGATTGCCTAATGGACAAAAAAAAAGCGGGCGTCTACTATCATCTCCTCTCGACCAAAGACATTGTCTATTCGGAACGTGATCACTTCTTTCCTAAAGCAATTGTACTAAAAATAACTACATAGTGTGTTTGGTTCTTTTTCAAGTAAATATATAATACTATCATCTTTTCTGGGACTAGAAAAGGAATAAATATTTTAATTGGTTAGTCCCCCACTTTTTGGGAAGGTAATATGTTGTAGATTACAAGAGAAGGAATTGAGTGAAACATATAGTGTTTTTGGCTTAAGTGATTGTGGTGACAGCCATTAAGTGTATTGATCAATTTTCTCTCATTTTTGCCCAAATAGTAGAGAAAGCATCTCAAATCAACTTATTGTCCGCACTATACATAAGCTCAATAGGGGTTTCAATTTTTTGCACAAGCTACAAATCATAATAGAGTTTAATTCTTCATAATCACCGATCACATAAGTAACTCTATGGCTATGAGGAAAGCTTCATACACTTTGTTTCCCTTGGTGTTTGTCATCCTTATCTCAATTGCTCTCTCTCTCTCTCCTCCCCCCCCCCCCCCCCCATCTTTAATAAACACACACTTGTTATCTATTTGTTTATATAATCACATAACACACCTAATGTAGAAATCCCATTTGGAAATTACATCAACATTTTCTTCAATGCCGTTATATTTTATTATTTCATGAACTACGACATTTTTTTATGTGGTGCACCTTTAGCCGATTGAGAGGATTTTATGTAAATTTTTGTAAAGAAAGACCAACAATTAATAAAAAGGAGAATGAGGGTCGAATCTAATACTAGTTTGTTTGGCCAAATTTCTAAAATAAGCTTTTGTTGATAAGTGTGTTTTTTCAAAAATACTTTTGGTGAGAAACAGTTTCTGTTAAGTCAATTCATTTGAAAAGCACTTATGAGCAGCAATTAGTATTTGTTTAAGCTATTAAAAAATATTTCTAGATTTACTTTTACGACCAAAAAAAAAAACTTGAGTCACGTAGATTGACTATCCTAACACACCCTTATAGTTTTTCTTATGTTGTTTCATAAATAAAAGTATGAGTAGAACTGTGTTACTCAAATATTATTCCTATATATGTTGATAGGTTTGCAAAGTGTGGATGCTTGGGGCCCTGCATGCAAAGTCAGCCAGGACTGTGTAACTTACTGTAAAGTTCCCTTTAGTAGAGGCACTCCACTATGCCTAGGAGGAAATTGCACTTGTGAAGCTCTGGAATACCATGAAACTACAGTAGCTCGAAAAGTTTTACATGACTAGGAATAAGGGATCTGCGGTTTTATGTAAGAACAATTATATTTATATTGGACTAGTTTCTCGATACACGCGTTGCGTGTGTATCCCGTCTCAATAAATATATGGTTATAAAGAATTACAGGATAAGTCAGTCATCTCAATCGATGCATTCAACTTTAAATTTGTTCAAACTTTATAATTTCATTACTCCAGTTTTACAGGTTACCATTCTTTCTTTTTAGCTTTAGCAAGAACAAATAACCCACAAAGATTTAGGTATTTATTTGAATTGTCTTAGAAAATTATCTCTTCTTTAATACTAAAATGATAAGGTAACTGACAAAATATATCTTTTTCCTCACCAGTGAAATACACAAAATGCAAATTGTCATATATTTTTAATCGATAAGAAATACTATAAGAATTGTTTAACATATAACAAAAGAATAAATCAGTATTAAACAAATAAAAAATACCACTATATTTTGATTCATTTAATTTTTTTTCATTTTGATGAAAGCTAACTTTCTCTATGATATATTATGATATATGTATACAAGAATCTATGATTATTATTGAATTACTTTTAGTTGATGGTTTTTGAAAGGACTATGTTAATACTATCCTCGAAGAAGTAATTATAAAAAATATATTAATATCAATGTTTATTTCTAAAAATATTTTATTTCAAGGTTTTTATTTTGTTTTATTTTTTTCTTTCATACGTTAGATTTCTTTGTATTTATTACAAAAGTCTCCTCTTTGTTTCCGCGTAAAATGCCAAGTACTTTAATGTTTTTTTTTGTTTGTATTTTTGCTCTAATTTATAATATAATAGTTTGTTAAATAAAGTTTTATTATGTTGTTGTGTTTTTTTAACTATGTCACGATCCGAAATTTTCACCATCAAAAGTCGTGATGGCGCCTATTAATGGGAGCTAGGCAAGCCAACTCTTACTTATCTTTCTATTATAAACAATTCTTACTTTAATTATTTTAGCAATAATAATATAATTACAGCGGAATAAATTAATTTGGTGGAAGATTTATATAAATAATATTAGATGCGACATAGAAATCCAAACATAAACTTCTACCAAAGATTGGTGTCACAATACTCACGAACTTCTAAGAATACTAAAAACAACCGTTTGAAAGAAATATAAAGTTGTTTATCTCGAATACATGAGATAACAAACTGAAATAAAGATATGTTAGATAATACGCTTAACGCTAGAGGGGGGGTGAATAGCGTTATAATAAAATTTAGCGTAAACTTGCGGAAATTAAAATTTACATGAAATAATTAAGTGCGTTAAATAAATAAAAAGGAAAGAACGCAGCGATATATTCTGGTTCACCACAACACGTGGCTAGTCCAGTCCCCGAGAGACTCTCTCGAGATTTTCCACTAACTTGTTAAGCTTACGGGTGCTCAACAAACCTTTACAACGTAAGGACACAAGCCTTAACACCTTTGCTCGGAGATACAACACTCCAAGACTTCAACCAAGGAAACACAAGTTCCTTACAACAAGAGAATCACAATTCTCTTACAAGTGTGTAAAACACTTAACACTCAAACAAAGTACTCCTTTATGAGTAGGTATGAGTAAAAGAAGTAAGCTCTAGATCACAACAACTTTGGACAAGAATATGGCTCTCAAAAGCTTTATGAAATTGAATATAAAATGATAAACAAGAGTATGCAAGCTTATAGCAATGTAATGATCAGTTGTAGTATGTTGTTGTGTTTAAAACACTGAAATGAAGCTGTATTTATAGTTGAAAAACTTGGCATTACCGTTGTCTAATTGCCAATTAAGAGTTGCTGATTTTACTCACTGACAATCGATTGTCAAACCCCAACAATCGATTGTCTGCCAGTCAGATCAAAATTCAATCCCAGATTTTACGCTTGATAATCAATTACATACAATCCATAATCGATTACTGGCAACGTTCAAAAAATCCTTTCCAGATTTTACCACAAACAATCGATTGTCCAGAATAAACAATCGATTACTTAGCAACGTTCAAAAAATTTTTCCGGATTTAAATCAAAAAAATCGATTATACAGAATCAATAATCGATTACCCAATAATGTTCAAAAAAAATTTTCCGGATTTTAATCAAAACAATCGATTATACAGAATCAATAATCGATTACCTGACGGTATTTGAAAACTTTACGACAACGGTCAGCTTCACAATCGATTGCACAAAGTCAACAATCGATTACTTATCAGTTTTTGAAAAACATTTTAGACACTGTCTCTTTGACAATCGATTGTTCAATGTAACAATCGATTATTTAATAAATTTGAAAATCACTGGAAGACACTGTCTCAACATAATCGATTACCATTAGTTCATAATGGATTATTCTGAGTTTTGAAAAACTTTGATGGACACTGCCTCAGTCCCAATCGATTGTCATTAGTTCACAATCGATTGTCATGCAGGTTTGAAAAATCTGATGCTCACTGCCTTACTCACAATCGATTGTCATTAGTTCACAATCGATTGTCATGCAGTCTTGGCTTAAAACAATCGATTATCATAAGTACATAATCGATTATCTTAGTCCAGATTTTTAAGGCATGTCTAAAAATTATTTTGACTTCTGTAAATATGCATGATTTAAAATCATTTGACATTAAATTAAATATGCATGATTTTGGAAAATAGTTTTATGAGAGAAGCCATGTTACGAGTCAAGTTGTAGGATCAAGATCACAAATAAGAATGACTCAATTAAACTTATAATACTTTGTCTTGAGCTTGAATCTCGTTGTATATCAATTGTGCGCTTGTTTCTTGAACTTCGTCATATATCAATTTTCGCTTCGTTTGTCATTCATCAAAACCTACACAAAAGAACACACGTTTTAGTATATTGCATTGAGAACGTGTTTCCAACAAGATAGAGGAGACGCCGGGCCTGCAGACGCCTGCAAGGCTATCTCGGTGTCTCGCTGATCAAAATGCTAATACTCGCGCTACTACTGCTGCTGTCCAAATCTTGTATCTGCGCAAAAAAGAGCGCAGAGTGTATTATCAGCACATCCGACCCCATGTGCTCGTAAGTGACTGGCCTAACCCTGGCGAAGCAGTGACGAGGCTAGACAGGACCTACCAAAATAACTAGTATATATATATATATATATATATATATATATATATATATATATATATATATATATATATATATATATATATATATATATATATATATATATATATATATATATATATATACAACAACAACAACAACCCAGTATAATCCCACTTAGTGGGGTCTGGGGAGGGTAGTATGTACGCAGACCTTACCCCTACCCTGGGTAGAGAGGCTGTTTCCAAATAGACCCCCAGCATCCTTCCCTCCAAGAACTTCTCACCTTGCTCTTGGGGAGACTCGAACTCACGACCTCTCGGTTGGAAGTGCGGGTTACTTACCATATATATATATATATATATATATATATATATATATATATATATATATATATATATATATATATATATATATATATATATATATATATATATATATATATATATATATATATATATATAAGTGCAACAGAGATAATAACAGAAAACATCAAATAAACTAGGAAGGGATATGCTCAAGGGAAATACAATGAAAATAGATCAATGTGAATAACTACGAGGCTGCATCCCTACTATAACTCATATAAGTGGTTGGCGTGTCACACAATCCCATAGTATATATAAGTGGACGCGTGCCACACGATCCCATTTTTATATTTGAGAAGCGGTATGGTGCCACACGATCCCATATTACAATACATAAGTGGTCGTCGTGCCACACGATCCCATTTTATAATTTATAAGTGGTCGACGTGCCACACGATCCCATTTTATAATTCATAAGTAATCGGCGTGTCATACGATCCCATTTTATAATTCATAAGTGATCAGCGTGCCGCACGATCCCAAAATAGTACATAACTGCAGAAGAAAGCTAACTTTATTTAACTGTTTCATTCTTTAATTATCCTAATACATAGGCACTATAATTAGTAGTTTAGTGTAGTATCATAGTAGTATTATTTTTAGGATAAAGTAAAACAAGTTTGTGTCACTTATAATTCAGCTACAACTTAAATTAATCTTAATCCCAAAAATTAAACAAAAAGATTAAATGGTACATGTGAGCACGTGATTTTTGCCCTATATATGAATTACTCCCAAAATATTCAAAATAAAATAACTTTTAGTTTGCTTGCAATTATTGTGAATTTTGTGTTATTTTTCTTGTATTATTTGTATTTGTTTGTGCACGTTTATTTGTTGAATTAATAAAAAAATATAAAAACATGTCGCGTTTGCACTTAGGACTTAATTCTATAATTAGGAGTAATTAAGTTTATTTCACAAAAAAAAAATCACAAAAATAGGCATATTTTGCATTTTTAGCCTTTAATGTCCAAATTGTATAATTTTATTTCAATTGTGTCCAATTTTGTGTGATAATTATTATTAGGAGTTGATTAGTACTTTAAGTTGATTTTTAGTTTTACTAATTTAATTTAGGATCTTTAAGTGTTAATTTTGCAACAAATAAACGAAAAGAAGAGCAAAAAATATGGTAAAAAAATCAGATTGGGCCTCTTATCCTAATTTGAATTCAACCAGCCCGTTGCCCCCTCTCGTTTCTGCTTCGTCCAGGCAACGACCAGCGTCTCTTCAACGTTCCCATTGACCAAAAGACCTACTGTTCTGTCGTCCCCCCAACCAATCACCACCCAGCCATCAAACACAAACCCACGTCGTTCCCGTCGAACCTCCATTCCAGTGACAAACCCCTCCAGTCACGTTCAAGCAGCTCGTCACTCCAACTGAACGGCCACCAAACGATCCCTCCTCATACTGTCCTTGTCGTCGAGGAGCCTCCAGTCACCGGAAACCACCTCCACCGACGTAGTCTTGTCCAAACGTCCCTTAAACCAGCCTGCTCCTGTTTCGTTCCTCCATAACCATCCCAACTTTGTCGTCAGCTTCATCGCCTGAAATCTACCGGAAAACATACGAAAATTTTCGGGCAGATTTGAGTTATTTTGGTTTCAAAGTTTCCTGGCAGATTTATTTCCGTTCGAGTTTGTCGTTGTTCCGATCTGGTTAGGTTGTTTAAGTTTCATTTTTGTCCATATTTTGTTTAATATTCTCGGATCTGAAATCAGTATATGTTTGATTCTTGTCTTGTTCCCTGTTTATCATTTCTTGATTATTTCTTCAGTTTGTTTTTATTCATTTGTTCTTGTTTAGTTTTAATATAGTAGTGTGTTAGTTTAATCACTTGAATCTTTTATCTTGGTTGTAATGTTATTGTATTTAAGTTGAAGTTCAATTTATTATTGAGTTTAGTGATTTGAATCTGGTTATTTGTTGTGTTAAGTTTTATTTGAATCTGAGTTTAATGATCTGAATCTACTTGTTTGTTAGGTTCAGTTTTGTTATTATTATTGAATCTGAAAGTATATTTGTTGTTAAAAATATTGTTCAGTCAGAATAATTTCAATTGGTTCTTTGTTGTTCATCATATAGTTTGAATTTGTTGATTGAATTTGATTAGGAAATTGTTTTAGCTACTGTATTTTGGTTAATTAATTAGGTGAATTGGTTATAGCTGGTAATCTTATTTTAGTTTTTAGATAATTCTTGAAATTTGAACAGATTTTTGAATCAGGACAGTAATAGTAGGATTCAGGGGTAATTTGGGAATGAAATAGTAGGAAATTAGTTTAATATTAATAATCTGAAAGCGGGGTATTAAATGGTATTAAACTAATAAGTAGTGGGGGACAAGACATATGGTAGTGGGAATCTAATATATTTATTCAAGTAGTGGTGGGGGACAAGTCATAATTATGTAAAGTAAAAGGAGGGTTAATAATGAGGTCTACTTTGACCACTGAAAAGGGGAGGATGGTGGGGTCCGTGTTGATTGCTTTTTGCTTAATTAAAATCAAAAATAGTATAGATAATAATAAAAGGTTAAAAAGTCACATATTTAGAAGAATATGGGCTGGAAAGTAAAATAGGTAAAATGATTAGTAATAATAGTTTAAAAGTAAAAGTTAATAGTTAAAAGAATAGAGGAAAGAATCTTACTTTGGATATATATAATAGGACCCATTTAACACTTAGAAAGAAGATTGAATTTTGGAGAGCGAAAATTTCAGAACTTGATGGAAATAAAAAGACTTTTGAATCTTAAGAATTAGATAGTGTTTGAAAGTTATGAACTAAAGAAAAATCTGTTTCTTTTCGTCACTGTTTAAAATCAACATCAATTACTATTGTTCATTGAAGCTTCAAGCTTCTCTTCTTGAGTGTTAAAAATCAGAAGTGACTATTTGGCAACTGGTCATTTCTCAGTTGGTGTGCTTGTTTTCTAATACTATTGGCATTCAAGTAGTGTTGCTTGGGTTTACTGTTGGTTTTCGGTTGGTTTGGAAATTCCTGATTTTTCTGCTTGGTTGTAATCTCATGGGTTTTCGATTTACGCCTTGAAGATGAAATGAAATGGTAGAAATTTATGTATTTAGTTATAGTATATTTTTATTTTAGTTAAACATTAGTTATATATTTTCCTGCTATACGAATGGTAGAGGTATGCATAATTATGATTGTTTCCTTTTATAAGGTTACTAAATAGTAGTTGACTGAGGCATAATATTAGATTATGAAACTAAGATCCTTGAAATGACGCGAATATTAGTCAATACGGTATTCTTGTTTAATTCGAGCCAGACGTTAGATTATTAAACTATAGGATGTATGTCTGCAAGAGTCGCATAACTAATAACTTCAGCTTTACTAGTTCTCATGTTTAAAATAAGGTAGTTCGCGATCTCATTCTTTTCGAATTAATTTAATTGGTTAGTAAAATCTAGGTTCGAATTTGCAAATATTGGAATAGAAGAAATCTGGGGTTTTTTAATCTTTGAATCTTGTTAGTAATGAAGATCCGCATATATTAGGCAAATACATCAAGTTAGTAATTTTGTAGAATCGGTAGATTTGATGCTTTTAATGTCTGATTCTATTTACACTTCTATTTAAGGTGAATGTCTTTAATGTATTTAATTAGAGAGATTTTAGAGTTCTATTAGTGGTAGCTAAATCTTCCTCTCCCCTATAAATAGAGGTGCCCCCTACCATTGTAAATCATCCCTTGAGACCCCTCTCAACTCAATAAGAAGAACTCTCTCTACTCTTCTCTCTATTGCTATTGTTCTTGTTCTATTGTTCTTGTCTTTTGCTTTAGTTTATAACACGTTATCAGCACGAGACTCTACCGTCTCAAGTACCATTCTCGAAAATCCAAGGTATTTTCCCTCTTCCTAATTTAATTTTCGAGTATGTCTGACATTATGAAAAGAAAGTTCGTTGCCCTTGAAATTTCGGGCAAGAACTATATGACATGGGTATTGGATGCTGAAATCCACCTAGATGCTATGGGTCTCGGAGACACCCTCAAAGATAAAGAAAAAGCATCAACCCAAGATTGTGCGAAGGCCTTGATTTTCTTGCGCCACCACCTTGACGAAGGTTTGAAGATTGAATATCTCACCGTCAAGGATCCACTCGTTTTGTGGAACAGCTTAAAGGAGAGATATGACAACCTGAAGTTGGTCACTCTGCCACAAGCACGATATGATTGGGCCCATCTGAGGCTACAGGACTTTAAGTCCGTTTCTGAATATAATTCTGCTATGTTCAGAATTACTTCTAAGCTGAAGCTATGTGGAGATAACATCTCCGATTACGATATGCTTGAGAAAACGTTTACAACGTTTCATGCCTCCAATATGGTACTGCAGCAACAGTACCGAGAGAAAGGCTTTACAAAGTACTCTAAACTGATTTCTCTCTTACTAGTGGCTGAGCGAAATAATGATCTGCTCATGAGAAATCACGAAAATAGACCAACTGGGTCTACACCACTGCCTGAAGCAGATATGGTGCACTCGCATTATGCCAAACATAAAAGGGACCATGATCACGGTCATAAACGGGGTCAAAGCCAAGGACGTGGACAAGGAAGAAATTCCAAAGAAGTCCGTCACCCCCCAAAGAGAGATAACCACCGAAAGCAGAAACGGGGTCCAGAAGATCCTAAGGCAAATAGTTCAGAAACTATATGTTATCGTTGCGGTGGAAATGGGCACTGGTCTAGGATTTGCCGTATACCAAGACACTTGGTTGACCTTTATCAAGCATCTCGAAAGAGAAAAGGCCCTGAAACAAATTTTGTCTATGACGACAATGAGGATATCACCCACCTGGATGTGGCAGACTTCTTTGAGCAACCCGATGGAAAAAAATAGACCACCTAATCGGAGATGGATCCGTGATGAAAGAAGATGGAGTTATTTGATTTTGTTCTACTTATTTGTATTAGTTAGTGAATAAACTAATAGTCATTCACATTAGCTCGTATTAGTTAGTTCATAAAGCAATGTTAGCAGTAGTTCTTTAGAATATCTTCAATATGTTCAAATATCAATAAAACTTTTATTTTCCAGTGGGGGTAATCGACTAGCCTGAAAAACTAGTCGATTATCAACTATTTTCGCATGAAAGTTGAAAAAACAATTGATCAACAATCGATTGTCTTTGGCTAACAATCGATTGTCTTGAAACAGTGTGTTCTGGAATTTTTCAAAAATAGCCAACAATCGATTGTCTTTGTCTAACAATCGATTGTCTTGAAACAGTGAGGTCTGGAATTTTTCAAAAATCACCCACAATCGATTGTCTATATCTAACAATCGATTGTCGTTAGGCAGTGTAATCTGGAATTTTTCAAAAATCATCCACAATCGATTGTCTTAAGACAGTATGCTCTGTTTTTCAAAAATAACAAATAATTGATTGTGTGTGTTTAACAATCGATTGTCTATGTTCCAACAATCGATTGTGTGTGTTTAATAATCGATTGTCTTATGAAAAACGCTGAAATTTTCAAACTGCATAGTAATTGATTATGGACAACATATCTTATTTTGTTTGTCAACTGTTAGTAGCAGATTTTGAAAATATTATGTGACACAAAAGGAATTGAACTTGCTTATTCTTATGTTCCTGTATTTCTTTTGTATGTCATACCATGGAAAGTAAATTGATCGAAGGCTCCGGAAGAGCCATTGTAACTCTGCCCAAGGGCACGACGTTAATCATAGAGAATGCTATGTTCTCCTCCAAGTCTATGAGAAACTTGTTGAGTTTTAAAGATGTATGCCGGAATGGCTACAATATTGAGACAATGGATGAAGATAATCTCGAATATCTCGTCCTCACTTCAAAGAATGTCTCCGGCCAAAAGAGGGTTATTGAGAAATTCCCGTCTTTATCTTGTGGCCTGTATTGGACAAGAATTAGTGCAATTGAGGCACATTCAACAGTAAATCTAAAGAATACTGAGTCCAATACATTTGTACTTTGGCATGATCGACTGGGTCACCCAGGATCAACCATGATGAGACGGATTATAGAAAGCTCATATGGGCATCCGTTAAAAAATTTCAAAATTCTTTCAAGTAATGAATATCCTTGCACTTCGTGTTATCAAGGCAAGCTGATTATCAGACCATCCCCAACAAAGGTTGGGACTGAGTCACCCCAGTTTCTGGAACGTATACAAGGGGACATTTGTGGACCTATTCACCCACCTAGTGGGTAGTTTAGGTATTTCATGGTCTTGATAGACGCATCCTGTAGATGGACTAATATGTGCTTGTTGCCATCACGCAACCTTGCGTTTGCAAAGTTAATGGATAATAGATGAGAATAATCTTGAATTCTTCATGAAAACGAGGCTGCCCATTTCGGTTTGGGTTCACGCCATTTTGCATGCAGCAATGCTACTTTGTCGGCTGCCCGCTTCGGCTTAGGGTCACGCCATTTCGCATGCAGCAATGCTAGTTCGTCTCTGACTGACGAATTATCACAAATATTCCCTATTGCAATTGGTTTTGGGTCATGAACCCAATATATCCCATTAAAGAAGCTTTGGATGCGCAGTATATGTGCCTGTAGCACCGCCATCCCGCACCAAAATGGGTTTGCAAAGAAGGTTAGGAATATATGTTGAGTATGAATCGTCCTCCATTATTCGCTACCTCGAAACATTGACAGGAGATTTGTTCACTGCACTATTTGCAGACTGTCAATTTGATGAGACACTTTTCCCAAAATTAGGGGGAGAAGTCGGTGAAACCAAATGGGAAATTTTGTGGAAAAATGTATCATTATCTCATCTTGATCCACATACCTCTATTTGAAAGAAAGAGGTACAAAAGACTATCCATTTGCAAAGAATAGCAAATCAAATGCCTGACGCATTTACGGACTTGAAGAGGATAACGAAATCCCACATTCACGCGGAAAATGTTCCGATCCGTATTGAAGTCCCTATTGGACAAATATCTAGTGTCATATCCAATGAGTCAAATGCACGCCAGAAGCGTGGCAGATAGGTTCCAAAGATCGAAATCCTAGAAAGAGGAAAAAGAACGATCTAAATGACACTATGAAAGAATCACATGAGGACGCTCATGATTTGATTAATTCCGAGATTCACGAAGAATCTATTGAGCCTGAGACTCTTGAAAATACGGAATGCAAGAATGTGAGGATCTCGAACCTCAGTCTGTGGTAGTAAAAAATTAATTGAGAGCTCTCGAAGAGCCAATTATTACTATGTTGGAGAAACACAATTGAGTATTGTGCTGTAGTAAGTCTCAAAGAAACTTATTCAGTTTCCAAAGTACACGCGAAAGCGATTGATTATATTGAGACTATAAATAAAGGAAGGCTTTGATTCTCCTATTACTACAACTTGTAGCGGGGTAAGTTGTATATGAAAAGCTACCCGCTTTGTTCTCCAGTTTGTACTACACAAACGAAAGAATGCCACAATAAAGTGGATATCTATTGGTATAAAACCCATGTCATAATAAACCCGAAGTTTATTGATAAGTGCACATGTCATGGTGTAAATTTGAAGTTTACCAATATTGATAATTTATTCAGTTGACATTCGTGTTAGCCATCTCATTTGAAGTATGATGTGCAAATTCACATAGGTGAATATCAAAGAACTAGAAGTTCTTGTTCTCAGTAATGAACTGACCAACTAAAGAGTTCGGGTTGAAGCCCCTTGATTCTGGAAATATCAAAGGTGAATATGGGACCATTCACCTGCCTTGTATACCACATATGATGCATCTATGATATGGTTACATGCGCCATTGTTATTAACCCGCAGCCTGGCAGTGCTTGCGAGGTAAATCGCTCAGTAATCTAACTTCGAGCATAGTTTCCAGATTCTCTACTCAAGACAGTTCATCTTGATAAGTTGGTTTATATTAAAGTTGGTTTAGCAAGATAATTATTGAGTGCTTCCACTTAATAGCTAAACTGTTTCTTATGAGAACTAAGTTATATATATATCAGTTTGATATAAGTTGTATACGAGAGTATATTCTCCCCTCACAAGTGGTTCAGGGTCAGGAACCAAATAATTTCATCTTATTATTAAGGTGCTGTGTATATTGACATAATGCACAAAGATGATTTTCCAAAGTTGAGGAAACATGTTAGTTTTACTAAAATGAGGGGGAGACATGATAAACACTTGAGAAAGTGTTACATGGGATGAATTTTCATTTGTATATGTATATCCCCGAATATCATGATATGAACCTGTAGTTCATAAAAGGGAAATGAAATTGCAACATATTGCAAAGCATGCTTTACGCATTTGCTGACTCAAAGAAAGCAACTAAATGGAAGAGATACAATTCAAGAAGAATTGATTCCATATGAAAGACATGTAGCTTTGAACCTATAGTTCATATGCTTGAAAGTATAAAGGCAAAGGTATGTATAGTCAATTTTCGATATCTTATTTGTTTAGCATGACATGAAACTTTGATATGCAGCTAAAGTCTATTATGTGACTTACATGACTTACTTGAAAGATTTAAGTTGCTTGAAGCATATGCAATTCTTGGTCCTGAAGTACCGCATCCCAAGTACAATTTGTGTACATATGAATCTTGTTATAACTATAAGCATGATGGCATTGAGAATGCATCTATGGAGATATTGAAGAGTTATTCCACGACATTATATGAAGATGTTCATATCTATCAAGAATGATGATTTCAAAGGTGCGGAAAATTTATTCAAGTCAACATGGTTGATTTATTCATGAAGCATCTACCAAAGATCGTTTTGAAGATGATGCACAAGATTGGAATGCAAATGCTCAAGGATATGAATTGATGTACTCATTAGGGGGAGTCAATGCGCGTTGCACTCTTTTTCCCTTACAAGGTTTTTTCCCACTGGGTTTTCCTTGCGAGGTTTTTAGCGAGGCAACCAATAGGCGCATATTCAAACATGTGTACTCTTTTTCCTTACTTTAATTTTTCCCATTGGGTTTTGGTTTTAAGGTTTTATGAGGCACATCATTGAATAGACATTCAAGGGGGAGTGTTATGAAATAGAAGATTCTTACACTTCTATTTAAGGTGAATGTCTTTTATGTATTTAATTAGAGAGATTTTAGAGTTCTATTAGTGGTAGCTAAATCTTCCTCTCCCCTATAAATAGAGGTGCCCCCTACCATTGTAAATCATCCCTTGAGACCCCTCTAAACTCAATAAGAAGAACCCTCTCTACTCTTCTCTCTATTGCTATTGTTCTTGTTCTATTGTTCTTGTCTTTTTCTTTAGTTTATAACAACTTTGGATATATATAATAGGACCCATTTAACACTTAGAAAGAAGATTGAATTTTGGAGAGCAAAAATTTCAGAACTTGATGGAAATAAAAAGACTTTTGAATCTTAAGAATTAGATAGTGTTTGAAAGTTATGAACTAAAGAAAAATCTGTTTCTTTTCGTCACTGTTAAAAATCAACATCAATTGCTATTGTTCATTGAAGCTTCAAGCTTCTCTTCTTGAGTGTTAAAAATCAGAAGTGACTATTTGGCAACTGGTCATTTCTCAGTTGGTGTGCTTGTTTTCTAATACTATTGGCATTCAAGTAGTGTTGCTTGGGTTTACTGTTGGTTTTCGGTTGGTTTGGAAATTCCTGATTTTTCTGCTTGGTTGTAATCTCATGGGTTTTCGATTTACGCCTTGAAGATGAAATGAAATGGTAGAAATTTATGTATTTAGTTATAGTATATTTTTATTTTAGTTAAACATTAGTTATATATTTTCCTGCTATACGAATGGTAGAGGTATGCATAATTATGATTGTTTCCTTTTATAAGGTTACTAAATAGTAGTTGACTGAGGCATAATATTAGATTATGAAACTAAGATCCTTGAAATGACGCGAATATTAGTCAATACGGTATTCTTGTTTAATTCGAGCCAGACGTTAGATTATTAAACTATAGGATGTATGTCTGCAAGAGTCGCATAACTAATAACTTCAGCTTTACTAGTTCTCATGTTTAAAATAAGGTAGTTCGCGATCTCATTCTTTTCGAATTAATTTAATTGGTTAGTAAAATCTAGGTTCGAATTTGCAAATATTGGAATAGAAGAAATCTGGGGTTTTTTAATCTTTGAATCTTGTTAGTAATGAAGATCCGCATATATTAGGCAAATACATCAAGTTAGTAATTTTGTAGAATCGGTAGATTTGATGCTTTTAATGTCTGATTCAATGTAACAAGGCTAAGAACATTAATCCATTAGGTGTGAATCTAGCAAGATGGTTTAAATTTTAGATTTAATAAACTTTCGAATAAGCATTAATAATTAAGGTTAATTTTCATTTTTTTTAATAGTTGTAAATAATTATTGGATTATTCATATGACTATGTGGATTTAATCTAGTTGTAGGATAATTAATCTCCTTTGAATATATTGTTTGTTGATCCCGATTTTGTTTAAAATTCCAATTTTCGTAATATTCCCTTCCGTTAACATTTTTATTAATTTAGCTATTAATATGTTACGTTTTTAGCATGTAATTAACTAGGATTTTTTCTCTTTAAATTGGAGATAGATTTAATAGAAATGTAGTCACCTTAGGATATCCTTAAAATACATAAGGTGTGCCTCACCAAAATAATTCGTAAATTGCGGGGCACTCATACATATATGTATTAAAAATACTTAGACTGCGGGACATGCCATTTAGCGAATTTCACGGCATTCCCAAAATAATAAAGCGTTAGTATCTTTAGGCGCTTATTTAATAATTATACCTCCCTAAACTCGGGTGTGCATTTCATGCAATCCAAATTCAAATCCCAAAACATCGAATCATGTATGTTCAGAATTGCGGGTTCATTTCATGCGGCGCAATCCAAAGACATATCTCAAACGATGTTCAACCTTCTTTAATAAATTGAATAAAAGTGGTTAAAAGTTAAAATTGGCACAAAGGTTCATCATGTAATAAAAATCGAATAAATAAGCTAAATATGACAGTTGAGCGACCGTGCTAGAACAACGGAATCGGGAATGCCTAACACCTACTCCCGAGTTAACAGAATTCCTTATCCGAATTTCTAGTGGGCAGCTTATTAAACAGAGTCATTCTTTTTCTCGATTCGGGGTTTAACCGGTGACTTGGGACACCATAAATCTCCCAAGTGGCGACTCTGAATCTTTAGTAAATAATCTCGTTCGATTGTCCTTTAATTGGAAAAACTCCTTTGCACCCTTGCGGGTGCTCGTGAGGAGTGCACGCTGGTCGTGACTTCTTTCTATTAGTGTCATTATCCCAAATAGAACGAGGATTCGGTGGAGTTGCAAAACTGACTGGCCTTTTGGTTACCAAAAACAACAAAACATCATGCCGGATCCCTAGTAGGAACGTTTATCTGCATCATGTTGCATTTGACTTAGAGGACTCAACACAGGGGTTGGGTCCTTCTACGACTAGCAACCTGAAATGAAAATACCATCACGTTGCATCCTATTTGTTTCCGTGCATTTATTTTTCTTGGACATGCATGCTGACCGGCTTCGGAGTATTTGGAAAAATAGAATAAAGAAAAAAGAGAGGAGAGAAATAGCAGTGCGGCGAATTAGTCGTCTGTTTTAGAAATAACCAATACCAAAATAGTGTCGAAGCTCTGCCGGATTTTTTTTTAAAAAAAAAATTGTTTTAAAAAAAGTGGTTTGTTTATTGGTCAAAAAAATTACAAAAAGAGAGAAAAGTTTTATTTTTATTTTTTAAATAGTTTGTTGAAAAAAAAAATAATACAAAAAGAGTATTTTTTGCCGAAATAGTGTGTTTGTCAATAAAAAAGAGTCTTGTTTTCGAAAATATTCTATTTTTGGCAAACTACGCTGGTTTGATTCTCACAGGGTGTGAGATACGTAGGCAACCCTCATCGGGTCCAACCTCCCATTTTGCTAAAATAGCCAAAAAAAATGTCAAAATTTTTAATGTGTCATAAATAAGTCAGGTGATGTCCAACCTCCCCTTTTGCTAAAATTTAAAAAAAAATGTCAATTTTAATTTTATCATAAATAAGTCAGGTTATGTCGTTATTGTCATAAGTAGCCGAATGTTCTTGAAAGAGGCGCCGGAAGGCTGACTTTAAATAAACAGCCATCTTTGGGTCATTTTTTTTAGATTTTTCCCAATTGACCCACACTAAGGTTGTATCCGGTTCTGGGTCTATTTGGGTATGCGGTTCCGGTTCTGGCGGTTCCGGTTCTGGTGGTTCTGGCGGTTCTGGCGGTTCTGGTTCTGGCGGTTTCAGAGGAGGAACCGGCCCGTGACGGTTTCGGGTACCATCCGGTTCCGGTTCTGGCGGTTCCCGGCGGTTCTGAATCATTTTTTTTAAATCAATATCTTGTATAGTAGTCATTAGTATATTGTAGAATATATTTTATATGGTGTACTATGTGATTAGTATAGTATATATTGTGTTTGGTAATTAGTATATAATGTGTATAAGTAGTGTATATTGTGTATATAAGTAGTATATATTGTATTTAAGTAGTATATATTGTATATAAGTAGTGTATATTGTGTTGTAGTTAGTAATTAGTATAAATTGTATATAAGTAGTATATATTGATAAAAGAATGTTGTTTATTAGTATATTGTGTTGTATGTTATATATTGTATGTTATATAAATATTCAAGGATTGATATAGAAGTAAAGACAAAGAAATATTGAGACAAAAGAAATTCAAGGATATGATAAAGAGCATATTTATTGACCAAAATGGCATATCTTTCTTAGTCTTCCTTCCCCCAATGGAATGAGCACAACATGGTACTAATACCACCATTAAAAGGAAAAAAAACTAAAAGACGACGTGCCAATGTACAACTTACATAATAATTTATGCATTATTTCTAACAAATATCATAAAACCTTCAAGGTTTGGAGGTGGTTGTGTTGGCGGTGGTGGAAATGAAGCTTGTTCATACCACTTCCGGGTGAAGTTGCTTCCTGAGCAAGTTCTGCTATCAATTTCTTCATAGCACTCATCTATTTCTGATTGTGATTCTGCTAGGCCAAAGTTCCTTCTTTCTGCGCGGATCCAATCTCGAAAAAGCACTGATTTTTCCAAGTTGTCCCGCATCGACGCTCTGTGATCACCTATTTGTAGTCTTGCTTGACTAAAAGCGCTCTCCGATGCAACATTTGACGCTTGAATCGACAGAACATCCCAAGCCATCCTTGCAAGAACGGGAAAATGCTTTTCCCTTATCTTCCACCATTCCAAAAGGTCGAAAGAGCCGTCTGGATTCTCATTCTCTAGTCCCTACGACAAATAAACTTGAAACTCATTTAGATGGGAAATTTCATCTAAATTATCACCTTGAGTACCCCTGAACTTCGTCCACGATTTAAGAGATGTTAAGCCAACAACTCTTTTAGACGACTGTGATGTAGACGAAGTAAGGGTTGGAATATTAGGCCTAGCATGCTCTAACGCCTGTTTATAAGCATTATAAACAGTTTGAGCATTAACTTTAATTGATGCTTTCGCATCAGCTAGTGTAGCAATTTCTACTTCTGAAAGATCTAAAGATTGATAAATAGTAGAATACCAAAAGTGAGGACCTCCTAATTTCATAGTTGGATTTAACATAGCAGACACACCAAATATAGGAGGGATTGGGAAAAAATATTTTATGAACTTCTTCTTCATTTCAGTTATTGCAATTTCATAAATGTCCCATCCCTCGCTAAAATCAACAAACAAATTAGCAAGTGCATCAATATAAATTAAACAGTTAGAAATAGTTGGATAATATTGGCCAGATAGCATTTGTAGCCACATGAAAATGTTCTAAAAAATCTAAAAGAATTTTAACGTTAGTCCAATCTTGTGTAGTTAGCAAGTCATTATCTTCCTCACCACAATCCCGAGAATTATACGTAGCGTTAATTGGGTTTCTATATTCGTACGCTACTACTAAACTTTCGTACATGTAATTCCACCTAGTCGGGCAAGGTTTAGGAACCTTTCTTTCTCTAAGGCCATATTCGTCACACTTTTTAAAATATTCTCTAAGTCTACTTCTACGGTTTGAATAAAATAGCCAATTAAGAGCCATTTTAACCTTTTCAATTTCTAAGTTTAATATTCTCATACCATCACTAAAAATTAAATGATAAATATGACATATACATCTAACATGGAAAATATTAGTAAAAGCAGGATTAATTGTTCTAGTTAGCATACCTATTGCACTAGTGTTGCTAGAAGCGTTATCCATAGAAATTGACATTATTTTATCACTATAACAAAAATATCTGCATACATCTGAAACAGTGTTAGCAATAAACCTACCCGTGTGCCGTGAATTAATTATCCTATATGCAATAATGCGTTTTTGCATTGTCCAGTCTTCGTCTATCCAATGACTGGTTACGGTTAGATAATCACAATCATTATTACTTCTACCAATATCAGTTGTAATAGACATACGATTAGTTATATGGGTAAATAAATAGCGCAAGTATTGTTCATGTTCATGCTTGTATTTATAAATATCGGCCTTAACTGTTGCGCGAGGCCAACCTTTATACGTAGGATTAAATACTCTTCTAATATAATGAATTCATGCAGGATTAGAAGCAAAAGAATAAGACAAACACATAACAGTAATCATTTTCGCTAATTCTTCACGATCCTTATTTGGATCGTAACAATATACCTCCGGTGACTGTGTTTATTCCTGGTTGAACTAGATTTGAACCAGTACTTGGGTTAGCTGTAGAATCAGCACTTGTCCTCCCCTCTTGTTGCGCTTTCAATTGCAAATATCTAGCCTTATCGCTAGGGTGTAATCTTATATGCTTAACTAAACTACCCGTGCTGCTACGATCTCCAGTATACCTATGAACAAGTAATTTCCCACAAGATTTACACTTAGCCTTATCTTGTTCTCTTAGTTGAATAAAAAAATTACCAAATTAATGATGTTTCTGTACGTTTAGGAGGTTGTCTACTAAAAGTGGGAGTTTGTACGGGCGGGTGTGCCGGTTCATCACCTAAGTTATGAGCAGGACTAGTAGGTGTATCATCTAAATCTACTGGAGCTTGGGTTTCATCATCATCATCATCATCATCCTCATTTCCCTCTAAGATAGGTGCATTAGGATAAAGAGCATTCATAATATCATCGTCTATTCTATCACCAACTGCTACATCATGTAGAAAATTAATATCGCTAAATTGAAAACAAGGGTGATCACTATCAAGGATTCCGAAGGGTTCATTAGGATTTCTAGGTTGGCTACTACTTTGAACTTGCTTATCTTTTCTAGGTCGGGGAGCCGGGGGAGGGGTAGTATTTTGGCCACTACTTTCACCGGTTTTAGCTTTTCCTTTACCGAACATTTTTTTCAACGAAAATACCATAATAATTATAATTAAGCAAACTAACAACACACAAAAAATAATATTAGCACGTAAGAGTTGAAACGAGTTTACCGGATTGACGAACAACTTCTTGAAAATTGAAAATCATTGAAATTGTGAAAACTTCAATTCAACAACTTCACAATGTTTCACGAATTTGCAACAATAAATTAAGCATTTGCACTAGAAAGATTGAAAGAGAGCTTGAGAGAGATTGATGAATTGGTGAATAAAAATGAAAGAATGAGGGGGTATTTATAGTTGAGAAATGGAAAATAGTGTAATTATATAAAGTTTGGGGTTAAATTAAAGTTTGGGGGCCAAATGACTATTTTTTAAACTTCCAAACGGCTACTTTTTGCAAAGAGCCGTTTGGAAATAATTTTTTTAAAAAAAATTTTGAAAAATGCCCGTTACAGAACCGGCGGAATCGTTTGGAACCGCCAGAACCGGTCCGGTTCCGGTTCCAGTTCCGGTTCTGGCGGTTCCAACGGGTAGAACCGCCCCGCCACGATTCTCGGGAACCGCCGGAACCAGAATCGCTGGAACCGGCAGAACCGCCAGGGCCTTATAATCTTCATCTTCGAAGTGATGAAAGGTCATCTTTGCAAAACCTGGCATGCTATTCTAATTTTTTTTTTTTTAAAAGTAAGTGGGCAAGTGAGTGCCGTTCAAATTTTGGTCAAAATAAGCTTAGCTAGCTTCGGCAATGTATTAAACAGTTCTTCCGAGATAGCCTTAGAGTATCTTTCAGTTGTCGAAAGGCTATTTTTGTAAAAGAACGAAGAAGTTTGTAGTGTCATAAAATAAACCTCCACGACCTCAAAATTCATGAGAAATTGGGAAGGGGCCACATTTGCAAAAATAGCCATTTGGTTAAAATTGGCAAATAGGGACATAAATCTGCCGTTTGTTTTCAGTTTGTAATTTTTTTATTAGAATATGTGGTATGTTTAATTTTCAAATCTGTATGTTGTCTTTTCGTCAAATTTGTTAGTTTGGTCAGTTTTTAAAACCATTGTAATTAAAGTTGGTTTATTATGAAATCTGAAAATCCAAAAAATGTTTTATTGTCATTTTAACTCTTATTGGGCCGAACTGCGCAAGGTCTGATTCATGCGTGGACATGATACATAGGCAATCTCTATAAGATTCGACCAGAACAAAAAATATGAAAAATGGAAAAGAAAAATTGGAATAAAAAAAAAGAAATATTGTTAATAATGATGCCCAACTAAGTCTATTCTATCATGTTTTGTTCTGAGTTGTGAATAATATTGAGGTGGTCGGTTTGTAGTAAGCTGGAAATACAAGATCCAAGATAAAATTGATGACTAACATCGAAGTTATTACCAGTGCTCAAGAGACTCAAGGTCAGAATCCTGCCTGAACGAGGGTACAAGAGGAAATAACCCAAAGAATGAAAAGATTAGAACAATAGTTGAAAAACACGCAAGCAATGGCAGGTTAAAAAAGTGTTTCCTTCAGAGATCTATGCATGTTCCCAGATGTCCACTTGCCGTCTGGTTTTAAGATTCCCAAATTTGAAAGTACGATGGACATGGAGACCCCATAGCGCACCTGAAACGGTATTGCGACAAGTTGAGAAGTATGAGAAGAAATGAAGAATTGCTAGTACCTTATTATGGGGAAAGCGTCACGGGAGTAGCATCCGAATGGTTTTTGGATCAAGACACAAATTGCTGGTACGTATGGGATGACATAGCACGAGCCTTTGTCAAACAATTTCAAAACAACACTGACATCGCCCTAGACTGGATTTCCCTTTCTAACCTGGAAAAGAAACCAACCGAAAGCTTCAGGGAATATGCCGTTAAATGGAGAGAGTAGGTAGCTAGAGCTAAGCCACCCATGGATGACCACGAGGTATTCACTGTCTTTCTACAAGCTCAAGAGCCAGACTACTTTCATTACATGACGTCCGCAGTGGGCAAATCCTTCCCGGAAGCAATCAAAATGGGGGAAATGGTTGAGAATGGTCTTAAGACAAGCAGAATTGTAAGTCAAGCAGCTCTCGAAGCTGCAACTCGGGCTGTCCATATTGAATCTGGTGACACGAATGAGAGGGATGAAGAAATCATGATGACGTTAAAGTAAAGAAGAGAGCACAGAAGAACACCGAGTGAATCGTTCATGTGTGGTAGTATTTGAGGGTCTTGAGACCCGTGTCGACTTATTTCTCTTAGATATGTTGGACTTAGACTTTATTTTGGGGATGGATTGGTTGTCCCCGTATCATGCTATTTTGGATTTTCACACCAATGTCGTGACCTTGTCTTTGCTTGACTTGCCCCGACTTAAGTGGAGAGGGACCCCAGGTCATGCCACCTACAAGGTTATTTCATATGTCAAGGCTTGACGCATGATCGAGAATGGGTGTATAGCGTATCTGGCATATGTTCGTGACTCCAGCACAGAGGTTCCATTATTCACTTTGTTCCTATTGTCCGGGAGTTCCCCGAGCTTTTCCCTTCAGACCTGCTGGGTATGCCGCCTAACAGGGATATTGATTTGATCTGGCTCCAGGCACTCAACCTATTTCCATTATGCCGTATCACACGGCCCCGCCAGAGTTGAAGGAATTAAAGGAGCAGCTTCAAGACTTGATTGATAAGGGTTTCATTAGATCCGGTTTATCACTTTGGGGTGCGCCAGTGTTATTTGTAAAGAAAAAAGATGGGTCGATGAGTATATCCATTGATTACCGGCAGTTGAATAAGGTGAAGATAAAGAACAAAGACCAACTACCGAGAATTGATGATTTATTCGACCAGCTTTAGGGCCCTAGGGTGTTCTCAAAGATAGATTTGAGATCTGGTTATCATCAGCTGAGGATTCGGGCGTCTAATGTCCTAAGACAACATTTCGCACTCGGTATGGGCATTATGAGTTTTTGGTCATGTCATTTGGGTTGACCAATGCCCCTGCAGCATTTATAGAGTTGATGAACCGAGTGTTTAGTCTCTATTTGGATTTGTTTGTGATTGTTTTTATTGACGACATTTTGATATACTCCCGCGGTCAGGAAGAGCATGAGCAGAACATTAGAGTGGTTCTTCAGACTCTGAAGGATAATCAGTTGTACGCCAAGTTCTCGAAGTGCGAGTTTTGGTCAAGTTCTGTTGCATTCCTAGGTCATGTTGTTTCAGCGTAGGGTATTCAGGTGGACCCGAAGAAGATTGAGGCAGTCAAGAACTGTCCTCGACCGGCGTCAGCTACAAAGATTCGGAGTTTCTTGGGGTGAGCAGGTTACTACCGACGGTTCGTGGAGTGGTCTTCATCTATTGCAGCCTCGATGATTAGATTTACCCATAGGGGTGCCCAGTTCAGGTGGTTAGATGAGTACGAAGCGAGCTTCTAGAAGCTCAAGACAACTCTGACTACGATATCGGTATTGGTTTAGCCCACGGGATCAGGGCCTTATACCGTCTATTGTGGTGTGTCCCGTATTGGGCTTGGCGCACTGTTGATGCAGAACGGCAGAGTAATAGCATATGCTTCGGCGCAGTTAAAGATCCACGAGAAGAATTGTCCAGTTTGTGACCTAGAGTTGGCAGCCTTTGCCTTGAAGATTTGGAGGCATTATCTATATGGCGTGACGTGTTATGTGTACACAAATCACAATAGCCTTCAGTACTTGTTCGATCAGAAGGAGTTGAATTTGAGGCAGAGGAGGTGGTTGGAGTTGTTGAAAGACTATGATGTTTCTATTTTATACCAACAGGGAAAGGCCAATCTGGTGGCCGATGCATTGAGTAGGAAGTCCGCCAGCATGGGTAGTCTTGCTTATATTCCAGTCAGCCAGAGGCCACTTGCCTTGGATGTTCAGTCCTTGACCAATCGATTTGTGAGTTTGGATATTCCCGAGCCTAGCAAGGTGTTAGCTTACACGCTAGCTCGTTCTTCGTTGATGGAGTGTATCCGTGAGCGGCAGTTTGATATCCCTATTTGTGTATCCTGAGAGACACGGTGTAGGGTGGAGGTGCCAAGAAAATGACCTTGGGAGATGATGGTGTGTTGAAATTGCAGGGGTGAGTTTGTGTGCCCAATGTTGATGGTATTCGGGAGTGAATCTTTGTGGAGGCCCATAGTTTTTGGTATTTTATTCATCCCGGCGCCGCGAAGATGTATCAGGATTTGAGGCAACACTATTGGTGGCGCAGAATGAAGAAAGACATTGTTGCATATGTGGCTCGTTGTTTGAACTATCAGCAGGTTAAGTACAAGTATCAGAGGCCCAGTGGGTTATTTCAGAGCATTGAGCTTCCCGAGTGGAAGTGGGAGAAGATTACCATGGATTTTGTTTCTGGCCTTCCGATGACTCGGAAGAAGTTTGATGCTATATGGGTCATTGTTGATAGGCTGACCAAGTCAGCGCATTTTATTCCAGTTTCCACCACCTATTCATCCAAGAGATTAGATGGGATTTATATCAGGGAGATCGTTCGCCTTCATGGGGTGCCTATATTTATCATTTCGGACCGAGGCCCGCATTTTACCTCGCATTTTTGGGGAGCAGTATAGCAGGATTTGGGCACCCAGGTTCAATTGAGTACAGTATTTCATCCCTAGACGGATGGTCTGTCCAAGAGGACTATTCAGATTCTTGAGGATATGCTTCGAGCCTGCTTTATTAATTTGGGAGGATCATGGGACCAGTTCTTGCCTTAACCAGAGTATTCCTACAACAACAGCTACCAGTCACGCACAGATGGCTCCGTATGAGGCATTGTATGGTAGGCGGTGTCGGTCCCCAGTCGGATGGTTCGAGCTGGGAGAGGCTTGGTTATTGGATACAGATCTGGTACAGGAGGTATTGGATAAGGTCAAGATCATTCAGGATAGACTTTAGTCAGCTCAATCTAGGCAGAAGAGTAATGCAGATAGCAAGGTCAGAGATGTTGCTTTCATCGTTGGTGGGCGATTATTGCTCCGTGTAACACCTATGAAGGGTGTGATAATATTCGGGACGAAGGGCAAGCATAGCCCTAGGTTCATTGGCCCATTTGAGATTCTTGATCGCGTGAGAAAGGTGGCTTATAGACTTGCCTTGCCGCCTAGCTTATCCGTCGTGCATCCAATTTTTCATATATCCATGCTTTGGAGTTATCACAATGATCCAGCCCGCGTATTAGATTTCAGCACCGTCCAATTGGACAAGGATCTGTCATATGAGGAGGAGCCAGTGGCCATTTTAGATCGACAAGTTCGATAGTTGAGGTCGAAGAGTCTTCCTTCAGTGCGTTTTTAGTGGAGATGTCAGCCTCCTGAGGCATCGATATGGGAGTCTGAGTCTGATATGTGGAGCAGTTATCCTCATCTATTCCCTGACTCAAGTACTTCTTTCTTTTGTTCGTTCGAGGACGAACGGTTGTTTTAGATGTGGAGGATGTGACAACCAAAAGGGTCATCACCGTAATTCTCCATTTTTGTGCTTCCAAGGCCTTTGAAACCTTGCTTTTAGTTGCCTCAATTTGCATGCAAAGTCCGAGCGTGAAGCCGGAAAATTTTTATGTCAAAATGTGTGAATTTTGTGAAAGTTTTGAAGAATTTTGATATTAATATTGATATAGTTGACTTTGGTCAACCTTTTAGGTAAACGAGCCTGGACCCATGATGTGATGGTCCCGGGAGGTCCGTAGAAAAATATGGGACTCGGGCGTATTCCCGGAATTGAAATTCTCCCGAGACCGAGTATAGAATTTTTGAAGGAAATTATTTTCTAAAAATGATATGAAAAATTGAAATAAAAATGAGTTAGAAAATATATGTATCAGGCTCGTATTTTGGTTGTGACACCCGGTACAGGTCCTAAATATACGTTAAGCGCTTTCTGTGAAATTTGGTCGAAATTGGACGTCGTTTGACGTGTTTCGGACCTAAATATCTAAGCTTAGAGGTTGATGAACTTTGAAATGAAAAATAATAATTTTGGGGTTTGATTCATTGAATTTGATGTTATTTTTGCAATTCGATCACTCGACTAAGTTCGAAGGATGTTATTTAGTTAGTGTGTATGCTTTGTTGGGAGCCCCGAGGGCTCGGGAGTGATTCAGAGGTGGTTCTAGGTGGTTTTACACTTAGAAAATGCATCAGAAATTCTCAGTTGTTGCAGACCATATATTGCTCTATGCGCAATATAGGATTGCCTCGATTTGAGTGCGCAATCTGGGCGCGTAGCCGGAAAGATTAAATATGAATTATGTGTGAAAAAAGCTAAATTTTTATGCTAATATGAAACAAAATTGACTTCGATCAACATTTTGGGTAAACGGATCAGGACCCGTAATTTGACGGTCATAGAGGGTCCGTAGGAAAATATGGGATTGGGCGTGTGCCCAGAATCAAATTCCGAGGTCCCAAGCTCGAGAAATAATTTTTTTTGTGAAATTATTTCCTAGAAATAACTATGAAAATTGGAAATGAAATTCGATTAGAAGACTATGGTATCGGGCCAGTATTTTGGTTCGGGCACCGGTACAAGTCTTATTTATTATTTAAGTGCTTTCTATAAAATTTAGTTAAAAACGGACGTCGTTTGACGTGTTTCAAACTTAAAATGGAAATTTGATGCTTTATGAAAAATTTAGAAGAAACCATGAGCATTGAGACTCGATGTGATGTATATGATGTCATTTTAGCGATTTGATCGCACGAACAAGTTCGTAGGGTATTTTTGAGACTGGTATGCATGATTGGTTTAGAGCCCCGATGGCTCGGGTGAGTTTATAGTAGGTTTTGGGATGCCTTAGGCTTAAAATATCAGATGTTAGAGGTTCTGAAAAATATTGCAGGTCTTTGAACCCTCTAACGCGGTCCGCGTGAAAATGTATGCGGCTGCGGAAGGGCCAGTGCGGCCGCGGTTGCCTTTGAGAGGTCCGGGGTAGGTGCTATGCGGCCTCGGTCAGCTTAGCGCGACCCGCACTGGGTTAAGATTCGCAGGTCTTCAGAGCATCCTGTGCGGCCGCGGTCCGCACAGGGAGCTTAAGAGGGGTATAAATACACGCGAGTTTCAGTTTCTTTTAAACTTTTCAAAATCCCAAAACATAAGAGGCAATTTTCCAAACAACTATTCTTCTCCAAAACAATTGGTAAGTGATTTCTAACTTATTGTCTTCACTCTTTGACATCTTTTATCATGATTTCAACTTCAAATCAAAGATTTTCATGGGGAAATTGGGAATTTAGGGTAGAACTTAGATTTTTTCTAAAATGGGGGATTTGAACCTCAATTTGATGTCTGATTTAAACACAAATCATGGATATGGATTCGTGGGAGAATGGGTAATCGGGTTTTGGTTTGAACCTCGAGTTATGACCACGTGGGCCCAGGGGCATTTTTGGACTTTTTGAGCAAAACTTTAGAAAAATTATTTTCATGCATTCAAGTTGATTCGATTAGCATTTATTGATGTATTCAAGTAATTTGTGACTAGATTCGAGCGATTTTGTGGTGGAATCAATGGGTAAAGCTATACTTGAGGCTTGAATTGAGTCTGAAACTCGAGGTAAGTGTTCGGTCTAACTCTAGCTTGAGAGATTAGGAGCTGAGTCTTATGTGCTACTTGTTTTTATGTGGAGTACGATGTATAGGCATGGTGACGAGTATCTGTACATTGGTGTCTAGTATGACCGTAAGTCTATGAATTGTGAGTAATTGTTTCATGTCGTATATTTCATGCCTTATAGATGAATTCTAGTTGTTGTGAAACATTGGTGAAAAGGATTAAGTCTTTGAACGTAGAAGAGCATTGGCTCAAGTTATTTGATGAATTGAGAAAGTTTATGAATTATTATACTCATTGGAGCATTGGCTCAAGGTATTCCATAAAATGAGGTAGCATATGAGTTGTCATGCCCTTTGGAGCGTTGACTCAAGTGGTAATGAAAGTGATGAGTAGAAAATGAAAGAAAGAGAAAAGATGGTTAATTGTACCCTTGTCAGGTTGTTATGTACATTGAGTGACTCCCTTGCCGGAACTATTTACCTGTGTTCCATTGTTGGGATTTCTATCATTAGTTGTTCACCCCCTGCCCCTATGTTTGTGATTGTTGTTTGGGCGAGGATGAGTGTCAAAGCAGGAAGGATGATTCTGTGCATTGCATGATATTTGTGGGCCGGGTTGCACGCCGCAACAATGATAAAACATACATATACATGGATCAGGTTGCACACCGCAACAATGATGTATAAGGATCGGGTTGCACGTTGCAACAATGATAATTATGGATCGGGTTGCACGCTGCAATATTTTTTTATATATATTAGGATCGGGTTGCGCGCTGCAACAGTTGCTGATAGAAGGTGTTTGTCATGAATAGTAGTTTTTCTTGTTCACCGTAAATTCTAAGTTGCATTTAGACTGTTACTCTGGATTTACTGTTAATATTGGTGACCCCCGCCGCATATTTCCCCTCCCACTTTTAGTTGCTTATTCTTGCTTTATTCTTCGATGTATATTATATAACTGCACAGGTTTGATTGGTAGTCTGATCCTCACCTCATCACTACCTCGCCAGGGTTAGGCCAGGCGCTTACCAGAACATGGGGTCGGTTGTGCTGATACTACACTTTGTGCTATTTTGCACAGATCTAGTCTTTGGACAGTAGCAGCAGTAGATCGGGAGCAAACCTTCAGTCCAGAGAGAGATATCGAGGTAGCCTCGGAGGCGACCACGTGTTTTGCATCTCCTTTATCTTGTTTTTCAGTTTGTTATCTCTTGTATTCGAGACAGACATTTTATAACTTCTTCAAACATTGTATTTAGAAAAATCTTAGCAATCTGTGAGTTATGTAACACCAGATTTTGGGTAGAGTATTATGTTGAACTTCCGCAATTTTATTCAGTTCTCTTTACTGTCAAGTCTTCCGCTTTATTATTTAAAGTCAAATGCTTCATGTTATCATTATAAGTTCTGAAAAAGGTAATTAAGTTTGGCTTGTTTAGCTCCTCTTATTAGGTGCCATCACAACTTACGAGGATGAGAAATTCGGACCGTGACAAGGTTGGAGCTTTAGCAAATTTGAGTGGAAGACGAGGAAAAGGCTAATTTCTTGAGTTGACCAGGAAGTAAAATGATGGGAATGAACTTTTAAGCTTCTTTGAAATTGCAAATGTTTGTAATCATTATAACTTAACAATTGGTTTCATAGTCGTCTTTTAATAAGATTAGAAAATTACACTTTTATTCTTGCCTTTGATACGATCCCATCTAATCTTTTCTTTTCTTTAGTACCCGGATCCAAAAGGCGCAAGAGTTTTTTTTTTAATTATTTATCTATATTACTTTTTTTTTGCAATTTAATATTCATTTTGTGAGTTGTAATCATTCTTTTTGCCTTTGTTTTATTTAATCTGGTGTGCATATAATTGTAGTTTATCATTTTTTTTTTCTTTTCTATTCTTCTTAGTGTGTAGTAGTAATTTATTTTTCACATTGTCAAGTGTGAGTTATCAGTTTGAATAGGAGAGTTTGATATAAACAGAATATATTCTCTCCAATTATTTGTACTTCACTTACATTATACAGAATATATATATATTCATCAGTTAAGAAAATTCATATATTTAAATTTTGTAACTTAAACACATCGTCTAATGATATTTATGTAATTTTTAAAATTTTATACGCATAAGCTAATATGGGGCACACGCGCAACGCGTGCCCAGGGACTAGTCTATATATATATATATATAGATATATATATATATATACTTACATGACACCTCTCTTTGGTCAAGATGGGTATTTATCTTTTTTTTCAAATTTTTGGATTTTCACACCATAGCTCGATTATTTAATCTATAATATTAAGCTTTGGTTACAGTTACAAAATAATAGGGAATCATAAACGCTACGCCTTTAATGAACCGTTTCAAACCAAAATCTAATTCAATTGCAATGGCACTAAAAACAGAGAATAAATATGCAATCACTAAAACGGCCTAAACGAAAGAAATAGATCTACCGAATAGCCGCTTCTGGAAAATACATGCTCATATTGTTATGTGGACTTCGATATTGCCTCTTACCTTGAAGTAGGGGGTGTCAATTGGGTTAATTTTGGGTGGGTCAAAATAAGTCAAATTAATAATTAAGCGGGTCAAATAACCTGCTCAAAAATTACTTGGGGTAAGATGGATTGGGTCAAGATATGTTAAAATTCGGGTCATAATCCAACCCGCCCAACCCTTATTAAACTTTAATTAATATGTGTTATTTTCTTATAAATTGTTTATAAGGCTTTTTTGCTTTTGTTATGATCATATTTAAAATATTAAATAAAAAATAAAATTATTTTCTAAAATATTTTGACAAACTTACTCATAGATTAATTTGGGCTAAAAATTAATCCGTTGGGACAACCACTTTTTGGGTTGGCTATTAGAGTTTAGCTTGCATTTATGTATTGGCAAAGTAGCCACTTTTTAATATGAAAACACACATTTGGAAAAAAATACTTCTATGCGAAAAAACTTCGGAAATGACTATTGGAGTTTGAACATTTATTAATTAAACACATAATTTATTCTTGGGGTTTTAATTGTCCAGTTCAAATTCCATGAATATTCATTCAATTTAAGCACTTATTAGTTGGCAATCTAGGAACACTTTTTTCGAACTCTGGGAATAATTATAGAATTTAAACACTTATTAGTTGGCACTCTAGGAACGATTCCTGGAGTTCGGATTCCATAATAGTTGTAGGTATCGACTTACATATGTCGCCAATTTTCTCGGAAGATGTTTTATTGTCATGATTTTCCTGTTGGTTACTGAGTTCGACTGGGATAATTATATGTACGTTAAGTGCAACTAGGATAATAATATGTACGTAAAGTGCAGTTCATGTCTCAATAAAAATTGTAAGGGACATTTGCATCTATACCTGTTTTTGTGTCACGTTTTAATTTATGTCTGTTGTGCAAAAAAATTGCAAGTGTACCTATTTTTTCGCATAACTTCAACACAAGGGGTTGAATTAGCAAAAGCGATTCAACAAAACCTCAGCATTCTAGTAGTCGGGCATGAAGTTCAGCTCTATAGCTGAAGTTCTTGTATTGTAAACACTGCTACAAATAAGACCTTTAGCGGCAATACAAAATGGCTTTAGTGGCAATAATAATACCCGCTATATCTTTTACCGGTCATTAGCCTTTTGCCGCTGAAACTGGGGTCGGCAAAGCCTTTAATGGCTATTCTCGCAAAAGCTGGTAAACGGTATATTTTACTGCCGCTAAAAGTTGTTATCTTTAACGGCAATTATTTGCGGCAAATATAATGGCTACTAAATCCAATCCAAAATGGCTAATTATGCTTCTTGAGCGTCTATTATTATAGCCGCTATATTCAAAATAATTGCCGCTAAAGTAATTATTTTTGGCAATCATAATGGCTACTAAATCAAATCCAAACGGCTAATTATACTTTTTTAGCATCTATTTTTTATAGCCGCTAAATTAAAAATAATTGCCACTAAAAGTTCGCATCTTTAATGGTAATTATTTTGTGGCAATTAAAAATGGCCATAATATCCCTTCTGAAAACATCTTAGTTCTCCCTTTTATCTTCCATTCTAATGGCTAATATGTTTAACTAAATTATCGTTAAAAGTCAATATTTTTAACGGTATTTGTTTTACATTAATTATAAATAGTTTAGCCACAATTAATAACAGTTACTATATTCATACATAATATGACTCAAGTAGTAAAATATATTAATATTAATTAAAAAAAATTATGTATCTCATTAATCTCAACAAACAAAAGGAAGTACTAACCAAAGACACTAATATCACAGTAACTTAAAGCATAAAAATATATTAGCTAATGTCATTATATAACTAATCCAAATGATGGCCTTCAAATGATTTCCACAACTTTTCATCATTTTGAAATCTTTCACCCGCTAAATTATCCAACATAAGACGGTGTGACCTGAACTATAAAATAATTGTGTTAAAAGATAAAGTATAATGTGTAAAAACAACTGAAAGATTTCATCACTGCCCAAATTGGTCATGTAACAGTAATCCCCTTTCCCTTGTAGAATGACATAGTTAGAGAGAGTAGAATGACAGAGAAGTCCATTTGTTTATTGTATTAAACAGGAACCTATGTCCAAAAGGAGAATGTGAAATACAGAAATATGCAGCAAAACCAACCATTCATCTAAGGCAACATTTACAGAAGCTAAGAACTCTAAGAAAAATTGTACTTGAGGAGACTAAGTCTCCTAGTATTTGCTCATTTTATGGTGTGGTGAGGTTGATAGAGGTTGGTACTACTACTACTGAACAATTCTCTAATGACCAGAACTATGCGACTGAGGATGCAAAAATAACTGTTGTTACTACTGAAGTTGGTGCAGAAACAGTTGTTACTATTGATGCTATTACTGCTAAAGCTGGGACAAGAAAGAACATAACTAGGGATGGCTGGAAAGAAGTGGTGCGATCTTCAAGTAGGCAAGGTAACTCTCCAATTGGGGAAAATATGCAGCAGCAGTTTAACTTTTCTAGTTGTGTGACAGAATGTTGCAAAAGCTATCATAACTCAAAATATTTTTGATGGGCTTACACACGAGGAGGATGTTGGAATTAACTTACCATCCTTTGGAGATGATAACGTGCATCAGCTAATTCCGCCTCGTCCTAGCAGTGAGGATCATGCCCAACACAGTGATGCTTCAAGTAAAATATGTCACTAAAGTCTAAGACATGTCTACTTATATACCCAACATCTAATCGTGTTTTGTCGATGTGGGATTCGCCCAGAGTGATACATTCAAAGTCGTTCTTTTCTAAAAGAGAAATCCAAGTTACTGACTACTGGAGCCAGATCGTTATGATAAAAGTTTAACAACAACAACAACAACAACAACTACCCAGTATACTCCCACCAGGTGGGGTCTGGGGAGGGTAATATGTAGGCATTCTTACCCCTACCCAAAAGGGCAGAGAGGCTGCTTCCATGCGACCCTCGGCGCATAGGACAGAATGAAAAGCTGCATTGGAAAACAAAGACAAAATTAGTAACCAAGGCAAGACAAAACAAAATAACAAAACAAAGCATAAGTAATCCTGCAGAAATAACGTAAATGGTTATGTAAACATAAGGAACATAAATACCGTCGCAACCAAGAGGGGACCTAGGCTAAAACACTCGACATCGATGGGTAACCCTACTATCCCACACCCAACCCCGGGTGAGGCGAACGAAGGACTCTAAGAGCCCCTATCCTGCAACCCTGAGTCTAGACCTCCAGACTCCCCTATCGAGGGTCATGTCCTCGGTAACCTGCATTTTAGTCATGTCCTGCCTAATCACCTCTCCCCAATGCTTCTTAGGCCTCCCTCTACCCCGCCGACCACCAGCAATCTCCAGCCGCTCGCAGCTCCTCACCGGGGCATCGGGACCCCTCCTCCGTACATGCCCGAACCACCTCAGCCTCGCTTCCCGCATCTTCTCGTCCACTGGGGCCACCTCTACCTTCTGTCGAATAACTTCATTCCTAATCTTATCCAGCCTGGTGTGCCCACACATCCACCTAAGCATCCTCATCTCAGCAACCTTCATTCTCTGGACATGGGAGTTCTTCACGGGCCAGCACTCTGCCCCGTACAACATCGCAGGTCTAACCACGGCTCTGTATAATTTCCCTTTGAGTTTGTGTGGGATTTTCTTGTCACACAGGACCCCAGAAGCAAGCCTCCACTTCGACCACCCTGCTCCTATCCGATGGGTGACGTCCCCGTCAATCTCTCCGTCCCCCTGAATCACAGACCCAAGATATCGGACACTGTCCCTCTTGGCGATGGCCTGAGAACCAAGCATCACATCCCTGCCCACCCCACTCGGCTCGTCACTGAACTTGCACTCCAGAGATTCTGTCTTAGATCTGCTTATCTTGAAACCTTTAGACTCGAGGGTCTGTCTCCATACCTCTAACTTCTCACTAACACCGGCCCTCGTCTCGTCTATCAATATTATATCATCAGCAAAGAGTATGATAAAAGTTTAATGCATGATAAAAGCACTCCCAAAGTAAAACTTACAGCAACTTATCATCAATAAGGATCTTTCCAATCCATACTTGCGCAGTTTCGACACACCATATTTTATCAATCCACTCTACCCCAAGCTCCCAAATAGATCGTCAGACATGATCAGATGTGTATTCTAGAGTTAACAATTGACCGATCACTAACTGGTTAGGGAAATTTAAACACAGTGGCCAACAATACTGTTTGACGAGATCTGACAGAAAAGGTAGAGAAGGATAATTAGTTTAAATTTTAAAGAGAACAAACGATATTTTACCACGTACCTCTGTTTCAGTATCCCTATCACCTATTTCTCCAATTGTCCTGACATAGTGACCAGTTGTATATCGGGATAAACGATGCCATAGATCAACCGCAATGATAATTCGCTTATCCAGCAAATTTCCCAGTTGACGAGTTTGTATCCGTATCTTAGGGATTCTTCAGTCTTTGGAAAAAAAAAGGCATGGGCAAGACCACCATTACCTTCTGGCATTGGCATTGGCTCCAAGGATCCACAATAACTGCAAGGACAAAATCAATTATATATCAGATAAATGCACTAGTTTTCATTCTTCTGCACACAAAAAAGTACGACCCAATACAATACCACTCAGTGGTGTCTGGGGAGAGTAGTGTGTACGCAGCCTTACCCCTACCCTGGGGTAGAGAGCCTGTTTCCAAATAGACCCCCGGCATAAATCCCCAGAATTTGCTCCTGGGGAGACTCGAACTCACAACCTCTCGGTTGTAAGTGAGGGTTGGTTACCATCAGACCAAGCCCCTCTTGTCAATTCTTCTGCACACAACAAATTGAAAATTCAAGCTATAAGACCAAAATCGAGCAAGCAAAACAAAAAACAGAAGGTAAAAGAACAAATAGAAGAGCAAAAATGCCACACTGTTAAAGAACAACTAATAATGCAACATAGAAGGGAAAAAAGCTATAGGCAACAAAATAACAATGAAGTAATCTGCAGTTTCTGTCATTGGATAAAAATCAAAAGCAAATCATCAGATAAGGTTGTATTACAAAAGAAGCCCTGTCATTGATTAACACAATATAAGTCTTGCGAGAAGTAGGATGAAGCTATTAGGAGAAATCCATAAGACAGGAAAAAACAAATTTACATGTTGACCAAGGTAAAGGCTATAAATCTCATATTACCGACATATATGGATCGCGCATTGTCGCGACCCTAGTTCACCAATCGTGAACCTGTCATGACGGCACCTAGTCTTCACGACTAGGTAACACATTGTGGAATTAATAACCATTACGAAAAATAATTACTAGGTGCCAAAGAACATAAAGAAATGTAATGAAGTGTCGCCTGACACATACACTCCAACACAAGATATTATTTTCAAGGTCAAAATTATAGAAGACATTATCTAAAAATGAGGAATTAAAGTGATAATTTACGTTATCCAATAAAAGGAGAGAAAACGTTTAGCTTCAGAGCAGAAGATTTAATTCATGAATCACAGTTAGGTAACACCGTTAGTTTTTAACACATTGTATCAGTGAGATTAATGGTGCTCCAATTTAGCATACTTAAAGGACCAAATATGCTCAGGGTTATATTTGAGGGACCAAAACAGACCTACCCTCAAAGGTAAGGGACAATATTGACCTAAAACTCGAAAAACTGAAGAGAAAAAATTAGAGAAGATGATCATAGTCCTCCTTAATTATACGAAAAACATAATCTATACATGCATATACATTAAATGTCAAAAAAATTATATTTTATTACGAATACACAGTTGCGCCTATCATTTTTCTTGAATTTTTTTCTCTTTCTTTACGTATCATTTAAAAAATAAAATTATACTATCACGAAATCAAGTATCTCTAGAAGACTAAAAACTCTTAAACAGTGAAAAATTAGAAAATATTATAGATCTTACTGTAAGTAATAAAATGTATGTATTTGGATTTGAAAACTAAAAGGAATCTTAACATATAACTTACAGAAATATCTCATATAAGTTTCAACTTACCAACCTCTAGCCAATATTCCAAAAATCGAAACAAACAAGGAATTTTTTTAATGGGTATAGTCGAAATTCATTGAAAATATATAGATAAGTCAATATACAAATTTTGAGGAAGACTGGAGGTGATTTGGACTGATTTTATATCAAAATTTATTTGAGCGCGAGCATTTTCACTAGTTATCTAATAAAGCAAGAAATAAATTAAAACAACACAACTGGCAAAGGAAAGCAAAGCAATAACAACTAGCAAATAGGAGTTACTCACCCATACGGCCACACTTGACACTTTTAAGAATAAGCATTGTCCTTAATGCAGTGCAAAAAAAGAAGAGTGTAGAAAAGGGATTCCTTGACCTTGAGGCCCAGAACCTAGTCATGATCGGCGCCACCAGTAGTGCCAGGAAACTGCTCATCATCAGGAACGGAGTTCACATCCTCGTCAGAACTATTGAGTGACGGCAGATAGGGGTGGCGTTGCTGCATCTCTTCCAAATCGACCTGTCCTCTTCCCGCGTGAATCTGCATATTAGCAAACAAGAAATGGATCGACTTCTTTACGTGAATCATCTGCTCCATCGTAACCACAGCCGCAGGACGGCAGGAGAGTCCATCACCACAGCGATATTAAAGGATTTATCTCCTTGTCATAATGGCGATCCTCAGGTATACAGTACAGTGTTCCCTCAACACCTTCAACCGACACATCTGTATCATTTTTCATTCTTCAAAAGTAGGATCCTGGTATTGGTGAACCTTTGTGGGTCCCTGAAAGTAGATTCCTTGTGAAAGCCATCAACATCCTTAGTCCATGTCGCCAAAGAATGCTCTGCACAGATATACGGAAGCAGGTCTCCTCAGAAACCTCTGAAATGGCATGTGTGAGCGCTGAGTAAAATTATTCCACAGTGTTGATGGCCCGAGACGAAAATGGGAACATGAACCTCCTACTCCGCACCCAAATTCATTTCAGGCTCCTAATTTGCATAGGATTCTTTCACCATATACTGATGTTCGCAGAGCCAATGGGACGAAACAAGCTCTCCAACCCCATCATCGCCCTTATATTCGTATGCAAGTGCTTGTGTGCCAACTCATAAATTCCGGACTTATAATTAAAACAAATTGTCTATCTATTCTGAAGCTACTAATGTTTTTTTTTTTTGTTGTTTTTGTTTTTGTTGTTACATTCCTTCACTGAGCCGAGGGTCGATTGGAAACAGCCTCTCTGCCCTTTCGGGTAGGGGTAAGGCCCGTCTACATATTACCCTCCCTAGACCCCATTTTGTGGGACTATACTGGGTAGTTGTTGTATTCTGATGTGTGACGAATAGCTCTGGCTCCTTGATTGATTTGAATTAAATATGACAAGAAATTTGGCCAGAGGGATGGTGTTTTATTCTTCTCTACGATAAGAAAATTGTGGAAAACAAATGAGAACCTAATTATCATTCATCCTCGCTACTATTTCTTTTTATCAATAATGGTGGTGTACGTACCAGCTTGCGTACACCTCAACTATGTATTTCACATAGTACGTGTTATTTCCCGCTAGCACAAGTACCTAATTACTTGGTCCATCAAAACTTAAGTAGATAGGAAGAAATTACCTAGCACTTTATGTCGCTACTGGAATGTGAATACTCTAGTTTTCTACAACCTAAGTTATGATTTAGCATTGAACAACGGATATGCATCAAGGGGACTAAGTTTTTCTCCTCCATGTATGTGGGTAAATACACAATAACTTATGAATACTCCTGTACGAAACAAGATGAAGATCTCCCCAACCACACCTGGAACTCCAAAGTTGCAAATATGGTAATGACTCGCAGTTTGAGAACCATGAATTACAGTTGGTTGACTAAAGAATCGGTGAACAATTCAACAAAAACTAAATGAGATAAAGAGTAACAAATATAGGAATTTCCACGAGACTTGGGTAATACAAATGTATTATCAGTTGGAGAAAGCAATGATATTAGGAAACTGAAAGCAATGTGACAGAAGAATCAAATTTCAGTCTCATACTTATGAGACAATCTTCAATGACATTACACAGATGGAATTTGAAAAGGAAGCCTCCACGCCTAAAAATCCTCCAAAAGTTGTAAACTACCGACCAGATTAGCAGAAACCAGCCATAAACCCTGTGTAACACATAGCCCCATAGGACTCTCGTTGCCAAACAGAGTAAGCTTCGTGGTTCTTTGAAAACCTCTTAGGCAAATATTGCAAGCCATTTATCTGTTACAACATTCTGCCAACCTTACAATAACCTGCTTAGCGTTTTGATAAGCACTTTCAAGTTGCGCCTAGTAGATTCATCACCAGTGAATCCCAAAATGTCGGAGCTAATGCTCTGCGGAATGCAACAAATGGCAAATCACAAAGCATGAAAGCAACTGGCACACATGGCTATACCACACAGGAAATTACCTCAATATTCTTCAAGGTGAAGACCAGCGTATATACGGACTTCCGTACCAATTCAGTGTTCTCAGGAGTCATGACCGTGGAATGTACTCTCCTGCAATTCGGTTCATAAAAGACCAAAAGCATGTAGTGACATTGGTTTGCCAAATGTAACAGAGGCAACCTCAAAGTGTCCATAACAATTTATGCATCAACTAGAAGAGAGCTACAGGCTTCTGAACTTTGTTTCTGTTGTCAATAGAAGAAACTCACTGCTTGTAATGAGAAAATTAGAAACCTTTAACCCTTTCGTATATTACACGTACAGCCGTGCAACGGTATGGCCTAGTGGTCAATGAAGTGAATGGAGACCAAGGTTCAAACCTTGATATGTCATACACACCTTTAATTTAAAGATCACAAGATTCAAAATCTTTTTTACATTCTTAAACTTTGCACCCAGTCAAAACTAAGACACATAAATGAGTTTGGATGAAGTAATATATATATGGGTCAATATGCTCGATAAATACAGGTCTCATGGTTTCAGGGACAGCTATATCTTCCAAATGTTGAATGAATCGACACAGGTTTTAACACAGATCACATATATCTCGGAAAAGAAAGAGACACATCACATCTAGAGATCCAAGATTCGAACTAGGTGGTTCTTGAACTTAAAAAAAATAAAAATAAATAAAAAGTGTACAAACCACATATAGCACAAAGGCAATAAGACACAGCTAACTGGTATATTACTATTCATATGCATTCAGTGTTTAATTAGGTTACCCTTTGCAAATGTAATGCCTTATTTTTATATCTGTTAAATGTATTTGTTAAGCAATGCAGTGGGTAGTGTAAAGTCCATATTCTCGTTAAACTCGCTAGCTGCTTAATTGAACTTTTTCTTTCATTGGCCTTGCTTACTCTAAATTAAGCTAAAGAATTTTTTGGCATAACAGGTGAGAAATGTGAGCAAAACTTAATTTGTTCGCTTAGTTCCATTCTCAACCAAAGTAACAAGTATCAAGTACATCCTATGAATTACTTTTGAATCCTCTTTCCATTCTTGTTCAAATGGCTGAGACAACAACATGGTTTAATAAAGGATGATCCTTCAAGATCCTAGGGGGTCATAAAAGTTTCTGCAGACCAGGGTCTAATAATAGCATGGGATGACCAAGTTTGGAGAAATTTTATTTGACATCTGTATTAAGGGTGGCGTTGAGTTGCATAGTTGTATCACATGAGTTGTGTAGGTGCTTACAAAAGGATTTATAAAGGTCTTAGCCTACTAGAACCACTGTCGGAAGGTTTTGTTGAATGCTCAGATTCTTTCCCATAGTCTTTTTTAGAAAACTCTGTAAGGCTTGGTTAGATCTTTTACACAGTATCAAAGCCAATCTTTTCTGTGAACATTCTAGCTCATGTTCGAATTACATGTGTAAAACAGAAATCAGTTACACGTGTGGGAGGGTGCGAGTTATACAATTGCCCCATATAGGTTGTGTAGGGGCCTTCAAAGGGTTTATAAAGGTCTTGTACTCAACAGATTACTTGAATATTTTATAGTAGATTCTTAGATTGTCACAAGTAGCAATGCTATAACTCCATTAAAGAACCTATGAGACTGGTGGAGATAGAGAGAAGTTAAGTTGAGGAAGGGAGAGATAAAGTGAGGGATCACGCAATTCAAGGCACGCAACCCTCATTTTCATTATAGTAATATCTGTATTCATTGAGTTATACCGAAAAGTTGCAAAAAGATCTTCAAAATGCTGATTAAACAGTTGATAATAGGATATCTCCAGTGATGCGAACTAACATAAATTATAGTTTCACCTTATATCCTCAGAAGCTAGTGTCAAACTTCTCATCAAACTCTCAACTTCCTTCAGTAAGCCACTATCACGAACATCAGCTAGCAAAGGTTGGACATCCTCAGCCATGGCATTAATCTGAGATGTCACTACATCAAAGGTACAATATTCATATATGAGAATATACTACATACCTGTGAACACCATATAAATTGCTCAGCACAATAGGATAAGTGCAACTCTATGCTCAACACTGACAACTGTTTCAGTTTACCCCTCACCCCACCCCGTCCCCATCTACAAATGGAACTATGGCTTGATACTGATGAATGCAGTATAGCAAACACATGTTGCAGCAGTACTGACTACTCATAGTTTTACACTGACCACCCGACATCCGACAACCAAATAATAGCTGTCCAGTTGCTTTTGACACATATGTAGAATATGCACTACATGCCATATTAGTGTACTAAATGGACATCTACAACTCCAAACTGGATTAGATAGAAAATTGTCGAAATTTGAGCATTTTTCCCTGTGACGACCCGACCCGTCGTCTTTTGTCTTTCAGCCCCGTTATTCCCGTATTATGCTTCCCCATGTGTTGATATATGTGTTGGGTGAGTTTGAAGTGATTTGGGTTGAAATTGGATAGAAATGAAGCAAAGCTTAAGTTGGAAAAGTCAACCCGATGTTGACATATGAGTTATAGGGCTCAGAACGGATTTCGACGGCTCGACTAGTTTTGGGGAATGATTTAGGACTTAGGAGTGGAAAAGGAAGTGAATTTGTAGGTCCGGTGTAGAAGTAGGCTTGAATTGGCTAAGTTCGAATTTTGGCAAACTCCGGTTGATAGGTGAAATTTTGATTCGGGGGTCGGAATGGAATACCGAGAATTCCAGTAGCTTCGTTAGGTGATTTTGGATATTCCTGCAAATTTTCAGATCATTCGGAAGTATTTAGGTCGGGTTTTGGATCGAACGCGAATTTGGAAAAAGTTCTAGTTTGACTTAGGGAATTTGATGACTTTTTATGTTAATGTTGGTGTTTTATGGCCCGAGCAAGTTTGAATGGGGTATTAAGTCGTGTTGGTGCATTTGGTTGAGGTCCCGGAGACCTCGGGGTGATTCCGGATGGTTAAACGAGGAATTTTGGAAGTTAGGCATGAAATATGCCTGCTGCTTCTGGTATTTTCGCGGAAGCGGGCTAGAGACCGCATAAGCGGTGTCCGCAGAAGCGGCCAATGGTGGAAGGTCAGGGACTGCTAAAGCGGAAGGGCGACCGCTGAAGCGGGTCCGCAGGAGCGGAAGAATGACCGCAGAAGCGGTCTTGGGATTTAATGAAGAACCGCAAAAGCGGACTTAGAGCGCGGAAGCAAAAGTCACTTAGGCGACTTGGGAACTGCAGAAGCGCAATCTGGGCAGATTTTAATAATCAGTAGCTTCGCGATTGAGAAGGGAAGGAAATATTTTAGACCTTGGCTAGGGCGATTTTGGTGCGATTTTGGAGGGGACTTCAAGAGAGATCATCAGGTATGGGCCCTTAGACCTCGAATATGTAATTATGGCGTGAAATCATGGATTATACACTAAGACATCAAGGTGTTAAATGTCAAAAATGATGGTTAGGGCTTGAAACCCAAGTGTACTTTAAGTGTGGATTTGAGGGGTCAAATGGACTCCGATTCTTGTAAATTTTATATGTATGGACTCGTGACGAGACGAGGATTCTGGAAATGTGAATTCGTAATTTTTCGAAAAGTGGGACTGGGGCTCGGGTTTTGCCAACTTTGTATTTTTTGGGTGTATTTCGAGTTATTTCGATTGGGTTATGTTCCATTAGCCTATTTTGATGTATTCCTATTGGTTTTGATCAGATTTGGCATCCGCGGAGGTTGATTGTCGAGGAAAAGGCATTGCGAGCTAGTTTGCGGCCGGCTTGAGGTGAGTAATGGGTGTAGATGATGACCCGAGGGTTTGAAACCCCGGTATATCACATTGTGACGCTGTATTGAGGCGAGACACGCACTCTACTGTGAGTTGCGGGGTCGAATATGATTGGGGACTATGGTTTAGTCCGACCGAGTGGTATTGTAGTGTGATTGTTGGCCATAAATGAGCCGGTAAACCTCCTACTTGGATGGTTATGAACATACTTGGGCTGCTTGCCGGTTATTTAGATCTCGTGAGGATCGTCATCACTGTTTCTATGCATTATAGCATGTATTCATGACATCAGTCCTGCACTAGAACAGTGTTTAAACATGATTTGGCAAATATTGAAGTTTGACACCTTATTCTATAATTTCTGATAAACTGAACTAAAAATGGTAAGATATATGTGTCTGTGAGGCTTGCACGCATATAGCTGGACTGATAGTGGATCGGGTTGCGCACCGCAGCGTATGTTCTATGAAATTGCGCTTGGGCTGTAGGAGCCCCTCCGGAGTCTGAACCCCCACATTGAGCGCGGGTACCCAAATGGATCGGGCTGCACGTGCCGCAGTGTTCATGCATCGCATTGCATCTCATGCATTTTATGCACAGTTGCTTTATCTGTATATCTCTGAGACTGTACTGTATAGAACTGCTAGATAGCTTCATTTTGTGTTATTTCGTGATTTCTTATCTTCAGGTTTTTATACATGCTTATTACTCGCTGAGTTGGTAGACTCACCCCATACTACCTGCACCTTGTGTGCAGATCCAGGTACCGCGGGGCAGAGTTGATCATTTTAGCTGCTTTTCAGAGTATTATCTGGAGATTGTCGAGGTAGCTGCATGGCGTCCGCAAGACCAGACTTTTCATTATATTTCCTGTATTTTTGTTATTTCTGCATACTCAGATTATGAGATATTTTGGTATTTATTTTGCTATTCTGGTAGAGGCTCTTGACTCGTGACCCCCAGATCTGTGGGAGGATATTATGTATTGGTTGTTGGGATATTTTCTATTAAATTGCTAAAATATTTCGGATTTCCTTTCGTTGTAAATGATTTGTAAACAAGGATGTGAGCTCGTAGCTCGGAATATTGGGTGAATAGTCGGGCTTGCCTAGCAATGTGTTGGGCGTCATCACGACCGGATTTGGGGTCGTGACAAGTTGGTATCAGAGCCTAGGTTACTAGGCCTCACGAGTTATGAGCCGGTTTAGTAGAGTCTCGCAGATCGGTACGTAGACGTCCGTATCTATCATCGGGAGGCAGCAGAACCTTTAGGAAACACTTCATATTCTTGAACTCTTTTCGTGCGGCTTTGTTGATTTGAGAACTGAAACTTCTTATTCTATTCTCTCGCAGATGGCGAGAACCTGTGCTACCGGACGTGGCGGTCGACCCCCATTGCCACCCGCTAGAGGCCGTGGACGCGGTCGTCGTCGTGGTAGAGCAGCAGGGCCAATACTAGTTGACCCACCTATTGCCCCTATTCAGGATCAGCCCCCAGTTGTTGAGGCTCCAGTAGCACCCGCTCAGGCACAGGCAGTGCATATTGTGATTCCTTGCCTTCAGGAGGCATTAGCCCATATCTTATCAGTCTTTACTGGTTTGCCCAGGCAGTTTCAGCTACAGCTGCCGCAGCGACATCTCAGACCGGGGGTGGTCATCAAACCTCGCAGCTCGCACCCCGGAGCAAGTTGTATAGGGACTTCAGACGCCAGAGGTAGCCCCAGCTCAGGCAGTTGCACCGGCTGTTCCAGCTGCGCCAGCCCCAGGACATGTTGTTCCGGTGATGCCTGACGACAAGCAGCGTCAGTTAGAGAGGTTTGGTAGACTTCAGCCTCCTACATTTAGCGGTACTGAGGGCGAGGACGCACAGGGATTTTTGGATAAGTGTCAGAGGATGCTTCGCACAGCAGGGATCCTAGAGTCCAATTGGGTATCTTTCACTACTTTTCGGTTCTCAGGAGCAGCCTTCACATGGTGGGAGGAGTTTGAGCGGCGTAGGCCCGCAGGAGCAGCACCTCTTACCTGGCAGCAGTTTTCCACTCTCTTTTTAGAGAAGTATGTGCCGCAGTCCTGCAGAGAGGAGCTGCGCCGCCAGTTTGAGTGGCTAGTTCAGGGGGAGATGTCAGTGATACAGTACGAGTTGAGGTTTACTCAGTTGGCCAGACATGCTATTTGGATGATCCCGACAGATCGGGAGAGGATCAGGAGGTTCATTGATGGCCTCAATTATTCTATTCGTATCTTGATGACCAGGGAGAGAGTAGTAGCAGCATCCTTTGAGGAGGTGGTGGACTTGGCTCGCCAAATTGAGGCGGATCGTCGCCGAGAGCGAGAGGAGAGGGAGGCCAAGAGGCCTCGAGGTTCAGGCAGTTACAGTGGTGCTCCATCTAGGGGCCAGTTTCATCGGGCAGAGGTCGTTCTTTAGGCCTCCTCAGTCAGGCCGCCTAGAGCACAGCGGAGCTTCTTCCGATCGTGGCCGTCAGGGTCACCAGCAGGGCCAGTCTTCCCTCAGCGCCCTCCCAGCTCAGAGTTCTGCACCCGTTTCGCCAGCCCAGGGTTCATCTGCGGCGGGGGGTTCCCTTTAGTCCCCCTTCTCCAGCTCCAGGCAGTTGTTTTGAGTGTGGCAAGTTTGGCCATATGAGGAGGCAGTGCCCTCGACTTCGCAGTGGTAGGTCTCAGCAGAGGGATCAGCCCTCCTCTTCTTCTCCATCTGCTTCAGCACCATCCCGGTCAAGTAGGGGTGGAGGACAGTCATCTAGAGGTCACCCCAGGAGCGTTGAGCAGTCGAGCGGTGGTCAGGCACGTTTTTATGCACTTCCAGACAGGAGAGATGTCGTTGCTTCGGTCGCAGTGATCACAGGTATTATCTCAGTATGCCACAGGGATGCCTCAGTTTTATTTGATCTCGGATTCACTTATTCTTATGTATCTGCTTACTTTGCTCATCATCTTGGGACTACCCGAGGGTGTCTAGTGTTGCATGTGCATGTATCTACCCCGGTGGGTGATACCGTTATTGTGGACCACGTGTATCGGTCCTGTCTTATTACTATTGAGGGTCTGGAGACCCGAGCCGACTTGCTGCTATTGAGCATGGTGATTTTGATGTTATTCTAGGCATGGATTGGCTATCACTGTGTCATGCCATTCTGGACTGTCACGCCAAGACAGTCACATTGGCTGTGCCGTGTATCCCGAGGATTGTGTGGCATAGTTCGACTGATTATATACCCAGCAAGGTAATCTCTTTCTTGAAAGCCCAGCGGATGGTTGGGAAGGGATGCTTAGCATATCTAGCATATATGAGAGATGTGGGAGCCGAGGCTCTAGTCTTGATTCGGTTCCAGTGATGAGGGAGTTTCCTGATATATTTCTAGCAGACTTGCCGGGCATGCCGCCGGACAGGGATATTGACTTCGGTGTTGATTTGGTGCTGAGCACTCATCCCATTTCTATTCCTCCCTATCGTATGGCACCAGCAGAGTTAAAGTAGTTGAAGGAGCAGCTGCAGGAACTCCTAGATAAGGGGTTCATTCGTCCGAGTGCGTCGCCGTGGGGCGCACCGGTGTTATTTGTTAAGAAGAAGGATGGCACAATGAGAATGTGCATTGATTACAGACAGTTGAACAAAGTGACAGTGAAGAACAAGTATCCATTACCTCGTATTGAGGATTTGTTTGACCAGCTTCAGGGGGCAAAGGTATTCTCCAAGATTGATCTCCGTTCAGGCTATCACCAGCTGAAGATTAGAGACTTTGATATCATGAAGACAGCTTTCAGGACGAGATATGGGTATTATGAGTTTCTGATTATGTCATTTGGGCTGACTAATGCCCCAGCAGCATTCATGCACTCGATGAACAGTGTAATTCGGCTGTATGTGGATTCTTTTGTGATCGTGTTTATTGATGATATTCTTGTGTACTCGCGTAGCTTGGAGGAGCACGTGCAACATTTGAGGGTGGTATTGCAGAGGTTGAGAGCGGAAAAGTTGTATGCAAAGTTCTCCAAGTGTGAGTTCTGGCTCAGTTCCGTAGCTTTGCTGGGACACGTGGTGTCCAGTGATGGTATTCAGGTTGATCCAAAGAAGATCGAGGCGGTGCAGAGTTGGCCCAAACCGTCCTCAGCTTCTGAGATTCGGAGTTTCCTCGGTTTGGCGGGTTATTACCGCAGGTTCGTTCAGGGTTTTTCGACTGTTGCTTCGCCCTTGACGAAGTTGACGCAGAAGAATACCCCATTTGTGTGGTCTGATGAGTGCGAGGAGAGCTTCCAAAAGCTCAAGTCATTGTTGACTACGGCTCTAGTGTTAGTACTGCCAGCAGCTTCAGGTTCTTATACGGTATATTGCGATGCTTCGAGGATTGGTATCGGATGTGTTCTGATGCAGGAGGGTAGAGTGATTGCATATGCTTCTCGGCAATTGAAGCCCCATGAGAAGAACTACCCTATTCATGACTTGGAGTTGGCTGCTATAGCTCATTCTTTGAAGATTTGGAGGCACTATCTATATGGCGTAACCTGTGAGGTGTATACGGATCATCGCAGCCTTTAGCACTTGTTCAAGCAGAAAGATCTGAATTTGAGACGGCGGAGATGGCTTGAGTTACTCAAGGATTATGATATTACCATATTGTATCACCCGGGGAAGGCCAATGCGGTGGCCGATGCTTTGAGCGGGAAGGCGGTAAGTATGGGTAGTTTGGCGTACATTCCAGATGGGAAGAGGCCCCTTGCAGTCGATGTTCAGGCTTTGGCCAATCGGATGGAGAGTTTAGATATTTCAGAGTCCAGCCGGGTGTTGGCTTGTGTGGTTTCCCGGTCTTCTTTATATGATCGCATCAGAGAGCGCCAGTATAATGACCCGCATTTGCTTGTCCTGAAGGACAGGGTCCAGCATGATGATGCCTGGGATGTGACTATTGGTAGTGATGGTGTGTTGCGGATGCAGGGCCGGATTTGCGTGCCCAATGTGGATGGGCTCCGAGAGATGATATTAGAGGAGGCTCACAGCTCGCGATATTCTATTCATCTGGGTGCCGCGAAGATGTACCAGGACTTGAGGCAGCATTATTGGTGAAGGAGAATGAAAAAGGGCATGGTGAGTTATGTGGCTAGGTGTCTCAATTGTCAGCAGGTCAAATATGAGCATCAGAGACCCGGTGATGTACTTCAGCTGATGGATATTCCGGAATGGAAATGGGAGAAGATTACTATGGACTTTGTGAGTGGTCTCCCTCGTACCTCGAGGAACTTTGATTCTATTTGGGTGATTGTGGATAGGCTGACTAAGTTTGCGCATTTCATTCCGGTGTGTACCACCTATTCTTCAGAGCGGCTGGCAGAGATTTTCATCCGTGAGATTGTGCGGTTGCATGGAGTTCCAGTTTCTATTATCTCAGACAGGGGTACTCAGTTTTCTTCCCAGTTCTGGAAGACTTTTCATCAGGAGTTGGGCACTCAGATTCAGATGAGCACAGCTTTTCATCCTCAGACAGACAGACAGTCCGAGCGTACTATTCAGATATTGGAGGACATGTTGCGTGCTAGTGTTATTGATTTCGGAGGTTCTTGGGCTGAGTTCTTGCCGCTTGCGGAGTTTGCTTATAATAATAGTTATCAGTATTAAGATGGCGCCGTATGAGGCTTTGTATGGGAGACGGTATAGATCTCCAATTGGTTGGTTTGAGCTCGGCGAGGCTAGACTATTGGGGACAGAGTTAGTCCGGATGCCTTGGAGAAAGTGAAAGTTATCCAAGAGAGACTTCGTACCGCTCAGTCGTGTCAGAAGAGTTATGCGGACCGGAAGGTTCAGGATGTCTCTTATATGGTGGGCGAGAAGGTTCTGTTGAAGGTCTCGCCTATGAAAGGCGTGATGAGGTTTGGGAAGAAAGGGAAACTCTGCGGTTTATTGGACCTTTTGAGATACTCAGAAGGATTGGGGAGGTGGCTTATATGCTTGCTTTGCAATCCAGTTTGTCGGGGGTTCACCCAGTGTTCCATGTTTCTATGCTCAGGAAGTATGTTGGGGACCCGTCTCATGTATTGGACTTCAACACGATCCAGCTGGACGAGGATTTGTCGTATGATGTAGAGCCAGTTGCTATTTTGGGTCGTCAAGTTCGAAAGTTGAGATCAAAGGACATAGCTTCGGTGAAGGTGTAATGGAGAGGTCGGCCCGTAAGGAGGCCACTTGGGAGACCGAAAGGAGATGCGGAGCAGATATCCTCGTTTGTTTGAGACTCCAGATATGTTTCTTGACCCACTCGACGACGAGCGTTTGTTTTAGTTGTGGAGGATGTGACGACCCGACCCGTCGTCTTTTGTATTTCAGCCCCGTTATTCCCGTATTATGCTTCCCCATGTGTTGATATATGTGTTAGGTGATTTTGAAGTGGTTTGGGTTGAAATTGGATAAACATGAGACAAATAGTCTCTTTAACGAAAGCTTAAGTTGGAAAAGTCAACCCGATGTTGACTTATGAGTTAGAGGGCTAGGAACGTATTTCCAACGGCTCGACTAGTATCGGGGAATGATTTAGGACTTAGGAGTGGAAATGGAAGTGAATTCGGAGGTCCGGCGTAGAAGTAGGCTTGAATTGGCTAAGTTTGAATTTTGGCAAATTCCGGTTGATAGGTGAGATTTTGATAGGGGGTCGTAATGGAATTCCGAGAGTTGCAATAGCTTCGGTAGGTGATTTTGGATATGCCTGCAAATTTTCAGATCATTCAGAAGTGTTTGGGTCGGGTTTTGGATCGAATTCGAATTTGGAAAGAGTTATAGTTTGACTTAGGCTTGAATTTGAGGAATTTGATGATTTTTTATGTTAATGTTGGTGTTTTATGGCCCGAGCAAGTTTGAATGGGGTATTAAGTCGTGTTGGTGCTTTCGGTTGAGGTCTCGGGGACCTCGGGGTGATTCCGGATGGTTAAACGAGGAATTTTGGAAGTTAGGCATGAAATATGCCTGCTGCTTCTGGTATTTTCGCGGAAGCGAGCTAGAGAACGCTTAAGCGGTGTCCGCAGAAGCGGACTAGTAGCCGTAGAAGCGACCAATGGTGGAAGGTCAGGGACCGCTGAAGCGGGTCCGCAGGAGCGGAAGAATGACCGCAGAAGCGGTCTTGGGATTTAATGAAGAATCGCAGAAGCGGACTTAGAGCGCGGAAGCGAAAGTTGCTTAGGCGACTTGGGAACCGCAGGAGCGGAATCTGGGCAGATTTTAATAATCAGTAGCTTCGCGATTGAGAAGAGAAGGAAACATTTTAGACCTCGGCTAAGGCGATTTTGGTGCGATTTTGGAGGGGATTTCGAGAGAGATTATCAGGTATGGACCCTTAGACCTCGAATATGTAATTATGGCGTGAAATCATGGATTATACACTAAGAAATCAAGGTTTTAAATGTAAAAAATGATGGTTAGGGCTTGAAACCTGAGTGAACTTTAAGTGTAGATTTGAGGGGTCAAATGGACTCCGATTCTTGTAAATTTTATATGTATGGACTCGTGGCGAGACGAGGATTCTGGAAATGTAAATTTCCTAATTTTTCGAGAATTTGGCCCGTTGTTCGGGTTTTGCCAACTTCGTGTTTTTTGGTGTATTTCGAGTTATTTCGATTGGGTTATGTTCCATTAGTCTATTTTGACGTATTTATATTGGTTTTGATCAGATTTGGCATCCGCGGAGGTTGATTCTCGAGGAAAAGGCATTGCGAGCTAGTTTGCGGCCGGCTTGAGGTGAGTAATGGGTGTAGATGATGACCCGAGGGTTTGAAACCCCGGTATATCACGTTGTGATGCTGTATTGTGGCGAGACACGCACTCTACTGTGAGTGCGGGGTCGAATAAGATTGGGGACTATGGTTTAGTCCGACCGAGTGGTAGTGTACTGTGATTATTAGCTATAAATGAGCCGGTAAACCTCCTACTTGGATGGTTATGAACATACTTGGGCTGCTTGCCGGTTATTTGAATCTCGTGAGGATCGTTATCACTGTTTCTATGCATTATAGCATGTTTTCATGACATCAGTCCTATTGAAGTTTGACACCTAATTCTATAATTTCTGATAAACGGAACTAAAAATGGTAAGATATATGTGCCTGTGAGGCTTGCATGCATATAGCTGGACTGATAGTGGATCGGGTTGCGCGCGCAGCGTATGTTCTATGAAATTGCGCTTGGGCTGTAAGAGGCCCTCCGGAGTCTGAATCCCCACATTGAGCGCGGGTACCCAAATGGATCAGGCTGCACGTGCCGCAGTGTTCATGCATCGCATTGCATCTCATGCATTTTATGCACAGTTGCTTTATCTGTATATCTTTGAGACTGAACTGTATAGAACTGCTAGATAGCTTCATTTTGTGTTATTTCGTGATTTCTTATCTTCGGGTTTTTATACATGCTTATTACTCGCTGAGTTGGTAGACTCACCCCATACTCCCTACACCTTGTGTGCAGATCCAGGTACCGCGGGGCAGAGTTGATCATTGTAGCTGTTTTTCATAGTATTATCCGGAGCTTGTCGAGGTAGCTGCATGGCGTCCGCAGGACCCGACTTTTCATTATATTTCCTGTATTTTTGTTATTTCCGCATACTCAGAGTATGAGATATTTTGGTATTTATTTTGCTATTCTGGTAGAGACTCTTGACTCGTGACCCCTAGATCTGTGGAAGGATATTGTGTATTGGTTGTTGGGATATTTTCTATTAAATTGCTAAAATATTTCGGATTTCTTTTCATTGTAAATGATTTCTGAAACAAGGATGTGAGCTCGTAGCTCGAAATACTGGGTGAATGGTCGGGCTTGCCTAGCAATGTGTTGGGCGCCATCACGACCGGATTTGGGGTCGTGACATTCCCGTGGATAGAAATGGCGCATGAAGCACAAAATGTGGGTTTTCGACAGAATTCTCTATCAGATAAACGTACTAATGCTAATAATAATCAAACAAACTTATAATCATATTCTGGAGCACTTCTTTAATAGTTCCACTATATCCAATACAATAACAACAAACCCAGTGGAATCCCACATGTGGCATCTGGGGAGGGTAGTGTATATGCATACTTTACCCCTACCTGGTAGAGGTAGAGAGACTGTTTTCGATAGACCCTCGGCTCAAGGAACAGTGAAATTAAAGTAACAAATAGTAGCAACAATAATATAATAGGAACAAATGGCACGTGTAATATAAAGAACCTCAAATAAGAAGAAAAAAACACAAAAATAGTAGTAATACTACTGATAAGACTAAGGAACTGGCGACTATTGTCAATCTTCCACCTTAATTCTCGACTTTTGCCCTACCCTGTCGAGGGTCATGTCCTCGTAAGCTAGAGCAGTGACATATCCTGTCTAATCACCTCACCTCAATACTTCTTAGGCCTACCCCTACCCTTCCTTAGATCCACCATGGTCGATCTCTCACACCTCCAGACCAGGACATCTATGGCTCTCCTCTGCACGTGCCCAGTCCATCTCAACCTCGATTCCAACAGTTTGTCCTCCACCGAGGTCACACCTACCTTGTCCCTAATAACTTCGTTCATAATCTTGTCTTTCCTAGTATGCCCTACATCCATCTCAACATCCTCATTTGAGCTACCTTCATCTTCTGGACATAGGACTTCTTGACGGGCCAGCACTCTGCCCCATACAACTTAGTCGGTCTAACCACCACTCCGAACTTGCCATTAAGTCTTGGTGGCAAATTCTTATCACACAGAACCCACAAGCGAGTCTCCATTTTATCCACCCCGCTCCAATGCGGTGAGTAACATCCTAGTCAATTACTTCGTCGCCTTGGATTACATGGATTATAGACCCAAGATATTTGAAACTATCCCTTTTGCGGATGACTTGTGAATCAATCTACACTAATGTTGTTTCTTCAAGCATCCCATCACTGAACTTGCACTCCAAGTATTCAGATATTAAATAATCAAATGAATTACAACAAAGCAAAGGAATTGTCCTATGGGACTGTTTTTAATCTTTGTTCAAGGTAGTTATTATGTCTCTCTTTCAAAATCACTCTTGTCTATAGTAATTAACAAGAGTATGGCAAATTATATTTGGCCAAAGAAGAAAGACAACGTTTTTTTTTTTTAGAAGATAACAAGTTTTATAAATTAAGTAGAAAAACCTTTTGCATAAAGATTATGCTAAAGGTTAAAGATAGATACAAGACCCTGGAAAAAGAGCAAAAACGCAAACCCAGACTTGTGGTAGTTACAAAGACCCAATAATATCCACTATAGAGACTACATCCTCTACCAAAGCTTCAGAAAGACAGACTATTCTAGAGTATGGCAAATTATATTTGGCCAAACAAGAAAGAGAACTATCCCAACTCTAATTTTTTCAGTCAGCAGCTATTTGAAACACATAGAAGCACAGAAATAGTTAAGAAAACTCACTAACTTGAGTTTAATTGCATGCTTGCATAAGTATTTCAAGCAGTTTTAATTGCTTTTCATGCGAGAACAAATGGCAACTGCTGCTGAAAAGGTTCCGCTATATTCAATGAATTTTAAAAAGATAATACACAAAAATAGATTTTAAAAACCAAATCAGGATATTCAACTCACTTCAATTTATCATGCACCTCTGACAAATACAAACATAGCAAATAACTCGTATCCTTCAATAAAAAAAATTGCAAAGAAATTGAGTAGATCTAGTTGGACAATCCATTCACATTTTTCCTCTGCCCAAGTCACATACTCGGGATACAATCTAATTTGGGCTTGCCAGAGCTAATAAACTCATTATGCCACTCTCTGCACTTCAAGAAATACATTATCAACTTCACAAGCTCTTCTAATTGAAAGTTCTCGAGATAAGATGCTGTCCAGCTTGCAAGTTTCGTCACACTGAAATATTTCACTAATGCTCTTTATACAGATGCTGGCAAAGAGGACAGAAGTTCATAACATTCAAGTGCAACTCACAAGTCACTCGCTACACTTTCATAGGATGTGTTATTTAACCTAAGCTTAAACACATGCTCTTAATGAATTCCTTATTAGAAGAGAAGTTGTGAAATATAAATAGAGAAGAACAGAAAGAACTTAAAAAAATATGAAGGAAATTTCATAAAAAGGCATCAAGATGATGCAAGCAGAAAGAAAAAGATTTCATTCGCAGTTTCGCACAAAGACAAAAAATGAGAGGTTAAATGTAAAGTGCATCAAACCTTTGTAAGCAATGGCCGAGCCTCCTCAACAACAGATAGAACTCTCTCAGCCAGCGCATAGGTGTTCGACAAACCAATTTCTTCTGCCTCTCGGCCAAGACGTGTGAATATTCCAACTAATGCATCTAAACTAACCCCTTGGTGTCCTTCTATTTTTTGCCTGTCGCAAATTATCAGACCCTCTTTAGCACAATCCGGATGCAGGGGCCCTACAGAATGTACTGGGATTGGATCTCGAGGTGTAATATCAATCATCGTTTCCATGATAAGACCAGATTGGTTCACCTCAACTAACGAGTTTCGAGGAATTATTATCTTGTCATCTTCAACCTATAAACACACAAATCAATTTTTTAAAATCAACGCATTCACAAGCATCTATGGAAACAACTACAATTACTTTTAAAAAATAAAAGATAGAATAGTAAAAGGGTTCAGCAAAAGCATCAGTGCAAATATACGTGTTACTCACCTCAACAACAGCTTCAACATTTCTCAAGGAGGGATTGACTCGAATCACATTACCAATATTCACTCCTCTGATTCTAACAGGCGTGCCAGTGCAAATGCCACAAGCCTGCTCAAACTGAAGCACAACCAAATACTTCCTGAACCTAGACCGCAACTTAAACCCTCTCAACCAAGCCAAGCTAAGTGCCAATAACACTGTACCCGAAACAATAAACAACCCGACCCCACCTTCCCATATACTCCTCCTTCCAAACCCAAAATCACTCAATGGCCGCATTGTTCGCCTCCAAATATTCCTTGGAACATCTAAAATCACAGAAAGCAGACCTTTTTGCTGGGAAGATGATGCGGGTTGTTGCTCTTGTTCTTGGTTATGACCCGTATTAGCAGACATTGCCTTTACATTAAAGGTTTGATTTTTAGGCCTCACTGGTGTTCTTACACACAACAAACGATCCCCCAACACATTTCTTCTACTGGGTATGATGGGGAACACAGTAGAATTTGTTGATACATGGACTAAAGAATTTCCAGCCATCATTTACTTTTCTTTTTTTTCGCCCTTTATGTCTTCTTTCCTTTTTTTCTTGTTTGTCGTTCCAAGTTTGTTCTTTAGACAAATTTGAGCTGGGAAATTGCCAAAATCCAGGAAAACTGGAAAGGTTTAGAATCGAGATTATACTTTACAAAGCAAAAAAAAAAGACTTAGAACAGCTAATAATTTTCATTAGGGAAATCAGAAATGATTGAAAATTAGTGAACTGCTAACAAATAATAATGTGGAAAAAGGTATGAAGATCAACAAAAACGTACCATATTGGATTTATGGTCTAGCTGGAAGCAACCCTAGCTGTGGATCAACAACAGACTGAATTGTTGAATGAATCTTGAGGAGTGAACTCAGAGTGAGTGTGACAAATGGGCTGGGCTGATAAAGTGTAAACAGGCCAACGAGATCTTGTAGGCCCAAGATAACTTGGAGTATGTTAGTGATGTAGATTAGATGTTTTTGGCTCTATGGGCGCTAGAGGAGGAGGAGAGACCCATTGTGTATAGAAAGAATTATAAGAAAATACATACATGATTTTACGTCATAATAAAAAATGGTTCATATTTTTAGGTTTACCTTATTTAGCTTATATTTTTATTCTTACAATTAATGCTTCTAAAAGCTGTAAAGTTAAATTTGTGTTATCACAACCATTGTTTTCACTCTCTCTTCTTCTCATATCTTCTACATATGCTTTAAGGGGTCATCCGCCATTAGTAGTTCTCTCCCTATGTCACATGATGGCAATGTAAGAAAATTGAACAGTAAAAGTCCACCAGTAAAAGCCATTCAAAGCTTTGCTTTCGAAAATATGATTTTTTGAGTTTGTTAGTTGCTTGAATTGGGTGTTGTTCCAGTTGATTGAAAATATCAAAAGTAGTTCAAAATTTTAATTTGAAGTGATTTGGAGTAGATTTGAGCATGATTTGGATTAAACTTTAGAAAAGACGCAATGAAGAATACGAAGTCAGGTTTTTGTATAATTATGTATAATCTTGTATAATATATACTATTATATATTCTTATACACATTTATACAAGCGTCTGTAGACGAACTTCTTCGACGATTTTCAATTGCAATTCTTGTACAAAACTAGTCCAAATCTCCATTAAATGACTTCAAAACTTTATATACAACCTCTTTATACTATATCTACAATAGGGGTGGCAATTTAAACCCAAACCTATCTAACCCGCCCAACTAGCCCAGAGATTAATGGTTTGGGTTATAAATATTCTAGTTCATGGTCAATTTGGATTGAGCCCAAATTAATTTTATAGCCCATTCTGACCCATTTAATAGCCCAAATACAACCCATGAAACTTACACCAAACAAAAGATCTCAACTCAACTTATCTATAAATTTACTTAGTTGCTCCATTTTATTTTACTTTGTATTTTTAATTTTCTATTCTTTTTTTATCACTCACCCACCCCTACCCTACCCTAACCCCCTGCAAAACCCCCCAAAAAATTACTTTTTTTTGTATTTTCAGTTTTTTATTTTTTTATTTCTACGCCACCTACCCTCCCCCCAACCCCCCCCCCCCAACACATACAAAATCTCTAAAAAATCACTTTTTTGTATTTATTTTATTTATTTTCTGCACCGCCCACCCACTCTACCCCCTACCCTCCCACCCCCACCCCCGACGCAAACCCCCTCAATTTTTTTTACTTTTTTGTATTTTTTATTTTTAATTTTTTTATTTTTCTGAACCAACCCCCCCCCCCCCCACACACACACACACACACGAGCGCGCGCGCAAAAAACCCCTCAATTTTTTTACTTTTTTTTATAATTTTAGTTTTTTGTTTTTTATTTTATATTTTTCGTTTTCTGCAGTATCCACCTACCCCCACCCATAAAAAATCTGTCAACTTACATATTTTAAGGTAACAAGTTTTTTAATGCAAGATGAACATGATTCTAAAACATGGGTCAAGTTGGGCGGGTTGTTGACGCCCCCTTTTTCATTGGACGGAGAGTCCGGAAATCGGGCATATAATATTATGGGACGACAACTCTTTATTCTCTTGCAAGAATTGGGTTTTGGATTTGTAGAGTTGCCACTTAACGTTTATAGTGCATTAGGACACTTTAAAGAGATGAAGAGTTTTGAAAAGAACGTAAACCAGAGTTCGGGTAAGAGTTTAGAGATTATCTCAAGGGGAAGGTGTTAGGAACCCCTCAAGATCTACTAGTGTTGTTCCCGGCCATGCTATAATTGTAACTTTAAGAAAAATAGAGGAAGCAAGTAAAGTTTGCACATAAGGATCACAAATAACCTTGAAAGTTTTGAAGAAAAGAAAGGAGTACAATTTTTAGGGGAAGGGGATTGTTTGAAGAAAACATAATTTAAAGAAGACATTTGTAAGAAAAGGGAAAGGGAGATGTCCTAGGTTTATATAAAAATATGGATCACATCACTGCAATATCCAGCAATCACTCCTCAAAAGAGGGGTCGCATGAGATATTAGCGCACCGATCATCATAACTATATTCTACCCATCCTACCCCATTAAGGTATCCAAACGTGATTAGTCTCGTTTACTTATTGGATGCTAGTACATGTCCCATCCTATCAGTCCCGACGTATCAGGACTCATAATCCTAAAGGAGAAAGAAAGGGATATATGCATTTATGGAGTTCAAAGGTTAAAACTCTAATTGCGACATACAAAAACAAGTAGAAAATATAGGGATGAACAAAGCAGATAAGTAAGTCTCAAGTTAATCAAACAACACATGTGTTTGAAAAGAAAATCCGCATTAGGCAACCCGGATCCAATTGTTAGAAGTTAAGTTATTTTAAGCGAATAATTTAGAAAGCACTAGTTTCAGAAATAAGTAATTGCAGAAGAGTTTTGAAAAGACGGTGTAGATTGCAGAAAGTAAAATGTGAGTGTTAAAGAAAGGTAGGCAGACTGCCTAAACATAGTTGTAAAGAATTTAGAGAAGAAGGCGGTAATTTCTAAAGGAAAAGACCGAATTGCATAACTATTTTAAAGAGATGAGTACAGGAAAACCAAATTTTAGTAGAAAATGTTTAAGCAGAACGTTAAAAGAGAAACGGTTTCAGAAAAGATGCAGATTTGATGAACTAAAAAAGCATACTGGTTCATAAGATTTTACTAAAAGGTGGAAGCTTTTGAAAAGTGTTACTGAATTAAGACGTTTCAGGACCAATTGGTAGACTCTTATTGCTTTAGACGAATTAGTCGAGTTTGATACAAAATCCTATAGGCATGATATCTACATTTGATTTTTTTTTAAGACTTGTTATTAAACTGATGAAAAATTTCTTGTTTAATTAGTCCTAAAGCTTGTCTAATGAATATGCAGTCCCTAAAGACATGATTTCTATATGCATTGATTTACATGAACGTTAAAGTCCTATAGGCAAGATTTCTAATGGTTTGCAATGTGCTTAACATTAAATCTTATAGGCATGGTATCTAGGTGACTTGTAACATAATTAAACATTAAACCCTATAGACATGATATCTACCCTTTATTGATGGAAGAAAGAAAAACCCCTCCCACGCCCTTTTACTATATTCCCAAAAATTCTTTTATACAAATTATTACAGAACCAGAAAAGTAAGAAAGAAAATATAAAATATATCAAAACCAACATCTAGATCCGGGAAGCCTAATTCAATCTTAATGGCCAATAACATGTGATTAACCAACTTTCGGACCCAGATTTCCAAAGCTTTCTCTTTTCCAGAGTGTTTCAAATTTCCAAGGAATCTCAAGGATTCCCGGCAGTGCTTACACTCAATATATCATTAGAATTAGAATAGTGCATTGTGGAATAGCCAGCCCTCAGGCATCCAAGTTCAGAGGGAGCTCAAGGTCCCAAAGCATGGCTTGCAATAGAGGGGCAGAACTTAGAGCTAGGAGTAAGTGCAAAGTGATTGGGAAACCATAATAGGTGGTCATACCCCGCCATAGATATAGACTGGCACACCCCTGACCATTTGTTTGGCCAAAGAAGTTAGGAGCAGACCCTTGAGGGTCAGACCTGAGTCTAAGTGATGATTAGCACACCATCAGACCCAAGTCAATCTCAACACATAAAAGGGGAAAGGGAAGTGGGAATTGATTGAGTTGAGGTGTTCAAAAGAACTCAGTTCAAGACCATAGACAGCAATATTGCTGCTATGGCTGGAACTACAACTCATACACAAAGGGATAAAAGGGATGGGATTCACATAAGCATATTATTGGCAGAACATAAGGAAAGAAAGCATAAAGAATAGGAAAACAGTAAAAATTAGACAATTTAACTAGAATATACCAGTAAATAATAAAGACAGCAGAACAGCAGAGTAGCAAAACAGTAAAAATTAGCATGAGCAAACTTCAAGTTTGCAGCAGAACACTTGAGAGTTCAAGAGAACTCAACAATTTTTAAGGTAAAATGAGAGTAGAAAAGCAGAATGCTAGATGCTATGAGTAAGAAAAGCAATTTGATTGTGAGAGAGTTCAGTGTAGAAGAGTTGTTCTCGAATACATAAAATAGTTGTGTAAGTATGTAGTTGGAAGTGTAAGCTTGTTTAGTGCAGAGAGGTTGTGTCGAAAGTGTAAAGGGGTGGCCCTTTTATAGTGCAGAAAACAAGGAGGAAGAAGGTAAGAAATAATTTGAAAATCAATCACAAAGATTTCCCTTCAGCCAAGGGATTGATTTCAAACGGGCATGATAAATAAGAAAAGGGAGTAATTTGAAAACCTTTTCCAGAGTAGCATAATAGGGGCAAATACAGAAGACATTAAGAAATAATTCAATAGTACACAGTTTGGACCAGATAAGGAAAGACAATAAATTAATAGTCAGTAAAATCAGGGCTTGAGTCTTAGCTCGAATGAATCCAACCAGGAAAGGTGAGGAGAAACTTAATTTAAAGAAAATCATCAACAATCAATCAAATCCGTTTGAAAAGGGACTCGGAATCAATCACAAGCTGGCCAAAGGCCTTTTGAAAGAGTAGAATTTGTCATATAAAAAGCATTCAGACATGCACAAATAAGAGAACATTGCAGAGAAAAGATTCAGGGTCATAACAAAAGGTCGAGTCCAATCCATAGACTCTGCATGAGTTCAGGAGAGGCCATAAAACCTTAGATTTGTGGAGGATCTGCTTGAACACCATCGAGGTCGGACCTCGAAATCTCGAATAAACACGGCTTAGGAGTGAAGGGGAGTGAGCACATGCCGTCTATAGCCTGAGAAGTCATGGACTCCGGTGATATTGGTCAAAGAAGACGAAGGAGACAGTTAGGGTTTTTCGAGTGTTATAGAGCATTTGAGAGAGTGAGAGAGTTTGAGGGCGGCGCTCGAAGAGGAAATGAGGATTAGGGTAAGGTCGTGTATAATTTAAAAAGGAAAGAATGATTTGTGGCCGTTGATCAAAAGGATCAACGGCCTGGATTTAAAAAGATTCCGTGTGGGTGTAGGCAATTGGGTCAGGGGTTGGAATTGGGCTGGCCCAATTTGGTTTAAATTGGTTGAAATTGAAGTGGGAATGTGGTTAAAATTTAAATGAATTAAGGCTACAATTGAAATAGCCAGTTTTTTCGTTTTATTTTTATAAAATAATGAAAATGATTTAAAAAGCAAATTGAAGGCACTGAGTTAATAAATAATATGTAAATATTAATGTCAAAATATTGGGATCAATTTTCTTTAAAAATGCTATTAAATCTTAAAGAGCCTAGTATTGCAATTACATGCAATTTAGTTTTAAAAATACCAAACGAATTTGTAAAAATATGAAAAAATCATATTAACTATATTTTGATGTAAATATGAGAATAAAATAAATTACTCTCCAAAATGGCAAGTTTGGGAATAATTATTGAATTTTATGGTGTAAAAAATAGGCCATAAATTGGTGTTAAAAGCATTAAAAATACCAAAGCCCTTTGATGTGCTTATATATGTACATATATGCTATTTGGAAGTATTTTGGGTACAAAAATACATAGGGAAAAATTGGGTATCAACAGTTTCCACTCTTTATTCGAGGAGGATGAAAGAGTTGTCGGGTAAAGACAAGATGGCCAATTTTGACTGGATAGGCGATTGAAAAGAATTTTGACCGAGCTCTGTCTTCTGAGATGCATACATATCCATGAATTTAAAAGAATCACGTCATATGTAGTTCAGGAACCATTGATGGAGTGTGTCATATGGGAATTTGAAAATACGGACGCGAAGCTTGGGTTGGAAAAGGTATCTGGAGCGGGAAAGACTGCGGAGAACCGAAGCGGGATCGCTCCTTCTGAGATGGCCGTTTGCTAGACGGTATACCTGCTAGTGAGCAATGTGGCGTATATTGTGCATAATTTAAACGTGATGCAAGTTCCCGTTGGACCATGAATATTGTCTTCGGACGGTTTGGATGACGTCCTCAGACTATGATGTCCTGGGCCATGGAGAGCATAAAATAAAATTTGCAAGCCATAAAATGGTGTTCTCGGGCTATGCAGATTGTGCCTCCGAACTATGACACATTTGAATAGGTTGGAGATCTTTCAGCCCATGAGGAGGTGGCAATCTTTCAGCCGATAAATACAAAGGATGGAGATATTTCAGCCAAAGCGAGAATTTAAATGCAGGTGGCAATATTGCAGCCATTCGAAAATAGAGTGGCGATATTTCAGCCATGTAGGATGGAGACAGAACTTAGTCTCGGAAGACAGATAAGTAGCCTTATGTAGGATAGAGGCAGAGCTTAGAGCCCGTTTGGTCAAGCTGCCAAAATCTGCTTATTTTGAAAAGTACTTTTTTTAAAAGTACTTTTGAAAAAAAATAATTTGTGTTTGGCTAACTCATTTAAGAAGTACTTTTTATAATATTTGATAAACAAATTGTGTTTGGCCAATCTTTATAAAAAGTATTTTATAGTTTCAAATTACCAAAAAGAATAGTACCAACTTTTATAATTATTTTAAAAAGAAAAATAAATTTCAATATTTATTATTAGAGACTGTTATTATTTTTATTAATTTAATTAAAATATAAACATAAAGTAAACATACATACTAAATATATAAATAATTGTAATATATATAGTTATACCAAAGAAATAATATTATCTAGTATAATTACTTGTTATTTAAACCATGAAATAATAAGCAAAGTCACTCAGACATGATAATATTTCTCAATAATTTCATCTCTAATTCTATCACGCAACGCCTCTATAATAGTAGAAGACGTGTCTTGCATTTCTAAAGGAATACCAGAAGGCCCATCTTCTTCCTCAATCTCTACAATAATGTATTCATTAGCATAATAGTGGAATTGTTTATCAGTAGAAGATCGTCCTCAGATGAAATTATGTATAGTCATGGTAGTTGTAACAAGATCTCTGAATGTCAAACTTGAAAGATGACATTGAGCGTAAAATAGAAAATCTATTTTTCCAGACTCCAAATGTTCTTTCAGTTGTACATTGAAGACTGCAGTGAAAAAAATTGAATGTTTCATTTGGATTTCTAAAACTAGAGTTGCGCTTGAAATCCGGGAGATGATATTGCTCACCCTTATACGGTCCTAAATAACCCATTATAGTTGGATAGCCTGAATCAACCAAATAATATTTGCCTACACCAAGTAAAAAAGAGTTAATTAAGATGAATAAAAATAAAATCTACATATTAAACTAACACAAGGCATAGTATTAGTGTTGCTTACCTGATGGAGGAGAAGGAGGAAAGTAAGGTTTTGCCTTCTAAGTGACTGATCAAATATTCTAGCATCATGTGCAGTAACTCCCCACCCAGGCCATATAAATGTGAAGCACATGTCATACAACCATTATGTTTTGTGAAGTGAAGCCTTTTCTACCAATATATTTGATTTGTTGTTTAGAGCGCACAATACAAGGCACATTTGTTCCATTTATAGCTCCAATGCAATTTTTTAAATAAGGCCAATACATATCATCTTCTCTTATTTTAGGATTAATATCAGAAAATGTTGGATCTTTTGGCTTAATAATATCCATAGCCAATTTTAAACATGCTATTAAAACATGATGAAAATGTCTGCTTACGGTCTCTCCATAGTGTTGAAATCGTTCTTGAATCATTCTATTCCCTACACCATGTCCGACCACCAGTAAAAACATAACAACCATCTCCTCTATGGTCATTTTTCTTGTTGCTTTCAAATCATATTGTTCATTAGTGTTTTGCATAAGTCAAGAAATATATGTTTTTCCATCCTAAACATCTCATAACATCTCTTATCATGCCCTTCAAGTATCTCCTTGATGAAATAAAATCCTGTCTAAGGAGAAGTTCTGCATGGAGTTTTTAGACAAAATTTTAAATAATATTCCGATGCAAGAGCTACACTTAAAATTACCAAATCAAGTACATCATCATCGTCATCTACTTCATTTATAAGAACTTCGTCAACATGCTCATTATTATTTACCGTGAATGACATATCTGTAAGAAAAAGAATAAAATAAAATTACTTGAATAACAATCTATATGCTTATTATTAAAAAATTACTTGTATACAATCTGGTAATACTTCAGATGACTGTGGCCACGCATGTTTACCAGTTGCAACAACATCCTTAAAATAGTATTTCATCAGTTGTCGATGTTGTAAACCTTTCTCTATAAATTTCTCTACATTTGGATTTTCCTGCAAATGTAAAGAAGAACAAGAGAATTTAAAATACCAAAATAAATAAATAAATAAAACTATGTTAAGTGAAAATTACGTAGTATAATTACAAGTACCTTTATTTTCCCATCCCACCAATCCGCACTCGCTTGAATTGTTCTTTTATCGGGATCCATCCTAAACCAGTCTCTTTTCCAGATAAAGTATCTCATTCTTTTCATGTACCTTTGAGGTTGTCCCATGTGTTCTTCAACTTAACTTTATCATAGTTTCTTTCAGTTTTATTATTAAACTTTTACACCAGATTAGACCATCATAATCTAATGAAGTGAGTTCCAGGACGATTTCCTGCTAAAATTTCTCCCACACATATATTTAAAAATAGTTATGTAGTTTGTGCATCCCATTTAACCTTCTCATAGTTGTTATCCAATGTCATTTTCTTGCTCATTTTCTTTCATGCATTATGGTTAACAATAATACTAAACAGATAGAGAACTAAATAAATAAATAAAAAAGAAAGATACAAAAAATAAGAGCATCAATGGAAAATAGTTCAACTATTAATCATTCATATTATTAGAAATTAGTGTTATCATTGTTACATGCAAGCACGTTAAAAAAGAATAAAAATAAAAGTACATACTAGACATTGCGTATAATAAATTGGTACATTACAAAAAAAACATACCTTATGAAAAAAGTACTTGTACTAGTTGTTAGTTTGTTATTTTAATTTTAAAGAGAAATAGGAGACAAAGAAGAAGAATCTGTACAAGAAAAAGGAGAAGAAGTCTATTTATAGTAATAGATAAGACTCCTCATTTCGCATAAAATATTCTAGGAGATGAATCTATTAAAGTTATTGGAGAATTCTAGGAGATTTGTTAATCTAGACAAATAAAAAAAGTAAGATTAGTCAAAGAAAACATCAAAAACAAGAAAAATCAAAAAAGAAATTGAAAAGTTACAAGATGATTCATGTACTTGATATTTTTAATTTTTAAAATAATGGTAAAAATTAAAAAAAAATAAAACTATTCAAGAAGAAGCAAAAACCAATGAAAAGACAATACACGAATTTGAAAGATTCATGTATCTTTTATATATATAAAAGATACATGAATCTTTTAAATTCGTTTTGTCTTTTCATTGGGTTTTAATTTTTTTTTAATTTCTACATTATTTTAAAAATTGAAGATATCAAATACATGGATCATATATACATATAAAAGGGTTTTGAAACGAACGTTATTAGGATCGGAAGTACATAAGTAAAATAAAATTGGAGATCAATTTTAATAATACCGCTTGTACATAAGAAAATAATTTGTTTTATTTATTCATTTTTTAGCAATCAATATTAGTAATTTCTCATCTATACCATTCAAACTGAAAATGGCTCGATATTTTTATTAACTCACTCTGCTAACGCATTAAAGTAGGGGCAACATTATATATATATATATATATATATATGGAAAGAAAATGTAAAGGATAATTTGGAAAATATAAATTTATGGTGAGGATAGTTTTGTCTTGAATAAATTAATTTTCTGCTTCTTCCCAAAAGTAGAAAAACTGCTTCTGCTGTTGGCCAAAAGTACTTTTTATTTTGGCCAAACACATTAATTTTTTCAAAAAGTACTTTTTTGACAAAAAAAGTACTTTTGGCCTCCGAGAAGCTTGGTCAAACAGGCTCTTAATCTCAAAAGGCAGCTAAGCGGCCTTATGCAAAATGCAGATGGAGATAGAGCTTAGTCTCAGAAGGTAAATAAGTAACCTTATGCAAGATGGAGGTAGAACTTAACCTCGAAAGGCGGATATATAGCCTTATGTAGGATGGAGGTAGAGCTTAACCTCGGAAGGCAGATATATAGCCTTATACAAAATGCAAATAGAGACAATGCTTAGTCTCGAAAGGCCGATAAGTAGCCTTATGTAGGATGGAGGTAGAGCTTAACCTCGAAAGGCAGATAGATAGCCTTATGCAAAATGCAGATGAAGACAAGGCTTAGTCTCGAAAGGCCGATGATAGCCTTATACAGGAAATGCAGATGGAGACAGGGCTTAGTCTCGAAAGGCAGGTAAGTAACCTTATGCAAGATGGAGGTAGAGCTTAACCTCGAAAGGCAGATAGATAACCTTATGAAAAATGTAGATGGAGACAGGGCTTAGTCTCGAAAGACCGATAATAGCCTTATGCTGGATGGAGATAGAACTTAACCTCGAAAGGCAGATAGATAGCCTTATGCAGGATGGAGGTAGATCTTAACCTCGAAAGGCCGATAAGTATCCTTATGCAAAATGCAGATGGAGACAATTCTTAGTCTCGAAAGGCCGATGATAGCCTTATGCAAAAATGCAAGAATGTAAAGGGTGCATAGTAGTGAGATTTTCTTAGCTGGTAGCTGATTGCGCCATTGTGGCTACTGGGTGTTGGGTGGAGACAGTAAATTTGTGAATAAGCAATCGTTATGATGGTTTCCATCAAGTGCGTGGATGTATTTAGACGATTTGTGCCCTACATCCAAAGAAATATTATGAGTTCTGTAGAAGGAGGAAGGTTAGTTCGTCTTCCCATGACTCCTAATGTCACGTATTGCTGGGGTAGCATTGCTAAACGACGACAATTCAAATGATAGTTAAGCATGATTTAGTAAATATAATGTAAGTATATATTTGAAAAAAAAAATTCTTTAGGATGGACCAACGACCGCGGCGTGGTTTAAGACATTGCTACCTCGCTTCCTCTTGAACTCTGAGGGTCCTCCTCAAAATTCTGCCCCAGTTTACTGCATTGGCGCTTCTGAGGGCTGTGCTAAATGACTAAAAATGGTCAACCTCAAAATTTTGAGGGTTCTTCTCAAAATTCTGCCCTAGTTTACTGGGTTGGCGCTTCCGGCGATGAAGAAACTGAAGAACCGACTTTGAAATTTTGAAGGTCCTCCTCAAAATTTTACCCCAATTCCAATAGCGGGGAAAAATGGAATTTCTATTAATATGTGACTGAACCCATAGGGCTGCCTATGTATCCCTCTTAAATGGGAATTAGGTCAGGTGTAGTTCAAATTACATCATGAAGGAAAAAAACATATAATTATACGTAGTATCGTTTCATTGCATCTTAGTTGATTGCGTTGTCCATACTTCTTTGTCCATTTCTGCAAGAATAAGGGCTCCTCCGGCCAGAACCCGGTGAACCATGTACAGATCCTGCCAATTGGGAGAGAATTTCCCCTTGGCTTCATCTTGATGTAGAAATATTTTCTTCAACACCAGCTGCACTGGTGTAAGCTTCCTCAGTTTAACTCTTTTGTTGAAGGCTTTGGACATTCTGTTCTGATATAACTGACTGTGGAAAAATGCATTCATTCTCTTTCCATTTATTAGGGCTAACTGCTCGTAGAGATCTTTTACCCATTCTGCATCGTCTAACTCTGCTTCTTGTACGATTCTTAAAGATAGAATTTATACCTCGGCGGGAATGGCCGCCTATGTACCCTAAACCAACATATAAGGGGTTGCCCCGGTTGATGTGCGAGCTGTGGTACGGTATCCCAATAAAGCAAATGATAGCTTCTCATGCCATTGTTTGTGCCTCTCGGTCATCTTCCTTAGTATCTTCTTGATGTTTTTGTTGGCTGCCTCTACGGCACCATTCATCTGAGGTTTGTAGGCTGTAGAGTTCTTGTGTCTGATTTTGAATGTTTCACACATCGCCTTCATCAAGTCGCTGTTGAGATTGGAACCATTGTCGGTGATAATAGATTGCGGAATTCCGAACCAACAAAAAATTCGGTCGCAGATGAAATCTGCCACAACTTTCTTAGTCACTGCTTTGTACGATGTTGCTTCGACCCATTTAGTAAAGTAATCAATTGCCACAAAGATGAACTTGTGCCCATTTGATGCGGCGGGCTCGATTGGTCCTATAACATCCATTCCCCAAGCGGCGAACGACCATGGTGAGCTCGTTGCATTAAGCTCTCTTGGAGGCACCTTTATCATATCTACATATATCTGGCAGCAATGGAACTTTCGGACATACTAGATGCAGTCCGTTTCCATAGTCATCCAATAATACCCTGGTCGGAGTATTTTCTTTGCTAGTACAAAACCATTCATGTGCGGTCCGCAGGTCCCGCGTGCACTTCATACAATAGTTTGGTTGCTTCTCTTGCATCGACGCACCTTTGAAATCCCAAATCGGATTCCTCTTATATAAGATTCCTCTGTTGTGAAAGAAATTGTTAGATAACCTCTGCAATGTGCGCTTCTGAGTGGCATTGGCGAGCTCTGGATATTCTCTTATTGTCAAGTATTCTTTGATGTCGTGGAATCACAGTTTTCCATATGCTTCTTCCTCAATATGAGCATAATAAGCTGGGTTGTTATAGATCTTGACCTGAATGGAATCAATGAAATTTTTATCTGGTTGTTGGATCATGGATGACAAAGTTGCTAGTGCATCAGTGAACTCATTCTGTATTCTGGGAACATGCTGAAATTCAGTCTTTGTGAACCTTTTCCTCGGCTCCTGTATGTAATGCAAATAAGAGAGTATCTTAGAATTCTTAGTTGCTCACTCTTATCGAATCTGATGTATGAGTAGGTCCGAGTCTTCGATCACTAGTAACTCCTGAAAATTGATGTCGATGGCCAGTTTGAGCCCCAAATGCAGGCTTCGTACTCAGCCATGTTGTTGGTGCACGGGAACCTGAGCTTGGTGAATACCGGGTAATGCTGACCGGTTTCTGATACCAGGACTGCTCCTATGCCAACTCCTTTGAAATTTGCGGCTCCGTTGAAAAATATCCTATAATAGTCATAAAATTCCGTAATGTCTTCTCCTATGAAAGGTACCTCTTCATATGGAAAATACGTCTTTAATGGCTCGCATACTCCTCCCACAGCATTCTCGGCGAGGTGATATGCTAAAGCTTGTCCTTGACTGCCTTCTGGGTAACATAAACAATGTCGAACTCACTTAGCATGATTTGCCATTTGGCGAGCTTGCCGGTAGGCATGGACTTCTAAAAGATATATTTTAATGAATCCATCCTTGATAAGAGATAAGTGGTGTAGGCACAGAAATAATGTCTTAGTTTCTGAGCCACCCAGGTTAGAGCACAACAGGTGCATTCTAATAAGTAATACCGGGTCTCGTACGGGTAAACTTCTTGCTAAGGTAATAGATTGCTTGCTCATTTCTCCCTGTTTCATCATGTTGTCTGAGAACACAACCGAACACTCCATCCAATACTGTGAGATAAAGTAGTAGGGGACTTCCAAGTTCAGGCGAACCAAGACCGGTGGCGTTGACAAATATTCCTTGATTCTGTCAATAGCTTTCTAACAATCGTCAGTCCATTTGGTGGCAGCATCCTTTTTCAGCATCTTGAAAATAGGTTCACAAATGACGGTGGACTAAGCTATGAACCGGTTGATATAGTTGTGTCTTCCCAGAAAACTCATCACATCTTTCTAGTTCTTTGGTGGTGGCAATTCTTGGATGGCTTTGAACTTTGCCGGATCTAATTCTATCCCTCAGCGGCTCACAATGAAACCAGTAACTTTCCAGCAGGAAGCCCAAATGCACACTTGGCGGGGTTCAACTTCAAATTGTACCTTCTCAATCTGTTGAAGAATTTCCTTAGATATTCCATAGGGTTTGCAGCTTTCTTGGATTTGATGATGACATCGTCCACATACACATCAATTTCTTTATGTATCATATCATGAAAGAAAGTAGTCATGGCTCTCATATAGGTGGCACCAGCATTCTTGAAACCAAACGACATCATTCTGTAATAGTACATCCCCCATGGTGTGATAAAAGTTATTTTCTCTGCATCTTCTTCATCCATCCATATCTGGTGGTATCCCGCAAAGCAATCGACGAACGACTGCAGCTCATGCTTGGCGCAATTGCCAATCAAGATGTGTATATTCGGCAAGAGGAAGTCATCTTTGGGACTGCCCTGGTAGATATCCCGGTAGTCGACACAGAATCTGACTTTCCCATCCTTCTTTGGCACTAGCATGATGTTGGTTAACCATGTTGGATACTTTACTACCCTAAGAACCCTGGATTTGACTTTCTTGGTAACCTCTTCTTTGATTTTCAAACTCATGTCGGGTTTGAACTTTCTGAACTTCTGCTTTACTGGCGGACATGTCGGATCTGTTGGAAATTTGTGAGCTACAATGGATGTGCTGAGACAAGTCATATCATCATACGACCATGCGAAGATGTCCTCATACTCCTTTTAGAATTCTATGTACTCTTTCTTTTCTGATGGCAACAAGTGCACATTGATGCGCGTTTCCTTAACATTCTCTGCATCCCTCAAATTAACAATCTCACTTTTGTCCAAGTTGGATTTAGGTCTATTCTCAAAGTTCTCGACCTCCCCGACAACTTCTTCTGGTATATCATCATCTTCTGAATCTATATTCATTTGTTGTGTTGCCTCGTTGCAAGTCACAATCGTTGGTTCATCATCAAGATAGGTAATAATAATGTTGAAAATAAAGTAAATGATAGAGAAAACAATAAGAGCGAGATATATAAATAAACTTGGAAATGCTTTGATTGAATTCATGATTGTTTGAAACATCGGAGCTCTTTTCGAAAGTAGAGGCAATGCGGAAAGAAAATTCAACTAGTAAAAATTAAAGATGCGATGTATGTTGCTTGTTTAGCCTTGCTGCCCCGAAGCTCTCCGGGCCCTAGAGGTCCTAATCGACCAATTAGTGAGGCGTTCCCCTCGATTCACAGCTTGCATGGAAGGGCCTTCCTCCCCTTCCTCCTTGAAGATAACACAAGAGTCTATATCATCTTCTACAAACAATTTTTTTATCGCTGCTAATGCCTCATCTTCCTCTGATCCATATATGACGTCTGTCGGTTGAAAGGTCAGCTCCAACTGAGGTATAGGGTGCTCCAATGGATAGTAGGGGTCGCTCCATGGTGGCGACCAATGGTTGAACTCCTCCCAGGTTTATTCATACCCTAAACCAAAGGTGGTACCGTGTTTATTCATCTTGATGGGCTTGGTGATACCCTGGAGATTCTTGCCAAGTCCCTTTCCGGGCTCATACCAGCTCCAATTTAGGATACTCTCAATTTTATTGTCCCACCATTTATCTTTGTCCACAGCGTTGACTCACTCGATATGGTGGTAGGTCTCTCTGCCTATTCTTCTTCTACCTCCAATCGTTGAGATGGTCTGGAGACTGTATATAGTTTTGCTACTGTTGCCATGAATGATCACCTCTTGGTGATTCCATTCGAACTTCACTGCTTGATGCAGGGTTGATGCCACAGCCCCAACGACGTGGATCCAGGGTCGTCCCAATAATAGATTGTAGGACGCTAGGACATCTATCACTTGAAAGTCAACATCGAACCAAGTTGGTCCCATCTGCAAGCACATGCTGATTTCTCCAATGGTGGATCTTTGGGGACCCATCGAAGGCTTTGACATTGATAGCTCTATCTTTGATCTCATGCAACCCTTCCCTAATGTCTTGGGGGCTATTAGTGGGAAAATGTTAAGGCTGGATCCCGCCGTCGACGGGGATCCTGGTGATGAAATAATCATTGCATTCCGTAGTGATGTGCAACGCCTTGTTATGACCAAGTATTTCTGATGGTAGCTCATCCTCGTGGAAGGTGATCCTGTGACTTTCCAATACTTGTCCTACCATATTCGCCATTTTGCCCCAGTTATGTTGCTGGAAACATAAGCCTCACTCAATATTTTTATCAGAGCATTCTTGTGTGTTTCAGAGCTTTGCAGAAGAGCCAGGATGGGAATTTGTGCAGGTGTTTTGTTTAGTTGTTCAACGATACGAGTATTCTTTGGCCTGTATCTTTCTCCAAAGGTCATCATGCCCAGTCTCAACAGGTCGTCCAGAGGCTTACTTTCAGGATTTAGCTAAATGTTCCGGAGTGTACACCCTGCCTGTTCTGGTCATTCCCTGCGCGGTGATTGCTTCTCCAGCTTTTGTTTTCCCTTTTCACCTAGCTTCAGCTGTGTAATCCCAGGGTATAGCGTTTAAGTTAAATGGGGTCACATCTGTCATTGAAACTAGAATAGGCACCCTTGGGGGTAACACAACAACTTCAAATGGTACGGGTGCCTTTGGAATTCCGAACTCGACCTCAATTGGTCCTAGTGCCTTTGCAGGAGGTTTTTCGAACTTATGCGGTATGGACATATTAACCTTGTCGGCCTCAGAAGGTTGGATCTGAACAATGATAGGATTAAGGGTAACTATCGTCTTCTTCGGTTCATCTCTTTCGGCAATCAATCCATTGTCCCCTTAGGGTCCCAATCATTCTGAATCTCGATTATATGAATACCTCCGCCCTTATGGTCAGGTAGAGGGTTGTTACGGACATTGGGAGTGGGCTCCTTTGCTATGATGAACTTATTATCAATCATGGTCTGAATCTTATCTTTCAACGAGCGACACTCGTCGATGGTATGGCCTTTCATTCCAGAATGGTATGCCCAGGTTTTGTTCAGATTGATCCATTGGGAGGGATTTCTGGAGTTATGGCTGGGATAGGTGTGACATAACTAGTTGCTTTGAGTCTTTCATATAATTGGTCAATTAGTTCAGCGATGGCGGTATATTATTTGGGAGTTCTTCAGTCGAAATTTGATCTGGGTCGAGGAAAGTTTTTGCGGGTGGGTGGTGACTAATAGTGTGAAGCTTGGGCATTATAGGCTTGGTACATAGGTGCGGGTTGGGAATATCTTGGTGAAGTGGGTTAATACGTAGGCAGTGGAGGTGGAGATAATTGGTAGGTGGGTGGTGGAATTTGGTATGTGGGCGAGGGTTCTTGGTAATTTAGGGAAGGTTGATATGTGAGTGGAGTTATGGGATATGTTTGGTACTTCATAAGAGATCTGGTTCTTTGCGCAACCATCATGAAATTCACGTCCTTTTACTTTGATGTGCCACCAAATTGTAAAACCTTGTTGGTGGCCTGTAATGCTTCGAGATTAGTAACCATACCATTTTTGATACCTTCCTCAATTCTTTCTCCCAACTTGATGATGTCGGAGAATTTCTGACCTTCTATCAGCATTAGCCTCTCATAGTATTGCGGATCCTGAGCCTGGACAAAGAACCTGTTCATCTGCTATTCTTCTAAGGTCGACATGACCTTAGCCAGCTTATGACCTCCAACGAGTAACATACTCACAAAAGATCTCTGTGGGTTTCTTCTTCAGATTCTGGATATAAAATACATTTGGTGCATTCTATGTGTTGAACCTGAACTGGTCCATGAAGTCAGATGCCATGCTCACCCAACTTGTCCATTTCTTTGAATCTTGGTTGATGTACCAAGATAATGCGTCGCCTTTCAGACTCCTCATGAACAGTTTCATGCGGATTTTCTCGTCCCTTCCAACTCCTACCAGCTTATCACAATACATTCTTAGATGGACCCTGGGATAACCTATACCACTGAACATTTCAAACTTAGGAGGTTTGTACCACTTCGGAAGTTCAACATCTGGCTGAAAACAAAGATCTTCATAGTTCAGCCCCCAAAGCCTTTGCTATCTTCGACACCCTGGACCTGGCTAGTTAACTTCTTGAGTTCGGCGGCCAAATTCCTGATGAGGGAGTCTTTGTCGTCTGATTCAGATGCACTTGAGATTGGCTAGGTATAGTGGGGTATAGTGTCCACAAAGATGAGATTGTTGTATATGTGGTCATTTGTGGTGTTTTGTAGTTTGGAAATAAGTAGTGGAGTGTTGCTACAGGCTTGGGCATAAGCGTGTTGTACTGGTGATTGTGGGGTATTTTGTAGAGGTACGGGGTTCTGGGAATTAACATCAGGAGTGGAAAGAGTGAGTGATAGGCTTGCCAAGTTTTGCACTTGGTCCAATTCTTCCCAATATTTCAGCAAGATGAGCAGCAGCCCCCTTGGTAATTGAAGTATTCTGAAAAGTCCGCTCAATTTCCTTTCTAGCATCGACGTCTCCCATTCTACCTTTGTTCTTGTTTTATAGGACTCGGAGGAGGAGGAGGTGGAAGGCCCTTGGATCTTGTTGAGTATGCTGATGGTTCCAGAATGCACGAACTAACCTTTGGGGAGGGGAATAAAAATAAAAGAAAAACAAAAGGTAAAAAGTTAGTACGGATTCTGAGAAAGAGAATATTGCGATATTTAAACACGTTGTGCAGGAATATAAGTCGTTTCCTAATTTGGGTGCCTCGTTTTACCCGAGGTAGGCCTAGCGACAAATTAAATTTGGAGAACCTAAAATGCTAAATGTCTCATTTTATTGATAAAAATAAGACGAGTCTAAAAATGCAATTTGAAATAACGGAAATAAAGACGTCACTAACGGCCAGTGGCCTTATTACATTATGAAAGCATGAAATAAAAGATCCTAACTACTTGGTCCTAGAAGGACCTTCCCCAGATTAGGTATTCTTGCCTCCCTCATACAACTGTATCAACTCACGCAGTCCTAGCAGCAGATAGACTCGGGCTAGATGCCCGCCTACACTCCCCTTTTCATTATGGAAATCTTCAATTATCTTCAAGAAATATCCTTCCAACTCCACTAGACCTCGTTCCAAATACCCTAACCGTTTGTTGGCGTTGACATCCATATCCTTCCACTCAGCGATCAATTTCTGGTGAGCTTCTTATATTTCCGGTGTTCATTTTTGTATTCTCGAATTCTTTTGCACAATTGATTGTACTTAACTTACGCTTGAGCCTTTTCATCGATAAGCCTGTGACCTTGGATGAACCCTGGATGACCGAAACCAGTGTGATTGTCCTTCCACCAACTCGAATAGTGTGGCATGCATCCTGCATGATACTTGTCTGCTATTTCTCTCCACAAGACGAGTTTTCAATGCCACGTGTACTGAGCTTGACACATGTATGGGCAATCATCGTCCTGAAATTAGGCCTTGAAGTGACTCATTTTATCCACCCTTGGTATGAGTGCTTCCTTCCAGCTTGCCTCGTGGCTCAGAGAGGGATATAAGAGTGAGTTCACCTCAGGACGATGAGTATGAGGCATGGTGCATCCCGAGAACGGACAATGAACTCCCTAGCTGGGAACCACTCATACATCCACTGTACTTGTTCTTTATTTAGATTCTCAAATAGCTCTACCCATCCTCCAGCGTCCTCCGGCTAAGCGAACATGTTGGGCATGAATTTCATTCGCTTGGGTGGTGGAAAGCGATATGATCATCCCAATCCCTGTGTATAATCTCCTATCGGTAGTCACATTTCTGAAGGTGTTCTATAAGCTAGAGTTGAAGTAACAAATTAAAACCTTCAAAGTGTAGGGCCCCTTGTTGACATTTTTCCAAGGCTCTATAGATTTCAGCGATGATCATGGGCACTATGCGGAAAGACTGCCCGTCGTTCCCCATTATGGTCTTGGTTACCATGGCTATTCATGTGTGGATCCTAGCCTTCTTCAAAGGAAATATCATCATCCCCAGGAAATAGAACATGACGACAGAAACCCTTCTATGAATATGCCCTAAGGAGGTAAGGGCGAACTCATCGGTGTAGGTGCGGTAGGACTTGCTATGGCCATATCTCTCGTACAAGTAGTCAAATGGTATGTAGGAGCTTTTCAGACAAGTCAGATCCGGATTTTTCTTGAGTCCCATCATCTTAAGAAAGCCTCTACCTTTGCGATTTTCTGGCATAACCAGACCCGTAGTCTCCCAAGGAATACCAACTAGACCCCCTATTTCTTCCAGTAAATGAGTCATTTCCAAATCCCTGAAGCGAAACACTGACCGATCACTATCCCAGAATAGAGTTGCAGCCTCAATGATTTTGTTGTCTGGCGTGATTTCCAGAAGTGAAGGCAAATTCCCTAAGCATTTACGGACAAGGTTCTGATCGATGTCATGAAGGTCCTCCCACCAGCTTTGCAGCCTTGGGTGAATGTTAGTTACAATGCCGATTCTATGGACTCCGTGCCTCATTTCTGCAAAACAAAGGGTTAGACCCGGACTCGACTATTTAGATCAATAATTAGCATAAAGGCATTTAGTTCTCCAAATGAATGCACATAACATGGAGATGTCCATTTGGGTTTCAAAGAAACCCGATAGAATTTGGACTAGGCTACCTTAATGAGTCATTATGCGGACAACATAACTGACTCAACTAGGTTTGACCATGATGCATGAACATTTTAACGGAATAAGGTTTCTATTTTTGAAGTGCTAGACAGGTACCCTTGAGCAGACAAATCAAGAGGGAAAGGCGCGGAACCATCGACTACATCGTTGATCGACTGCTTTTACCGCAAATATGCCTTTGCCAAATTTAGGGGTGATAATATCCGAAGAGCGCAACCACTTATTATAACCGTTGCTATAGTATTTATTTTGGCATGAGTGGAGTATGATGTTGAAGATGCAATTACAAAAATTGACATTTATTTTCACGTACATAAGATAAATGATTACAATAAATGCTCGAAATTACAACGGTATTGAAATAACAAAGCAGTAAAGGAACATAGTTAAAGGAAAAAAAAGACATGAAGAGCCAAGTTAGTTTTTCGTGATGAAATAATTAAAGGTAAGAAATAAAGGCAATTAATGAAGCAATAAAGTCACAAAAAGAATGTAATGGTAAAAAGCCTATAGAATTCCCCAGCAGAGTTGCCATGCTGTCGACGCCCCCTTTTTCATTGGACGGAGAGTCCGGAAATCGAGTATACAACATTATGGGAGGACAACTCCTTATTCTCTTGCAAGAATTGGGTTTTGAATTTGTAGAGTCGCCACCTAATGATTATAGTGCATTAGAAAAATTTAAAGAGATGAAGACTTTTGAAAAGAAGGTAAACCAGAGTTTGGGTAAGGGCTTAGAGATTATCTCGAGGGGAAGGTGTTAGGCACCCCTCAAGATCCACCAGTAAGGTTTTCGGCCATGCTATAATTGTGAATTTAAGAAAAATAGAGGAAGAAAGTAAAGTTTGCACATAAGGATCACAAATAGGTTTGAAAGTTTTGAAGAAAATAAAGGAGTACAATTTTCAGGGGAAGGGAATTGTTTGAAGAAAACATAATTTAAAGAAGACATTTGCAAGAAAAGGGAGGGGGGGAGCGTCCTAGGTTTATACAAAAATATGGATCACATCAATGCAGCATCCAGCAATCACTCCTCAAAAGAGGGGTCGCACGGGATATTAGCGCATCGTTCATCATATCCATATTCTACCCTTCCCACCCAGTTAATGTATCCAAACGTGATTAGTCTCCTTTACTTATTGTATGCTAGTACCCGTCCCATCCTATCAGTCCCGGGATATGAGGACTCCTAATCCAAAAGGGGAAAGAAAGGGATATAGGAAAGATAGAGTTCAAAGGTTAAAATTCTAATTGCGACATACAAAAACAAGTAGCAAATACAGGGATGAACAAAGCAGATAAGTAAGGCTCAGGTTAACCCCTTAATCATACAATGCTTAGTTTAGCATGTCTTAGGACATGGTAATTTGGTCTTTAAATTTAAACGGCGAAACAAACTAGTTTAACACATGTATTTAGATAGAAAGTCCACATTAGACAACACTAATCCAATTGTCAGAAGTTAAGGTATTTTAAGTGAATAATTTAGAAAACACTGGTTTCAGAAAGAAATAATTGCAGAATAGTTTTGAAAAGACAGTGTGGATTGCAAAAAGTAAAAATTGATTGCTAAAGAAAGGTAGGCAGACTACCTAAACACAATTGTAAAGAATTTCATAGAAGAAGGCGGAATTTCTTAAGGAAAAGAGCGAATTGCAGAACTATTATAAAGAGATGAGTTTAGGAAGACCAAATTTTAGTAGAAAATATTTAAGCAGAACGTTAAATGAGAAACGATTTCAGAAAAATGCATATTTGATGAACTAAAAAAGAATACTGGTTTAGAAGATTTTGCTAAAAGCTGGAAGCATCTGAAAAGCGTTACTGAATTAAGACGCTTAAGGACCAATTGGCAGACTCTTATTGCTTTAGACGAATTAGTCGAGTTTGACACAAAATCTTATAGGCATGATATCTACATTTGATTTTTTATAAGACTTGTTATTAAACTGATGAAAAAATTCTTGTTAAATTAGTCCTAAAGCTTGTCTAATGAATATGCAGTCCCTAAAGACATGATTTCTATATGCATTGATTTACATGAACGTTAAAGTCCTATAGGCAAGATTTCTAATGGTTTACAATATGATTAACATTAAATCCTATAGGCATGGTATCTAGGTGAATTGTAGCATAATTAGACATTAAACTCTATAGATATGATGTCTATCCTTTATTGATGCAAGAAAGAAAAACCCCTCCCACACCCTTTTACTATATTCCCAAAAATTCTTCTATACAAATTATTACAGAACCAGAAAAGAAGAAAGAAAATATAAAATACATCAAAACCAACAGCTAGATCCGAGAAGCCTAATTCAATCTTAATGTCCAATAACATGTGATTAACCAACTTCCGGAACCTAGATTTCCAAATCTTTCTCTTATCCAGAGTGTTTCAAAGTTCTAAGGAATCTCAAGGATTTCCAGTAGTGCTTACACTCAGGATACCATTAGAATTAGAATAGTGCAGTGTGGAATAGCCAGCCCTCAGGCATCCAAGTTCAGAGGGAGCTCAAGGTCCCAAAGCATGGCTTGAAAGAGAGGGGAAAAACTTAGAGCAAAGAGTATGTGCAAAGTGATTGGAAAACCATAACAAATGGTGGTCATACCTAGCTATAGATATAGACTGGAACACCCATGACCATTTGTTTGGTCAAACATGTTAGGGGCAGAACCTTGAGGGTTAGACCCAAGTCTGAGTGATGATTAGAACACCATAAGAACCAAGTCAAGCCCGCACATAAAAGGGGAAGGGAAGTGGGAATTGACTAAGTTGAGGAGTTCAAAAGAACTCAGTTCAAGGCCATAGACATCAATAGTGCTGCTATGGATGGAATTACAACTCACACACAAAGGGGTAAAAGGGATGGGATTCATATAAGCATATTACTAGCAGAACGTAAGGAAACAAAGCATAAAGTTTAGGAAAGAATAGAAGACCAAGAGGTAAACACATAGTGGATAGAGCATTATTTAACTAGAAAATACCAGTTGCAAAAAAATAATAAAGACAACAGAACAGTAGAGTAGCAAAATAGTAAAAATTAGCAGGAGCAGACTTCAAGTTTGCAGCAGAACACTTGAGAGTTCAAGAGAACCCAATAATTTCTTAGAAGGTAAAAGGAGAGTAGAAAGTAGAATGTTAGATTCTATAAGTAAGAAACACAAATGAAACACACATAAAAAAAGAGAAAGAGAATTAGAATTTTTTTTCTGGAAACCCAAGTTTTGAAAATCAAATAATTTCAAAAGATAAAATTGGGGGAAAACCTTGAAACATAGAATATAGCATAGATATAAGGAAAAACAAACAGAAAACCCTCAAATAGATTTTAGGACTTCTCAGAAACCCTAAAAACGAGAAGGCTTAGAAGAGGTCTGGTCTAGAGTCGATCTGAGCCATAGCGAGGCTCTTAAGGCTTGAATATGTCGCAACGGGGTAGGAGGCCATAAAACCTCATATCTGTGGAGGATCTGTTCAAACAGCATCGAGGTCGAAGCTCGAAATCTCGAACAAACACGGCTTAGGATTGAAGGGAAGTGAGCACAGGCCGTCCATGGCCCGAGAATCCATGGACTCCGGTGATATTAGTCGAAGAAGACGGTTAGGGTTTTTCGAGTGGTTGAGAGCATTTGAGAGAGAGAGAGTTTGAGGGCAGCGGTCGAAGAGGAAATGAGGGTTAGGGTTAGGTCGTGTATAATTAAAAAAGGAAAGAATGATTTGTGGTCATTAATCAAAAGGATCAACGACCTAAATTTAAAAAGATTATGGGTGGGTCTAGGCAATTGGGTCAAGGGTTGGAATTGGGCTGGTCCAATTTGGGTTTAAATTGGCTGAAATTGAAATGAAAATGTGGTTAAAATTGAAATAAATTGAGGCTACAATTGAAATAGCTAGTTTTTTTTGTTTTATTTTTATAAAATAATAAAAATAATTTTAAAAGCAAATTGAAGGCACCGAGTCAATAAATAATATGTAAATATTAATTTAAAATATCGATATCAATTTTATTTATAACAATACTATTAAATCTTAAAGAGGCTAGTATTGCAATTACATGCAATTTAGTTTTAGAAATACCAAACGAATATGTAAAAATCATGTTAACTATATTTTGATGTTTTTATGAGAATAAAGTAAATTATTCTCCAAAATAGAAAGATTTGGAAATCATTATTGAATTTTATGATGTGAAAAATAGGACATAAATTGGTTTAAAAATTATTAAAAATACTAAAGTCCTTTGGTGTGCTTATATATGCTATTTTGGAAGTATTTTGGGTACAAAAATACATAGAAAAAATTGGGTATCAACACGGGGTGAGTTGTGACCCATTATTTTAGTCCATCTTAACCCAAATACACTTTAGGCTGGGTTGGGCAATGACTCATTTTATTGACCTAACCTATCTTGACCCGCCCAAATGCAGTGCAACCCACCCATTTGCCACCCTCATCTAACAAGTCCAAATAACACTCACTCCAAATTTCTCACAAAGTGAAATTCAATTTCGAGGAACCCTGGCGTATGTTCAGAATCCAATTTCGAGGTCCCGATCTCGAGAAATGAATTTTTAAGTGAAATTATTTTTCTGAAACTTATATAAAAATTTGAAATGAAAATGGATTAGATAGTGTTGGTATCGGGCCCGTATTTTGGTTCTGGCACCCAGTACATGTCTTATATGTGGTTTAAGCGCTTTCTGTGAAATTTGATTGGAATCGGACGTCATTTGACGTGTTTCAGACCTAAATATCTAAAAATGAAAGTTTATGAAGTTTGAAGAAAAAGTGATGATTTTGAGGTTTGATTCCTCGTTTATGATGTTATTTTGGCAATTTGATCGCACAGTTAAGTTCGTAGGATATTGTTGAGTTAGTGTGTGTGTTGGATTAGGAGCCCCGAGGGCTCGGGAACGTTTTGGAGTTGTGTCGGAGTGGTTTTTGAACTTAGAAAGTTGGAGAAAACCTGCCATTTGTGCACATTCATTTCCTTCTTCACGATTGTGGTCTTCAGCCTGCGTTTGTGTTCCCTTAGATATTTCCTCCGCATTCACGTACCAGTTCTCGTGATCGTGTAGCTTCCTGTTTCCTTCAACGCGTTCGTGTAGTCCAAACCTTGGACCTCTGTGTTTTTCCTCTATGCATCGGCATCACCACACTAACGTTCGCATAGCTTTGTAAACCTCTTCTTCGCGTTCGCATCAGAACTATGCGTTCGCATCAGAACTATGCGTTCGCATAGACCAGACTTTCGGACCCCCCAGTATTTCTTCTACGTGTTTGCGTTACCCTCCTCGCGATCGCGATGACCAGTCAGTGAGACCCTTTGCGAACGCATCTCCATTTCCGCGAACGCGAAGGGTAAATCTGCCCAGTTATATTTTAATTTTTAGAATAGTATGGTCACAAAATTTTCATAAAAACATCTGAGTTCCTTATTTTCCAAGATCCTTAGGCCTCCATTGAAGCTTCCTTTCATCTAGACCTCTTAGGTAAGTAAATTCCCACTTATTTCCTTCATTTTCCTTCATTAATTAGTAAGTTTCTAAGCCTAAATCATGTAATCGAGGGTTGAAATAGGGGGGAATGGGTAGAGTTAGGGCTTTTTGATTTTTCTTCGATTTAGACCTCGTTTTGGGGTCAATTTTGAAAATAAATTTTATATTCGGGCTCATGGGGTAATGGGTGACATGGAATTGGTCCGAACCTCGGGTTTTGACCAAGCGGACCCCGTTTGGATTTTTGGAATTTTGGGAAGAAAGCTTAGAATTCTACACTTAGGCATTGAGCTTGATGTTTTTAGCTACTATTGATGTTATAAAGTCGTTCTTTGATAGATTTGATTGAGTCAGAGCCGAATTCGAGAGGGAAGGCGGTCGTTGTGGATTGATTTTAGCCGTGAAAGTTGAGGTAAGTGTTTGGTCTAACTTTGGCTTGAGGGAATATGAGTAAAGTCTTATTTGCTAATTGCTATTATTCGAGTATGGTGTATAAGCATGGTGGCGAGTATCTATTCATTGGTGTCGAGCATGATCGTGAGTCCTAAATTTCTAAAATTATCGAATTCTCAATTGTTGTTTATGAGGACTTGGTTAAAATTCTTTAACTCTGAGCCAGCAATTGTTGATACTTAGTATTGATTTAATTGTGTTAAATAGAAATTGAATATGTTTGGTTATAGCTGAATCTCCCTTGCCGGGATAGTTTATTATATTATCATGTTCCCTTGCCGGGATAGTTTTGCTATTACATCTTTCCCCCTTGCCGGGATTATATTGTGTATTGTGTTGAAAGAAATGGGATCGAGTGGTATGCCTATCACGTGATATTATAAAATGGGATCGAGTGGTATGCCTACCATGTGATATTATGAAATGGGATCGAGTGGTACGCCTACCATGTGATATTATGAAATGGGATCGAGTGGTACGCCTACCACGTGATATGAGTAAATGGGATCGTGTTGCACGCCTGCAGTGTGAGGAATTTGAAACAAGTGAAAGTGGTTTGTTTTCCCTTACATTGTGTTAGAAGAAACAAGATGTAGTTCCCTTTGTTATTTCTGATAGTTTGTTTTTATCTGCTAGCCCCCATAAGCATGTTTCTTCCTCCCAGCTTTAATTGTTTACTTCCCGCTATTACTTTGTTGTTCTTTTATGGATATATCTACACAGGTGTATCTGGTAGTCTGGTCTAGCCTTGTCACTACTTCACCGAGGTTAGGCTAGGCACTTACCAGCAAATGGGGTCGATAGTGCTTATGCTACACTCTGTGCATCTTCTTGCACAGATCTAGGTGTTGGAGGAGCATTTGAGTAGCAATAGCATTCTGGGAGCGAGCTTCAGTCCAGGGACGTTCGAGGTAGCTTTGCCGACGTCCGCATGCCTGAGTCCCTTCCTATTTTATTCAGTTTGTTATCATCTTTACCGAAGTAGACATTTTAAGTTTCATTCAAACCTTATATTTAGTATTCTCCAGACGTTAGTGAGTATTGTGACACCAGTCTTGGGTAGAGGATTTTTTTTGAACTTCCGCATTTCTTTTAGTTAATTATAATAGAGACTTCCGCTTTTTCTTTTTATGCTTTGTTTTAATTGAATGGTCGATATTTGTTAAAAGAAGTAAATTAAGTTGGCTTGCCTAGCTCCTATTAGTAGGCACCATCATGACTCCCGAGGGTGGGAAATCTGGGTCGTGACAAGTTGGTATCAGAGCACTAGGTTACATAGGTCTCACAACTCATGGACAACCTCGGTAGAGGCTGAGGAATCGGTATGGAGACGTCTGTATTTATCCCCCAAAGGCTACAAAGTTAGGAAAAACTTCACATTTGTTCTTTCTTGTCATGCGGTTCTATTTATCAAACATCGATTGAATTTTTACTCTGGTCTTTCGTAGATGGTGAGAACACGTGCTTCCTCATCTACTGCTCAGCAGTGCAAGTCCCGAGCAGCAGCACCAAAGGCAAAGCCTCAGGTTGAGTTTGAGGAGGAGGTTCCAGCCCCAGCAATTCCGGTGGGCCCAGCTCAGGTCCCATAGGGGTTCATTGCCACCCAGTTATTTAGGACGCTCTAGTCCGATTGGTAGATCTCATAGAGAGTGTCGTTCAAGCGGGTTTGCTTCCAGTGGTTCAGCCAGCGGTGGCAGGTCACCCGAGTATGGTGGCTTAGGTCAGGACAGAGATGACTTTTCAGGAGGCGGCCAATGTGGGCCATAGAGTTGAGATGGTCCTGCCATAGGGAGGCGGTCATAGGTCGGATAAGAGGCCCCGTCATGCAGGCAGATTCAGTGGTACCTCGTCTGGAGGTAGAGGTACTTATGGTAGAGTCCATCCTCCCAGGCCCTTTCCGTCAGCTCCCCATGTCACTCATGGTAATTCAGGTGGTTATTCAGGCCGACAGGGTCAGCCTCAGTTTCCTCACCTGTAGCATTAGTGTAGATGTTATGAGTGTGGTGAGTATGGTCACAACAAGAGGATTTGTCCGAGGTTGGGGGGTGCTCGGCCACAGCAGACGAGGTTTTGCCATGCTTGTGGTAATCCGAGGCACATTGTCAGATTTTTCCCTTGAGCTTCGAGCAGCTCTCAATATTAGAGTTCTCATACTAGGATTTGGGCACCAGAGGTTCCTCAGCCTGCCCAGCCACTTGGAGGTGGTGGCAGAGGTCATGGAGGTGGAGGTAGAGGTCATAGAGGTGGAGCTCAGGCTGCTAGAGGTAGAGGCCAGCCAGCAGCCAGGTCAGAGGCTAAGTCTTCAGATGAAGACATTACAAGTACCATTAGTATTTGTATTAGAGATGCTTCAGTACTATTTGACCTTGGGTCTACGTATTCGTATGTGTCATAATATTTTGCACCCTACCTGGTTATGCCTAGTGATGCTTTGAGTATTCCTGTTTATGTATCTACACTGATAGGCGATTCTATAGCAGTTGACTGAGTCCATCGTTCCTGCGTAGTGGTGCTTAAGGGTCTTGAGACCCGTGTTGATTTATTGCTCTTAGACATGGTGGATTTCGACATTATATTGGGGATGGATTGATTGTCCCCGTATCATGCTATCTTAGGTTGTCATTCCAAGACCGTGAGCTTGTCTTTGCCATATTTTCCCCATTTAGAATGGAGAGGGACCCAGATCATGCCACACGCAGTGTTATATCATATGTGAAATCTCGACGCATGGTCGAGAAGGGGTGTTTAGCTTATCTGGCGTATGTTCGCGACTCCAGCGTCGAAGGTTCCTTTTATTGATTTGTTCCTATTGTTCGGGAATTCCCCGAGGTTTTCCTTCTAAGCCTGCCAGGTATGACGCCCGATAAGGATATTGATTTCTATATTGATTTCGCTCCGGGCACGCAGCCCATTTCCCTTCTACCGTATCGCATGGCCCCGCCAAAATTGAAAGACTTAAACGATCAGTTGCAGGATTTGCTTGAGAAGGGTTTTATTAGATGCAAAATTTCGCCTTGGGGTGCGCCGATGTTATTTGTGAGGAAAAAGGATGGTTGATGAGGATGTGAATTGATTACCGGCAGTTGAACAAGGTGACGATTAAGAACAAGTATCCACTGCCGAGGATTGACGATTTGTTCGACCATCTTCAGGGTGCACAGATGTTTTCAAAGAAAGATTTGAGATCTGGCTACCATCAGCTAAGGATTAGGGCATATGATGTCCCTAGGACAACTTTCCACACTTGGTATGGACATTATGAGTTTTTGGTCATATTATTTGGGTTGACCAATGCCCCAACAACATTTATGGAGTTGATGAACTGAGTATTCATGCCTTATTTGAACTTGTTCGTGATAGTTTTCATTGATGATATTATGATATACTCCCGCAGCCAGAAAGAGCACGATTAACACCTCTGAGTGGTTCTCCAGACTCTGAAGGATAGTCAGTTATATTCTAAGTTCTCAAAGTGTGAGTTCTGGTTGAGTTCAGTTGCATTTATGGGTCATTTAGTATCAGTAGAGGGTATTCAGGTGGACCCGAAGAAGATTAAGGCAGACAAAAATTGGCCTTGCCCAGCATTAGCGACAGAGATTCGGAGTTTCTTGGGGTTAGCAGGCTACTACCGTCGGTTCGTGGAGGGTTTTCATCTATTGCAGCCCCGATGACCAGGTTGACCCAGAAGGGTGCCCAGCTTAGATGGTCGGATGAGTGCGAGGTGAGCTTTCATAAGCTCAGGACAGCTTTGGCTACGGCACCGATATTGGTTTTGACCACAGGTTCAAGGCCTTATACAGTCTATTGTGATGCTTCCCATATTGGGCTTGGTGTTGTATTGATGCAGGACGACAGAGTTATTGCTTATGCTTCGAGGCAGTTGAAGATCCACGAGAAGAATTATCCAATTCATGATCAAGAGTTGGAAGCCAATGTTCATGCTTTGAAGATTTGAAGGCATTAGCTATATTGTGTGACATGTGAGGTTTACACTGATCACATGAGTCTTCATGACTTGTTTAAGCAAAAGGAGTTGAATTTGAGACAGAGGAGGTGGTTGAAGTTGTTGAAAGATTATAATGTTACTATCTTGTATCACCCGGGGAAGGCCAACGTGGTGGTTGATGCGTTGAGTAGGAAGTCTGCTAGCATGGGTAGTCTTGATTATATTCCGGTCAGTTAGAGGCCGCTTGCTTTAGATGTTCAGGCCTCGGCCAATCGATTGGTGAGATTGGATTTTCTGAGCCTAGCAGAGTGTTATCTTGCACGGTCGCTCGTTCTTCATTATTGGAGCGTATCCGTGATCAACAGTTTGATGATCCCCATTTGTGTGTCCTGAGAGACATGGTGCAGCGTGGAGGTGCCAAGAAGGCAACCTTAGGTTATGATGGTGTTTTGAGATTGCAAGGGCGAGTTTGTATACCCAATGTGCATGAGATTCGAGAGTTGATCTTAGCAGAGGCCCATAGTTCTCGGTATTATATTCATCCGGGTGCTGCGAAGATGTATCAGGATCTGAGGCAGCACTATTGGTGGCGCAAAATGAAGAAAGAAATTGTTGCATATATGGCTTGATATTTGAATATGTCAGCAGGTTAAGTATGAGCATTAGAGGCCTGGTGGACTGTTTCAGAGGATTGAGCTTCCCCAAAAGAAGTAGAAGAGGATTACCATGGATTTTGTTACTGGCCTTTCGATGACTCGAAAGAAGTTTGATGCAGTTTGGGTCATTGTTGATAGGTTGTCCAAGTCAGTGCATTTTGTTCCTGTTGCAGCCACTTGTTCATTAGAGAGGTTAGCTGAGATCTACATCAGAGAGATTGTTCGCCTTCATAGGGTGCCAGTATCTATCATTTCAGACCGGGGTACGTAGTTTACCTCGCACTTTTGGAGAGCAGTTCGGTGAGAGTTGGGCACCCAGGTTGAGTTGAGCACAATATTTCATCCTCAGATGGATGGATAGTCCGAGCAGACTATTCAAATATTAGAGGATATGCCCTGAGCCTGTGTCATTGATATTGGAGGCTCGTAGGATCATTTTTGCCTTTTGCGGAGTTCACCTACAACAACAACTACCAGTCCAGCATCCAGATGGCTCCACATGAGGCATTGTATGGCAGGCGGTGTCGATCTTCGATTAGTTAGTTTGAGTCGGGAGAAGCTAGGTTATTGGGTACAGATTTAGTTCAGGAGGCCTTGGATAAGACCAAGATCACTTAGGATAGGCTTCATACAGCTCAGTCCAGGTAGAAGAGTTATGCAGACCGCAAGACTCGAGACGTGGCTTTCATGGTTGGTGAGTGAGTATTGCTCAGAGTGTCACCAAGGGCGTGATGAGATTTGGGAAGAATGGAAATCTTAGACCTAGGTTCATTGGTCCATTTGAGATTCTTAATCGTGTGGGAGGGGTGGCTTACAGACTTGCCTTGCCGCCTAGCTTATCAGCCGTGCATCTAGTGTTTCATGTTTCCATGCTCCGAAAGTATCAAGGCGATCCAGCCCACGTGTTATTTCAGCTTTGTCTTTTTGAACAACGATCTGTCTTATGAGAAGGAGCTGGTAGCTATTCTAGACCGGCATGTTTGATAGTTGAGGTCAAAGAGTTTTCCTTCAGTGCATGTTCAGTGGAGAGGTCATCCTCTTGAGGCATCAACCTGGGAGTCCGAGTCTGATATGCGGAGCCGTTATCCTCATCTATTTCCCGACTCAAGTGCTTCTTTATTTTGTCCGTTCGAGGACGATCAGTTATTTTAGAGGTGGAGAATGTGACAACCCAAAGGGTCATCACTTGTTTTCTGTCTCCATCCATGCTTTCGAGGCCTTGAAAACCATATTTTCAGTCTCCTCGATTTGCATGCACAGTCCGGGCGCATAGCCGAAAAGCTGATATGTTAAATTATGTGAAAATTTGCTAAAATTTGGCTTTAAAATGATTAAAGTTAACTTTGGTCAATATTTTGGGTAAACGGGCCTGGACCCATGATGTGATGGCCCCGGAGGGTCCGTAGAAAAAAATAGGACTCCGGCGTATGTCCGAAATCGAATTCCGATGTCCCAAGCCCGAGAAATAAATTTTTAAGAGAAAGTGTTTTTCTGAAACTTATATAAAATTTTAAAATGAAAATGGATTAGATATTATTGGTATCGCTTTGGTTCTAGTGCCCGGTACATGTCTTTATATGTGGTTTAAGCGCTTCCTATGAAATTTGGTTGGAATCGGACGTCTTTTGACATGTTTCGGACCTAAATCTCTAAAAATGAAAGTTTATGAAGTTTGAATAAAAAGTGATGATTTTGAGGTTTGATTCCTCGTTTATGATGTTATTTTGGTAATTTGATCGCACGATTAAGTTCGTAGGATGTTGTTGAGTTAGTTTCTGTGTTGGGTTAGGAGCCCTGAGGGCTTGGGAGTGTTTTGGAGGTGTGTCGGAGTGGTTATTGAACTTAGAAAGTTGCAGAAAATCTGCCATTTGTGCACAGTCATTTCCTTTTTCGCGATCGCGATCTTCATCCCGCATTCGCGTTCCCTTAGACTTTTCCTCCTTCACGTTCGCGTACCAGTTCTCGTGATCGCGTAGCTTCAGTGTTTCCTTCAATGCGTTTGCGTAGGCCAAACCTTGGAGCCCAATATTTTTCCTCTACGCATTCGCATTAGCAGACTCGCGTTTGCATAGCTTTGTAAACCTCTTCTTTGCATTCGCATCAGAACTATGCGTTCCCATAGACCATACTTTTGGACCTCCCAATATTTATTCTACGCGTTTGCATTTCCCTCCTCATGATAACGATGTCCAGTTAGTGAGACCCTTCGCGAACGCATCCCCATTTCTGTGAACGCAAGGGTAAATCTGCCCAGTTATATTTCAATTTTCAAAATAGTATGGTCGCAAAATTTTCATAAAACAACTGAGTTCCTTCTTCTCCAAGATCCTTAGGCCTCCATTGAAGATTCCTTTCATCAAGACCTCTTGGTTATGTAAATTCTCACTCATTTCCTTCATTTTCCTTCATTAATTAGTAAGTTTCTAAGCTTAAATCATGTAATCTATTGTTGAAATTTGGGGAAAAGTGTAGAGTTAGGGCTTTCCGATTGTTCTTCGATTTAGACCTCATTTTGGGTTTAATTTATTGGAAACACGTTCTCAAATGCGATATACTAAACGTGTATTCTTTTGTAGGTTTTGATGAATGACAAACAAAGCACAAATTGATATATGACGGAGTTCAAGTACAAGAGCACAAATGTTGAGATTGAAGCTCAAGACGTTGTTTTTAATTGTTATTATTGAGTTATTCTTAAATGTGATCTTGATCCTATAACTTGACTCCATAACATGGCTTCTCTCATAAAACTATTTTCCAAAATCATGCATACTTATTTCTGTATCAAATAATTTCAAATGATGCATATTTACATTAGACAAAATGTTTTCTAAACATGCCTCAAAAATCTGGGCTAAAATAATCGATTATGAACTTATGATAATCGATTGTTTCTGAGCCAAGACTGCATGACAATCGATCATGAATTAATGGTAATCGATTGTGAGTAAGACAGTGAACATCAGATTTTTCCAAATCTGCATGATAATCGATTGTGATCAAATGCCAATCGATTGTTGTTGAGGTAGTTTTTCAATACTCAAAATAATCGATTATGAACTAATGGTGATCGATTATGTTGAGACAATGTCTTCCAGTGATTTTAAATTTAATTAAGTAATCGATTATGTCTTTAGATAATCGATTATCACTGAGACAGTAAGTTTCATGATTTTCAGAAAATAACAAGTAATCGATTGTTGCAAAGGACAATCGATTGTTGAAGCTGACCGTTGTCAAATGATTTTCAAATACCTCAAAGTAATCGATTATTGGTTTTCATATAATCGATGTTTTGCTTAAAATCTGGAAATGATTTTTAGAACGTTGCTGAAGTAATCGATTATAGATTTTATATAATCGATGTTTTGCTTAAAATCCGGAAATGATTTTTAGAACGTTGCCAATGTAATCGATTATGGATTTGGTATAATCGATTATCTGTTTTTGAATTTTGCCAGTAATCGATTATGGATTGTAAGTAATCGATTATGAAGCGTAAAATCTGGGATTGATTTTTGATCTGACTGGCAGATAATCGATTGTTCGGTCTTGACAATCGATTGTCACTGAGTAAATTCAGCAATTCTTAATTGGCAATTAGACAACGGTAAGACCAAGTTTTGCACCTATAAATACAGCTTCAACTCAGTGTTTTAAACACAACAACATACACTAACTGATCATTACATTGCTTTAAGCTTTCATTCAATTGTTCATCATTTTCTACTCATTTCATAAAGCTTTTGAGAGCCATATTATTGTTCAAAGTTGTTGTGATCTTGAGCGTATTATTTTACTCATATCTACTCATCAAGGAGTACCTTTGTTAAGTGAGTGTTCAAGTATTTCAAATACTTGTAAGAGAATTTTGATTCTCTTGTGTTGAGGAACTTGTGCTTCCTCTGTTGAAGTCTTTGGGATTGTATCCCCGAGCAAGTGAAGTCTTTGGGATTGTATCCCCGAGCAAGTGAAGTCTTTGGGATTGTATCCCCGAGCAAGTGAAGTCTTTGAGGTGAGGAACCTCCGAGCAAGTGAAGTCTTTGAGATTGTATCTCCGAGCAACTGTAAAGGTTTGTTAAGCATCCGTAAGCTTAACAAGTTAGTAGAAAATCTCGAGAGAGTCTCTCGGGGACTGGACTAACCACTGTTGTGGCCAACCAGGATATATCCTTGTGTAAGTTATTTTTATTGCACTTATTTACTTCCTGTAAAATTTAAATTCCGCAAGAAAACGCTAAATTTCATTAAAACGCTATTCACCCCCCCTCTAGCGTTAAGCGTAGTTTCTAACATTATTTTGAAAACATATTGTATATTCGGGCTCGTGGGGGAATGGGTGACATGGAATTGGTCCGAACCTCGGGTTTTTACCAAGCGGGCCCGGGGTTGATTTTTGAAATTTTGGAAAGAATGCCTAGAAATCTATACTTAGGCATTGAGCTTGATATGTTTAGCTATTATTGATGTTATAAAGTTGTTATTTCATAGATTTGATTGAGTCAGAGCCGAATTCGAGAGGGAAAGCGGTCGTTGTGGATTGATATTAGCCGTGGAAGTTGAGGTAAGTGTTTGGTCTAACTATGGCTTGAGGGAATATGAGTAAAGTCTTATTTGCTAATTGCTATTATTCGAGTATGGTGTATAAGCATGGTGGCGAGTATCTATGCACTGGTGTCGAGCATGACCATGAGTCCTAAATTGCTAAATTATCGAATTCTCAATTGTTGTTTATGAGGACTTCGTTAGAAATATTTAACTCTGAGCCAGTAATTGTTGAGACTAAGTATTGATTTAATCGTGTTAAGTAGAAGTTGAATAAGTTTGGTTATATCTGGATCTCCCTTGCCAGGATATTTTATTATATTATCTTGTTCCCTTGCCAGGATAGTTTTGTTATAACATCTTTCCCCATTGCCGGGATTATATTGTGTATTGTGTTGAAAGAAATGGGATCGAGTGGTACACCTACCACGTGGTATTATGAAATGGGATCGGGTGGTACGCCTACCACGTGATGTGAGAAAATGGGATCGTGTTGCACGCCTGCAATGAGAGGAATTTAAAACAAGTGAAAGTGGTTTGTTTTCGATTATACTGTGTTAGAAGAAATCAGATGTAGTTCCCTTTGTTATTCATGATAGTTTGTTTTTATCTGCTACCCCCTTAAGCATGTTTTCCCCCTCCTAGCTTTAATTATTTACTTCCCGCTATTATTTTGTTGTACTTGTATAGATATATCTGCACATGTTTATCTGGTAGTTTGGTCTAGCATCGTCACTACTTCCCCAGGGTTAGACTAGGCACTTACCAGTACATGGAGCCGGTTGTGCTGATGCAACACTCTATGTATCATTTTGCACAGATCCAGGTGTTGGAGCAGCATTTGAGTCGCAGTAGCATTCTAGGAGTGAGCTTCAGTCCAGGAACGTTCGAGGTAGCCTTGCTGACTTCGCAGGCTGGAGTCCCTTCCTATTTTATTCAGTTTTTTATCATCTTGTACCGAAACAAACAGTTTTATGTTTCATTCAAACCTTGTATTTAGTATTTTCTAGAAGTTCGTGAGTGTTGTGACACCAGTCTTGGGTAGATGATTTTTGTTAAACTTCCACATTTCTTTCAGTTAATTATAATAGAGACTTATGCTTTATCTTATTATGCTTTGTTTTTATTGAATGGTCGATATTTGTTAAAAGAAGTAAATTAGTTGGCTTGCCTAGCTCCTATTAGTACACGCCATCACGACTCCCGAGGATGGGAAATCCAGGTCGTGACATCATAACTATCTCCATGATAGTTATTGTAATTATTAGCATAAAAATGTTCAAATTCACCCCTAACGTATTCGACTTGTCTTATATTTATCTTTTGATTCATATATACCCTGCACTTGCACTTTTAAGTTCGTCCCATATTTTCCTCTTTATTAAATGACTGTTCAAACGGGCTACGTTTCTAATCATGAAATAAAAATTAGTTGTATTAATCGCTTCTTGGCCGGCTAAGAATAAGAAATTGAGAACTCAAAAGAGCCCAGGTAACAAGTGAAAGAGAGTAAACTAAGGTTGAGTGACAACACTAAAGGATACAAACATAGTCAAGTTGAGCACATAGAGCATATAATCGAATAAACTTTAGGTTTTAATAACATACTTAGCAAAGATTCAGAAGAACAAGTTCAACACCTAGTGCATAAGTAGTCACACATTAACAAAACAGGTTTGCAGGATTGGTGTACACATACTCATAATTAGGAAAAGGTTCAAATTATGCTAAGTATAGGTACTAGTGTTACAAGAGGGAATCATATTAATTGGCAACAAAATTTAGACAAGACGAGAACAGATCATTGAAACTACTAGAAAGTCAAGACATGTTAGAAGTATACTAATAAGAAACATGATCAAACATGCTACATAGGTAAGATATCATCATAGCAAACTCAGAATACGACAGGAGACAGACTTATGCCATATATTTAATGTACACATTCATACATTTGAACATGATCAACTAGTATATTAAAAAGGATACAAATCATATAAGTAAAGCATGTTCAAGTAACAGGATTGATAGCAAAATTAAACAACATAGAGATACAAAGGTCCTAAACATCAGTAAGTTGCAACACATAGGCTAGATAAGCTTGAAAGGAATCTAATTCACTCAAATAAGGTTTAGGCATGCTTTAAACTGTCAATATAGAGTTAAAAGTTAAGGAGAACTAAAAATTAAAGTAAAAAAAATAGAATTGCACACAAAACGGCCCAGAAGAACACATTAAGCAAAACTCTAGGCGAGAAAACATATGCAAATCACAAATACATAGGAATGAAACTATGAAGTCGAGTAACTTACCAGTTAAGTGAAAAGCAAGGAAGAACAAAAGTCCATAGTATTCTGAATATCAACGAAGAGCAAGAACCTAGAATTTTGGTATCCTTGGCTTTTAGTTGGCCAAGAAACAAAGAATAGAATGATAATGAAGGAATAACAGAATAGAGCTTCAAATTTTTGTAAGATTATAGCGATTCATGTCTATCTTAAAAGGGAATGCAGAAGGGTTTATATACTAGCAGAAATTAAACAAGTAAATAAGGAAACACTGTAAAATCAAACATAAATACGGAAGTAATAACATGTAGAATCAATAAAAATCTGATTGAAGGAAAAATAGGTAAACCCTAGTTTTTTAGGGAAAGTTAATATTGACAAAATATAACAAAAATCGGACATACATTAGAATATATCACGAATATAGACATAATAACATACAAAATCGGAGAATCGAACCTATTCCTATTCGACTTGAAGAGATCTGAAAACTGTAGTTTAGGATAAGTAAGAATAAAAAAAATACACAAATATCCATACTCACAATAGAACAAATGATGAACATAGACAAAAGAGCAGAAAGATCGGTGATTTGAACCTATTTTAGTTCAATTTTGATGAGATTTGCTTGCCATATTTAGACAAGCAACTAGGTAACACCACAGACGAATAACAAGTAGTGAGAGAAGATCAATAAGGCAAGTGAATCAATGATTGATTCCATTTTAGAGCCGAATTTGGAGAGGTTGAGAGATACAACAGCTAGGATTACAGAAAAAGAGGGGAGAGGATTCAAAGGCGGCATCTGATATGGAATGGTAGGATTTGGGGCGGGTTAGGTTAATTAAAGTGAGGAGAAGGATATTGGTTGTTAATCTCAGAAATCCACGGCCATGATTAAAAAGGGAATAGGGTTGGGTTTATTTAGACGACTTTAGCCTGGGGTTAATGGGTTGGTGTATGGGGTATTGGGCTGGTGTATTAGGTCCGAAAATAAGTTTATAATCAGGCTATTATTTAAATACCCAATATTTAGCAAAAATTAATTTATCAAATTAATTAATAAATAATAAAAATATTATTTATGCACTAAATAGATTAACAATAAGGTAGAATAGCCTGGGAGACACTTAATGGTCATGAGTATTCGACTCCCATTGTTACAGTCTGGGAAACATTGTCTTATATCATCCCATGCTTCTCTAGTCCATATGTCATCAATGAATACCAAGTACCTCCCGCATTTTAGAAGCTTCTGTAGTTGGTCTGCTAGTTGATCATCGTCTTGCTGCTCATGAAATTCATTGATCTTTCCACTTATAGAGAAAAAAGGCATAGAAGCACATTTCTCGCACAATACTCTTGTGAAATAATTGTTTTTGCACGAATGTCAAAGTGAGACATAATGAATGGATCAAAGTAGATTTTATTAGCCAAAGTTGTCTTGCCGATGCCCCCCATCCCGACAATTGAGACAACTTCTAGTTCCCTTGCTCCTCTAGCAAGTTGATCCTGCATCATCACGAATTCATTTTCAAGGCCAACCATCTTATCCTCGGGCTCTAAGCCATGTCGTGACGTACTGACAAGAGACCAATCTTGTGCTTTAAGATCTTGGATGTTCTTGAGCTTGTTTTGGATTGCCATCCACTTCTTCATTGTGCGTCCTACTGCTTCTTTTACGAGGGAATAAAGATTCACAAAAGCTCTTCTTTGTTTTTTTTTCATTTTCGGGCAAAACAATATGTCTTGATTCCTAGTCAACCTTATATTCTGCTTCATCTGGTAGCTCTGCGAATTGCGCTTCCAAGCTTGTAAATGCATCAATGTCGCTTGTTACATTGCAAGATTTCTCCATAATAGCTCTCAAGGATTAAAGCTTTTCATAGAACAATTGCATCACAAGTCCAATCGATTCCATTGATTGTTGTATGTTGTTCATAAGAGAAGTAATAGCAGCATAAGCTATGTCTCTCTTTCTCTTTCTCTCCCTTGTATATATGTATATGATACGATATGGAGTTTTTGTATAAAGAACACCGAATCTCTCATAAAGATCAAGGTTTCTCTCTTATTTCTTGAATGGGTAGTATACTCCGGTGAAATAGGTGGTTTTTGATAAGAATTAAGTTTGCTTAGAGATTCTAGTTTAAGAACAACAAAATGAGCTGTACGCTTTCATTGATTGACTGAAAATTTTAGTATTTAAAAGATGACCTGTTAAACATTAATAGAATAACGGACAGGTACATGAATATTTTATGTTGAATGAATAGTTGACTAAGCTGTAGAGCCATTCCAACCGGAATATTTGTATCTAAAATGAGGATTAAGAATTATTTAAAACCAAAATAAGCATTAGGTGAAGATTCCTTGTGAAGCCAGAAATTTGAAAACAAATTTATTTGTTATTTAAAAGGAGAAAAGATGAGTATAAACGCAGAACTCCAGAAGTCGTGGAATCATAGTTTATAGTCCCACGCTGCACCTCATTTATTTAATTTCATAGACCATGTTGCCACTTCATGCTTATGACTTAACATTAAATTACGCCAACACATACAACTTGTGTTCATAAGTCAAATCTTCCTTTTATCAGGGAGAAATTAAATGATTGAGGGATGTTATGGTATGAATGTGACAACTCACCCTTAAAGATTACAGATTATCCACGAAGCTCGGATACGATTTCTCAATTGGAGATCCATGGATCACATAGGTATCTCCCCTGGACTTTTGCCTCTAAAAGCGTCCTTCCTTCTCAGTGTCGAGGAATCTATCCAATGCTCACCCCTATATTCCAGTAGAAAACATTAGACTTCGTCCATGAGATTGGGGTATCACTACCAGTAGAAGCAAGGGCGGATCTATATGTAAGGAATAGGGTGGTACGCCACCTGCAAGCTTGCCCCTAATGTAGTACTCTACTAATCGAGCTATTCAGTCAAATACCAAGAGGTCTTTATTTGGTTGTAATGTAGGCTAAGGGACGAGTAGGATATATTTGGATATAGTGACTAACCTCCCTAAGCACTTTTACTACACACTTCCGTTTATTTCAATTTTCATGCTCAACCCACTTGTTCTTCTACATTTTAGTTCATAGGTGAACCCCACTTTTCTTTAGGTTCAACTGGTGTTTTTCTCTTTTTTTCTTTCTTTTTGTTTTGTTTTCTTAATTTTCTTTTTTTTTTCTTTTTGTTTTCTTTCTTTTATAAATCCATTGCACCATTCAAGTATTTCTTTCCTAATTCCCCTTTTTCCTACTTCCTTACAACCCCACGCTTTGACTTTTGTATGTTCTTTAGTAATTCCAGTGCTTCTTGGAGGTACAGATTCAAACAGTCAAACTATTTAATCACAGGAATATAGGTCATTATAGGGTTATCAAAGAACAAGCTTCAGGCTCAAAGGGGTTGACTATGGCAATATATACAGGTGGATTCACAAATATACAGGCTAGACAAAAAAATGCCTCAATCATCTCTAAAAACAAACAGCTTCTATTTCGTTTTGCAAACACACAGGGCAAGTTATAGGTATCAAATGCAAGCACAGAATACAAGTAATAGCTTATACATACTTGGCATGTAACTCAATTCGAAACAGCTTACCAACATAGTCATACGAGCATTCAAGCAAGACAAGATGTGCAAAATTAAGGCATAGATTTACGAGTCTACGAACGAGCGTAGACGTCGCACCCTCAAGTTTGTTTTTGTTATTCTCAGGTGTGTACATCAAAGGTTGCATTCTAGACTTCACCCATTTTGGTCCTAAAATGACAAACGAAAAATCTACCTAACCCAGTTCAAGAAAAGCCATTGGAAAAGAACCGTGGTCAAGAGAAAAACCAAGGGAAAATTACTACACTACCTAAAAAAGAAAAATAAAATAAAACATGGACTATTTCCCTCAAGAGTACTATCCAAGTGGTTCATCCTCAGGAAGGGTCCTCTATATTTTGTTTTTTAGTTTTTCATTTTTTTAAATCCGACTTTGACCCTCAAGAGACCCGTCGACAAGTGTCAGTTGTTGGGCCAAGTCAGTTACTTCTAATGTGAGTACAGTCAATTATACATAACAACACCAATCTAATACTACAACATACACAATGTTTATATACACTACAATACATTACCAGAGCAAATCTATCATCCCACACTTAAAATTATGGTATGTCTCCATGTCATATCAAAAATAAAGAGAAGAAGGGTAAGAAAACTTCCAAAAACCTCAATTAGAGTTGGAGACGGTGCTGGGGTCCACATGGCAAGCTCTCCCCAAAGCACGGAACCAGGACATAAACCGGCTCTCAGACTTGGCCTGCCGCTAAGACATGACATCCATACGCATGTGTAGGCCCTCCACCGAGGTGCGAAGATCTGTGACCTCTTCCTCTATAGTATGCAATATAGGCTAGGTGGATTGTGATCTAGATAAGGCTACCCCAGCATGGGGCGCCGAGAGGGTCCGACACTGTCATAGGATCTCCTGGATGGTGCCATGGGAACTAGGTCATCATCCTCATCATCGACATGAATGGTGGTGCATGCAACCCTGCCACTCTGATGCCCGAAGCTTTGAAAGTTGCTTTAGGGGGCAACTCTCCATCAGTAGGATTGGTGGGGACATTCTTCAGCAGGCACAATGTAGTCACCAGGGAGGGGAAGTACAATCCCTTTGACCTCAACGGGGACCGTATGATCATTTCATCACCAATGAGTCTTGCTGCATCAAAATCTTTCTTTGTGATGAAGCACCACGTCAAGAGGGATCTTTGGAAGTTCACGTCAGTAGTGTTTCCTGAGGGCAAGAACCGGCTGCAAATGACAGTGAGCCAACACTTAGCCAAATGGGTGAATGAATTGGAGTTCGGGGTGATATGGTCACGTATCTAGATTTGTTTCCCCCTGCGCAGAGTGCATCAGTCATAATATCCCAAATGACTCCTGGTGAGTCCTGGTAGTAGTTGACGTCACCAGTAAACTGGGGCAGCCACAACACCTGGCGAATAGTTTTAACCGAGGCATCTACCCATTTTCCTCGCACAGTCACCTCCCGCAACGTATGTGATGGGCAGTTTGTGTAGAAATCTCTTACAAGCATCCTATTCATTGTTGTAGGTTAATCAAATAAGAACTCCATTTCCCTCCGTCGGATTTCCTCATACATCTCTTCCTTTTCCTCACAGAGGGCTGCCCTATCAACCGAAATCTCAGGGATGAAGCTCTTTGAGGCCTTGGCATGAAAGTTGTCCTCTGCCAATTCTGATTCGAACCTTGAGGCATCATATGTAGGCTGTTGGGACGTGCCTGCCGATCTCTTTTGCTTCTTACGAGCCATATGACCTGCAAAAAATACAAGAGAACCATCAAATATATCCTACATGTGCCAGTCGGATGTTACTCAGACTTCACCACCCGATGGCACCAAATAATATCCCCAATTTATTCCATTCATACACTATGCCAAACCCTTAACTAGTAAGGTGTTCAAGGTTACAACCTCCAAAATGGCCCCACACTTTCTTACAAATTGTGGCATACAACACCCCGCACTTACTCCCTCAAGTAATTTATGCCAAACACAACACCACCACAACCTAGAATAGGCACAAAGTGCCTCAAAATATTATAACAAGCCCTAAATTTTTGTCCAAAATGAGTGCTCCACCAAACTACACCATAAAAATTATTTCTAGGCCTCCAAATCATCTAAACAACCACCACAATTAAAGCACAATGAAGACCCACAATTTAAAGCATCACGCAAGTCCACAAGAAGCAATTACAAAGAAAGAAAACATAAAAGAAAGCAAAAATTAAAAAACTTTAACACTATTCCTACCTAGGGTTTACTTAATCTAAAACAAACTACATTAAACTAATTAAGAAGAAGAAATAGAAAAGGAACAAGAGAAAACTTACTTGATGGAAGAAGGGAAGGGCTGGGTAGTGTTGAGAGGGAGATTTGGAGATGATAACAATGGAGGTTTTTGGGAGTGAGGGAGGGATTTGAGAGAGAAAGAGAAGAGAGGATTGGGTTTGGGGGTGGGGGAGGAGCGGAGTTTTGTAGTTGTATGGGGGAGGGGGAATAATTGTTTTGGCATGGGTAAAGGGTTAGGTGAATTAGAAGAGGGGGTTAAGAAAATAAAATAAAATAAATATTTTTCTGCATACCTGGGCCCGCTGGGGTCTGCCGCAGTTCTACCGCGGTAGATAAATTTCAAGAGGGATAGAACCGCGGTCGCGGTGGAAACACGGTGAACAAAGTTGAGAGAGTATATTCCACCGGGGTTTAGTCGCGGTCGCGGTGGAACCGCGGTGAACAAAGTTCAGAAGGGGTGTTTTACCGCGGTTTGACTCCGATCACGGTGGAATCGCGATCTGGGAACTTTTCTAATTCTTAATTTTTTTATTTTTTATAATATAGTACAATTACAATAATGTAGTGGGTTGCCTCGCACGCAGCGCCTGATTTAACGTCGCGACACGACGCAGGATGAGCGCATTTAAGGCTCGCTCGACCTTTGTGGTTTAGTCAGGTGCAGCTCAGGCACTTATTTTTTCTCGCTCATGCCTACATATGGTTTCAGTCATTGACTATTGACTCTAAATGTATATAAGTTATTCTCTGTGGCAATCTCAACAGCCCTGAAGGGAAAACTTTAACTACTCGAAATGGTCCAGACCATCATGTCTTAAGACATGGAAACAGACGTAGTTTTGAGTTGTATAGCAATACCATGTCCCCGGGTTTGAAATTTCTCTCTACAATATTCTGTTTGTGAAGCCTCTTCATTCTCTTCTTGTACAATTTTGTGCTCTCAAAAGCAAGATATCTGAACTTATCGAGCTCTTGCAATTCAGTGACTCTTGACGTGCCCGCAGCTTCCATGTCTAAGTTCAGCTGTTTCAATACCCACCACGTTTTATGTTCAAGTTCCACTGGCAGGTGGAAGGCCTTACCAAATTCTAGCTTGTATGGTGGAATATCAATTGGAGTACTGAAGGCAATTGTGTAAGCCCAGAGCGATCATCTAGCTTCCTCGCCCAATCAGCTCTTGTGGCGTTCAGAGTTTGGTTAACACACTCTTGATTTCTCTGTTGGACACTTCAACCTATCCACTAGTCTGCGGGGGTAAGGAGTAGCCACTTTGTAGCGCACATCGTACTTAGCAAGCAACTTTTCAAGAACTCTGTTGCAGAAATGAGTGCCTCCATCACTGATAATTGCTCGTGGTGTCCCAAAGCGGGTGAATATGTTCTTCATTAGAAATCCCACCACCACTTTTGCATCATTGGTGGGTAATGCCGCAGCTTCCACCTATTTGGACACATAGCCTACAACAACAAGAATGTACTTATAGCCGTAAGAGCTGATGAATGGACTGGTGAAGTCAATCCCCCAGACGTCAAACTCTTCTACCTCTTCAATTGGGTTCATGGGAATCTCGTGGCATCAGGAAATGATCCCGGTGCACTGACATTCATTGCAGCCCTTCACCCATAACCGAGCATCTCTAAACACTATTGGCTAGATGAATCCAGCCTCTAGCACGTTTGCCGATGTACTCACCCCTCCAAAGTGTCCACCATACGCCGATGCGTGACAAGCCTGCAAAATAGAAAATTTCTCTATCTCGGAGATACATCTCCGGATGATGTTCTCAAGGCATATTCTAAACAGATAAGGTTCATCCCAGTAGTACTGGTGGCTTTCACGAAAAAATCTTTTCCTTTGGACCGATGAAAGGTCGTGAGGAACTATACCACTAGCTAGGTAATTAGCATAGTCTGTATACTATGGCGTTTCCTGATGAGTGGTGGTGAGCAGCTGCTTGTCTGGAAAAGTTTCCAGAATTTCCTCAGCCTCTACTACATTTTCAGCTCCCTCAAGTCGTGATAGATGATCAACGACTTGATTCTGATTGCCCTTACATTCATTATTAACAATATCAAACTCTTGCAATAGCAACACTAAATGATCAGGCGTGGCTTATATTATTTCTTTTCTATTTAGTACCTAAGAGCTGCATGGTCAGTATATGCAATTACAATGGACCCTATCAGGTAGGATCAGAATTTGTCTAACGCGAACACTACAGCCAGTATCTCTTTTTCAGTCACAGGTAGTTCAACTGGTCTCTACTCAGCGTTCTACTAGCATAGTAGATCGGGTGCATCAATTTGTCTTTCCGCTGGCCCAGCACTGCCCCCACTGCGTAGTCACTGGCATCGCACATTATTTCGAATGGTTGCTCCCAGTTGGGGGCAACAATGATGGGTGTTGTGACCAGTCTCTTTTTCAACTCCTCAAATGCTACCCTACAACAACAACAACAACAACAATAACAACAACTACCTAGTATAGTCCCACAAAGTGGGGTCTGGGGAGGGTAATATGTAGACGAGCCTTACCCCTACCCAAAAGGGCAGAGAGGCTGTTTCCAATCAACCCTCGGCTCAGTGAAGGAAAGGAAAAACAAAAACAAAAACAAAAGAGCATTAGTAAGTCCAGCAGAAATAGCTTAAATAATTATCTAAACATAAGAACCATAAATAAAATAGCATGCAATAATATTATACAGTAACTACCATAAATAACTATCATAAGGGAGACACAATCCAAAACACAAATCATCTATGGATAGCCCTTCCAAGCCTCACCCAACCCCGGGTGAGTAGTACGAAAAACTCTAGGGGCCCCTATCCTACAACCTTGATACTAGACCTCCAGACTTTCCTATCAGGGGTCATGTCCTCGGAAACCCGCATTCTAGCCATGTCATGCCTAATCACCTCTCCCCAATACCTCTTTGGCCTCCATCTACCTTGCCGAACACCTACCATCGCTAGCCGTTCACAACTTCTCACCGGGGCATCACGACTTCTCCTCCGCACATGCCTGAACCACCTCAGCCTCGCTTCTCGCATCTTCTCATCCACCGGGGCCACCCCTACCTTCTCTCGAATAACTTCATTCTTAATCTTATCTAACCTGGTGAGCCCGCACATCTACCTGAGAATCCTCATCTCCGCAACCTTCATTCTATGAACATGAGAGTTTTTCACTGGCCAGCACTCTGCCCCATACAACATTGCAGGTCTAACCACAGCTCTATAAAATTTCCCATTGAGTTTATGTGGAACTTTATTGTCACACAGGACTCCAGATGCAAGCCTCCACTTTGACCACCCCGCTCCTATACGATGTGTGACGTCCCCGTCAATCTTTCCGTCCCCCTGAATCACTGACCAAAGATATCTGACACTGTCCCTCTTGGCGATGACCTGAGATCCAATCATCACGTCCCTGCCTAGTTCGCTCGGCTCGGCGCTAAACTTGCACTCAAGGTATTCTGTCTTAGATCTGCTTATTTTGAAACCCTTAGACTCGAGAGTCTGTCTCCATACCTCTAACTTCTCAATAACACCGACCCTCGTCTCGTCTATCAAGACTATATCAGCAGCAAATAACATACACCAAGGCACATTCCCATGAATATGTCGCGTTAGAGCATCCATCACCAAGGCAAACAAGAGAGGGCTAAGCGCTGATCCTTGATGGAGCCCCATAACGACTGGAAAATGGTCTGAGTCACCACCCACCATCCTAACCCTAGTCTTAGCTCCATTGTACATGTCCTTGATTACTCTGATGTAGGCTTCCGCATGCTCTTCGCCTCCAAGCACCTCCATAGCACCTCCCTTGGGACCTTGTCAGACGCCTTCTCCAAGTCGATAAGCACCATGTGCAGGTCCTTCTTCTTATCCCTGAACTGCTCCACCAGCCTCCTGACAAGGTGGATAGCTTCTGTAGTGGAGCGACTCGGCATGAAACCGAACTGGTTCACAGACATAGATGTCATGTCCCTCACCCTCGCCTCGATCACCCGCTCCCAGACCTTCATGGTGTAACTTATTAATTTGATACCCCTATAGTTGTTGCAGCACTGGATGTCCCATTTGTTCTTGTACAAGGGCACCACTGTACTCCACCTCCACTCATCCGACATCCTTTTGGTTCTAAAGATCACATTGAACAACCTGGAGAGTCACTCCACTCCTGACCTACCCATGCACTTCGAGAACTCCTCCGGGATCTCATTAGGCCCGGTCGCTCGACCCCTACTCATCTTACGCAAAGCCCCCATGACCTCATCCGCCCAAATGCGCCTGCAGTACCCAAGGTCTCTATGTTGATCTGAATGCCCCAACTCCCCTAGCTCTATGTTACGATCCCCCTCCTCGATAAGTAAGTATCGAAAGTACGCCTGCCACCTCTGCTTGACTTGAGACTCCCCCATCAGAACTCTACCATCCTCGCCCTTGATGCACCTAACTTGGTCAAGATCACGCGCCTTCCTTTTCCTTGCTTTAGCTAATTGGAATAACTTCCTGTCCCCGCCTCTCTCCCCTAGCTCCTCGTACATACGACCAAACGCCACGTTTTTAGTTTCTGTAACCGCCAGCTTTGCTTCTTTCCTCGCCACCTTGTAGATCACCCTGTTCGCTCTGCATTCTTCCTCGCTTGTGCTCCCTGCCAACTTAGAAAATGCCGCCTTCTTCACCTTCACTTTTCCTTCGACTACATTGTTCCACCACCAATCACCCTGATGTCTGCCTGAATAGCCCTTGGCTACCCCGAGCACGACCCGTGCTACCTCCCTAACCAAGTTCGCTGTCTCTGACCACATAGCGTCCGCTTCCCCAGAACTTCTCCAAGCTCCGCCCTCAGCTAACCTCCTCTCCAACTCCTGTGCTTTCTCCTTAGTCAGAACACCCCATCTAATATGTGGTTGTCCCCGAGAACCCCTCCTCTTCCTCTTCACCCAGATACCGACATCCATCACTAGGAGTCTATGAAGAGTCGAAAGGGACTCTCCCGGAATAACCTTGCACTCCTTGCACATACCCTTATCGCTCCTTCTGAGGAGGAGGTAATCAATCTAAGTCATCGCCGCCGAACTCTTGAAGGTGACCAAATGCTCCTCCCTCTTCTGATATGTCCAGTTGTCAATTAGAAGCTCGGAAGCCCTGGCGAAATCAAGCAGTGACGTGCCTCCTCCATTCCTAACCCCAAAGCCAAAGCCACCGTGCACCTCACCATAACCACCAACATCAGCCCCAATATGACCATTAAAGTCCCCTCCAATAACTAACTTCTCAGATTGGGGAATACTACTCACCGGATCATCCAAGCCCTCCAAAAAGCTCCTATTAGCCTCCTCGTCTAAGCCCGCTTGCGGCGCGTAAGCGCTGATGATGTTGAGGACGCAACCCCCAATAACCAACTTAATAGACATTAACCTATCATTCACTCGCCTAACCTTGACCGCTGACTCCCTTAGATCCCTATCCACCAAGATGCCCACTCCATTCTAACCTCTCACGACCCCAAAATACCAGAGCTTAAACTCGTCTACATTCCTTGCCTTTGACCCTTTCCACCTAGACTCCTGGAAACAGGCTATGTTAACCATCATCTTATGAAGAACCTTCGCCAACTCAATGGACTTACCCGTCAGAGTGGCTATGTTCCACGAACCAATCCTTAATCTATGAGTGTCCGCTACCCTCTTCCCATCCTTACCTCTCGCCCTACCCGCAGGACCACTCCCTGCACCCCTACTCACCCCCGCCACCGTCCCCACCCACCGAGGACATGACCTTACACTATCATCCCTCGCCGCGGCCACTATCCCTCCAACCAACAATGGAGAATAGTGACGCACACACGCACTATAGCGGAATACGCAAAAAGAGGCAAACTAGACAGCAACAGAGTAAACCTCACACGGAATGCTAGGTTAAATACGTAAAAGGTGTACAAAGTAAGCAAGAGAGCGGGAGGTACCAACTCCTGGTGGAAAAACCTGAAAGTAGGCTTTGATGCGCCCAAGGTCAACTGCTACCGACTCTTGTACGTCCCGGCCGGTGTTGTTTAGCTATTCACTCCCAAATGCCGCGAACTGGCCTCGTCGCCGCGACTAGTACCTGGGGTATGTTTTCCTGAAGCTTATCAGAACGTGTAGTTCTGTTGTATCCTGCCAAAATTCTAAATGGGAGTCGCCGGAAGTACTGTAGCTTGCCGGAAATCCTCGCCGGAAAAATAAGGCACATGTCCAAGAAAACCAAACACACCCACACACACCCATAAAAAGCAGAAGAGAGAATAGGAAGAAAAGATCAGGGGTCGCAGGAAAAATCGCCGACGAAAGGCAAGAACTCAAAAAAAACCTGATTGGAGAATCTTTTTCTTAAAAGCACGAAGCGAGTGGAACTGAGATGCAAGAACGGGAACGTGCTGTTGCCGTTGCTGTTCTCGAGAATGAGCTATTCTTGTGAGAGTCGAGGAAACTTTCGATGTTGGAAAAACGATGGGATTTAGCGAGGCAGAATAATAAACCAAATACTGCAAAAAATTATTTTTTCAACTAGAGAAAATGTACAGAAAAGATGATTTAAAAAGTTAGAATCTTGATGCAAAAGACAATGATTTCAATTCAAATCACACAGTAAATGCAACAAGAAATAAAACCGAAAAGAAAAAAAGAAAAATTTCAAAATGGGTTAGTCCGAAGCTACAAATAGAGTGATTTTTGTATCCGAGAAAGCCCTTAAATTAGTATAATAGAGAAAATAAAATTCAAAAAGCAAAAATGACAAAAAAGAGTAGAAAAGAAAAATGGGTGATTTTTTTCTAACAACTTACAAAGAGGGTTGGCGATTTTGGAGAAATCTTTTATGAACCTCCGGTAAAAACGGACATGTCCAAGGAATCTTTTGATGGCTTTAACTGAAGTTGGGGGAGGCAGCTTTGCTATTACATCAACTTCGCGATCCACCTCTATCCCTTGCTTGACATCTGGTGCCCCAAGACTATGACTTCTTGTACCATGAAATGGCACTTGTTCCTGTTCAGAACCAAATTAGTCTCGATGCACCATTTCAGCACACACGTTAGATTAGTCAGGCACTCATCAAATGAATTCCCCACCACTGAGAATTAATCCATGAACACCTACATTATGTCCTCAACCATGTTAGTGAATATGGCCATCGTGCATCGTTGGAATGTGGTAGGTGCATTGCATAGGCCAAATGGCATCCGTCTAAAGGCATAAATGCCATACGTGCATGTGAAGGAGGTCTTCTCTCTGTCCTCCAGTGCAATGGAGATCCGATATTACCCTGAGTACCCATCCAGAAAACACAAGTGTGACCTCCCTGCCAATCTGTCCAACATTTGATCAATGAAGGGAAGTGGAAGTGGTCTTTCCGGGTGGCTAGATTCAACTTCCGATAGTCCATACAAATTCTCCAGCATGTGTCGGTTCTTGTTGAGATCAATTCGTTATTGTCATTTGTCACAAGCGTCATACCATCCTTTTTAGGAACACATCAAACTGGGCAAACCCACCTGCTGTCAGAGATTGGGAAAATAATTCCCGCATCTAACCATTTTATCACTTCCTTCTTCACCACTTCCTTCATGTTAGGGTTCAGCCTCCTCTGGTGTTCCCTGGAAGGTTTGTGCCCCTCTTCCAGCAGAATCTTGTGCATGCAGTAGGTGGGGCTATTCCCCTTGATGTCTGCCATGGTCCACCCAATGGCAACTTTGCACTCCTTTAGTACCTGTATAAGTTTTTGAACCTGCACATCTAACAAAATAGATGAGATAATAATAGCTAATATATAGTCAGGTCCCAGAAATTCATACCTGAGGTGGGCTGGCAATGGATTTAACTCCAGCTTTGGTGGTTCTTCAATGGATGGCTTAGCTAGAGGAGTTTCTCTCTTGTCGAAGTGCAATGGCTCAAATTTTTAGATTTCTCTCCCAGAACCCTTTACCCTCTAATGCCACACCCATTCCGCCAAATCCTCACCATTCACTTCATCTAAGTTCATCAAACATACAACAAGAGTGTCTCAATTGTCAATACCTCATCAACAGACTCTACAATTACATCCACGGCATCAATAAGAGAGCAATTGGCGAACTCGCTAGGCCACCTCATAGACTTCTACACATTGAATGTTATTTCCGTATCATTGAGTCTCATTTGAGCTCCCCAGTCTCACAGTCAATCAGAGATCTCCCCGTGGCCAAGAATGGTCCTCCTAAGATTATAGGAACTTTGCATCCACTTTGCAATCCAAGATCACAAAATCTGCAGGGAACACAAATTTACCCACATGAATAAGCACATCATCAAAGATGCTGAATGGACACTTCACAGTCCTGTCAGCCAGCTGCAACAACATGGAGGTGGGTCTAGCCCTCCCAATGCCCAACCTCTTATAGATAGCCAGGGGCATAAGATTAATGCTAGCCCCTAAATCACAGAGCGCCTTAGCATAGGCAAAATTTCCAATAGTGCATGGAATTGTAAAGCTACTTGGATCAGACAGCTTTTCAGTAATAGGTCTAGTCACCACTACACTACAAGTCTGAGTAAGTGTAGCCGTGGCCAAGTCTTGAAAATCAAATTTCTGGGACATCAAGTCCTTCATCATTTTTGCGTATCCAGGCATCTCCATTAAAGCTTCAATCAATGGAATATTTACCTAGATTTGTTTGAGGATTTCAAAGAACTTTTTATACTACTCATCCTGTTGATGCTTGTCCAGCCTCTGTGGAAAGGGTGCGGGAGGTCTCTTCTTCTCAATCACTTGGGAATTCTCTTTATTAGCTACTATTTCAACTACTGGCTCTTCAACTAGCTCAGCTACTTTCTCGGTCTCCTGCTAAATGTTCTTTTCTTCCTGAGTAGGCTGGACTGTCATCTCTGTCAGTATCATTGAATCATCCAGCTCGATGGGCACTAGAATGAGTGTCTCAGCCTGTATATTTTGAGCTCTCTCTTGCTCTACATCTAGATCCCTGCCATTACTGAGACTTACTGCCATCAACTGCTTTAGGCCCTGATCTTTTGGATTAATCTGGGTGTTTGCAGGTAATGCCCCCTGAGGATGATTGTTCAAAGGCATTGAAATCTGACCCAATTGTACTTCAATATTTTTGATTGCTGCGTCATTTTCATCTACTCTTTCATTTATTTTTACATTAGACCCAATAACCTACTGCATTATTGCTTCAAGTCTAGTGAACCCATCTTTTTTCCTTCCACCATGTTGCTGCTGAGGTGGGGGATACCCTTGCTGCTGATTGTTGTGCCCCTGTGGCCTTGGATAAGGTGCCATATTATTGGGGGTTCTCATACCTCCCATGCTTCCAGCGTTGTACTGTAGCTGAGGTGGTCTGTATGGCTGCTGAGTCTGATGACCCCAGTTCTGATTACCCTGTCTCTGGCCTCCATAGTTTGACACATAGTTCATTTCTTTAAGGTGCTAATGCTGATGATCATGTTCTGCATTCCAAGGATTACCAATCAGCTAGTTAATGCATGATGTGCACAAGCCCCTATTGGTAGTGTCTGCAATATGCACTTGTTGTTTCTGCCTGATTCCTCCACCTTTTTGGTGAGTATGCTCATCTGTGTCAGTAAGGTTGCCACATTTTAAGCCATGGAATTTGATGGATCAAAAGGCACTGAGTGCACCACTAGAGTGATAGGTTCATTCCTAGCCGTCCACCTCGAATTCTGAGCCATTTTGTCAAGTAGACTCTGACCTTCTCTCCAAGTTTTGCTCAAAAATGCCCCACCAGCTGAGGAATCTACAATGTTCTTCACGCTATCTGACAATCCCTTGTAAAACCGTTGTCCTAATATCTGATCTGGAATACTATGGTGTGGACATATAACCAACATTCCTTTAAATCGGCTCCATGTCTCATACAGTGTCCCCATTGGTTTCCATTTAAAGCTCATGATCTCATTAATTTGTTGAGCTATTTTGTTGGGTGGATGGAACTTGATGTGAAATTTCTTGACTAACTCATCCCAGGTTTCTATAGAGTTTATGGGGAGTGAGTTTAGCCAGAACTGAGCAGCTCCTGTCACCGAGAGTGGAATCAATAACAGCCTGATTGATTCCGGAGTTACGTTGGATTGCCTTTGGGTTTTGCAAATCGACAGGAAGTTCTTCAAGTGTTTTCGAGGATCTTCGGCTGGTGTCCGAGAAAATAGTCCCTTATTTTACAATAAGTGCAGCATGTTATTCGTGATCTGGAACGATTCAGCTTGTATCGCAGGCAAAATAATGGCAGTGGCCAGATTTTCAGTTGTGGGTTATGCCCAGTCATATAGTGCAGCCTCAGGCACAGGAGGTTCCATTTCACTGATGTTTTCGTTGACGTTGTCTACGTCACCCATGTATATTTAGCGTTTGTGTGTTTGTTGGGATTTTTGAAGTCTTTTGTTGGCACGGTTCGATATCTTGAATGTTTTCTCAGGGTTTGAAAGTCCTCCAACTAGTTCTCCAGTCCTCGTAAAGTTTCTAGGCATACACTTGTGCAACCACGTCAACAATCGTCAAAAATTTCAATCAAAAATTAGTGTAGAGAAAACAGGCCACACTAAGAGTTTTTTATTTCTATCAATGGTAATTGATAATTCCGTTAACTCCCCGGCAACGGCTTCAAAATTTGATCACGTCCAACTATGCCTTATAAAAAGGACTCTAGGACGTTGCAAATATAACCTGAGTATTCTGCCCAGAGTCGAATCCACGGAGAGTTAACCTATCAATCACTATCTTTAGACCCACTAAACTCTTGAGAACCAATTTCTCCAAACGTTTGAATCACAGTTGATGGTGTCTTTAATAACTAAAATTGCAAGTAAATAAACAGTTGTAAACTAAGGATGCTAAGGTTGTAAACAATGATGAGAAAATGCTAAGTTAAGGATTTCCCCTATTGATGGAATTCCTTCTATTTGTGCTTCGTACAAATTTACCAACACATCTCTATCAATCATGAACACTTTTCTTACCATAAATCACTTCCGAGTAATCACATTAATTTACTAGTTGCACTCTTCGGAGATACACTAGCTTGCTTTATTTAACACAATTCACTTTAGATTACACCCAAGGCTTCGTTATCCCTAACCTCGTCTTTAAACCCGCAGTTATTGATCCCTCATATACTTTGGGAGTGGTGTTGTTCAACAATAACCTAAATATGCACTCTCTTCCAAGTTATGCACACTAAAGAGGCACAATTAATTGAGAATCCAATCAATTAACTACAACGAACAAATAATTGAACAAATAGAGATTGAAACTAGCAATTTGTATTCGCATAAAAAAGAAGTTCATCCCCCAATAGGTTCCATCAAAACCTTAGACAAAGGATTTAGCTACTCATAACTATGGGTGAATAAACTAAAATAATATTCATCATAAAAATTGCAAGAAAAATAAAACAAAAGTATAAATATGTTTTGGGTGATCTCTCACAATTGCTTTTCTTGCAAAACTACTCTCCAAATCAATACATGCCTCTCTTCGGCGAAGTCTAGTGTTTAAAATAGGTTTTTGGGCTAAAAATCTTGTGTTTTGCACTTTTGTCCCTGAAGTTCTCCTCCGTTGCCGTGGTTCTGCCGCGGTCACGGTCAAACCGCGACCAAACATGCTCTCTGATTCTCACTTTGTCTGCAGCCATCTTCTACTGCGGTCGCGGTGGAACCGCTTCAGTCCTCTTTTAGTTTTTACTTGAGCTGTTTCGTGTGGATTACTTGATAGAATTTTAGATCGGCCTCTTTTTTTCCATATTTAATCCCAAAAGTATTCCGTAGCCTTCTCTGGTCATATATAACCTGCAAAGCATGGAAAGCACTAATAAGAGCATTTTGTTATCACTTTTATCATCCAAACTATACAAGAAGGTGGTTATTTAGGGTCTAATTATAGTTAAATTCACCTATTATCAACCTGCTCTTTCTATTAACACATACCACCAACAGTTGAGTCTTTTCTAAACTCACACTAACACACAGTATTTTCTGTTGCTGCTTGTACTGTGGCTTGTTTGCAAGACTTCTGCTTTCTTCTGCTTGTATCTTTCTGAAATGTCCTAGTTCTAATTTCAGCACCAACTCTAATGTGTTTACTTTCTAGTTCTTATGTATATTCTTACTTTAAACGTTTGTAGAATTTAACCTTTGTGCAATGTGCTTAGATCTTGTTCACTTCTTGCAATGAATGTCGTTCCCATGCCACCCTATGTGTTTGAAATATAGTTTTAAAAACATGGCAGTATATATATAATTTACTGTCCATGGGTACAAACTAGACCCTTTTGGGTCCTAAGCTCTTTCAATTTTCCATCCCCATTCCCTTTCTATGTGCTGAGTAAAAGCTTTGGCCTGACAGTATTCTAATTAGTGCCCAGGCTATGGCTTGACCTTCAATCGGTCCTAACTCTCCAATGTTTGGCTAACAGGCTGGTAAGGGTGTGCCAGCACTCCATGTTGCCGGGCATGACCAGAGCCTACCTTATGTAGCGACCAGACATGTCGTTTTGAGCTCTAGCATGTCGTTCAGCAGTTTAGGGCCATGAGCATGCAGCTTCACTTAAGGTATTATGACTTGTACGCATGGTCGGAATTAAATTCCACGGAATTCGGAGTTGATGAAAAGGAATTCTGATTCAGAAGCTTCAAGTTGAATGAATTGACTAAGATTGCATTTGAGAGTAAACAACCTTAGAATCGGGATATGAAGGTTCCCATAGGTTCATATGATGATTTCGGACTTGGGCGTATTCCCGGATCTGGTTTTGGATGACCCGGGAGTGTTTTAGAGTCTATTGTGGAAGTTAGCATTTTGGAAGAAATTTTATAATTTGGGTTGAAGTGAATTTCAGTGTTATTGATGTCCGTTTGGGATTTCAAGACCGGGAGTAGCTCCGTATTGTAATTCTGGGGCTGGGAGCGCGATCGAAAGTGAATTCGGAGGTCCGTATGTCATTTTGAAATCTTTTGGCTAAAGATAGAAATTTGAAGGTTTTTGAGAAGTTTGACCGAGAGTTTGATTTTGTGATATCAGGTTCGGATTCCAATTCCAGAAGTTGGAGTAGGTCCAATGTCAAATGCGCCTTGTGTGCAAAATTTGAGGTCAATCGGACGTGATTTGATAGGTTTCAACATCAGATGTAGAAGTTAGAAGTTGAATAGTTCATTAGGCTTGAATCGATGTGCCTTAGTAGTTTTGATGTTATTTGGTATGATTTTAGGCCTCGATCAGGTTCGTGTTATGTTATGGAGTGGGTTGGTGTGATTGGACGGGGTTCTGAGGGCCTCGAGTGTGTTTCGGGTTGTATCGCGCTATTATTTGATGTTCAACGTCGTTTCTTTGGACATAAAGGGTACCATATTAATCAAATTAGCTCCAAATTAATTTTTTTATTGAACCATTAGATCCGCATTGTATTTACGGAGCCATAACAAAAAGAATCGTCGAATTTGGACATCGTATGAGGGAGTTATGGTAAATTTCGTGTCGGGAAAAATTGTTTGTTTCTGGTATGAAGATTTATACTTGGAATATTTGTATTTTTATTGACATTTGAATTGCTTAAATCACATTCAATTAGTAAGTGAATTTCTATAAGATATAAACTTCATTTTCTTAAACTATTAAATAGAATTGGACTTTCTTTGGATAATTGCTCCATGTTGACTTCTTGATTGACTGTCTGTCTGTATATGTTTTTGTTTGGAATGGGCCGAACACCTTGGCAGATTAAATAGATGCATCTATAGGTGTGTCATCGACCCTCGGCAAGTGCACATTTATTTCTAATGGATAGGGCCATCGCCTCAGCATGATATGCACATGTTTATATTGCTTTCCTGAAATATTACATGTTGATAGTGCCTTTTTGGCCTGATATAAATTGCTAAAGATAAATGAAAAGTAAATCATGAAAACCCTTTATTACTTGTAAAAGGTGTTTACCTATTTACCCTCTTTGTGATGTTAAAACTGCTATATAAATTCATGATTTTTCTCATATTTTAGGATATTATTATTGACCACTATCAAGTGTTAAAGTCGACCACTCGTCTCTACTTCTTCGAGATTAAACGGGATACTCGCTGAGTACATGTTGCTTCCGTACTCATACTACAATTGCTGTGCATTTTTGTTGCACATGTTTATTGTGTGGCTAATGGCTTAGTGGTATAACAGCATGGTTGACACAAAGACTAGCAGTTGTATTTTCTCGAGGCTATTCCGCAGCTAGTATAGTCTCTCTCTCATAATTCAATTTATTTTCTGCCCAATTGTATTCCAGACAGTTATTGTACTTATTTGGTTTCTCTTTGAAATTGCTCATGTACATGTGACAACCAGTTCTGGGATGTTTTTGGGTTTATTTAGAAATTTTAAAGATTGCTAAATATTTCATTATTTATTGGAGGAATACATTGATGTGTTGTTTTAATCGTAACAATGAAGTGTTTTCAAAAGTTTTAAAACAAGAAATGAATCAAGTATTTCAGTTGGTATGCCTTACAATGGTGTCCAGTGCCACCACGATCCTTAGTGGATTCTGGGTCGTGACACCTTGGCACCCCCTAATTCCCTCTATTGAACTTACACTTGTTCCTAGACTCTAAGTTTTGCCCCCTCCCATGAGCCTTGCCTTGGGACCTTGAGTTCCCTCTGAACTTGGACATTGGAGGGCTTACCCTTCCACACTGCACCTTATTTCAGTTCCGTAATGATATCTGGGTGTGAGCATTGCTAGGGGTTCTTGAAACTCCTTGGAACTTTGATGCACTCCAGATAAGCCAGAGACCTTGGAAATCTTGACCCCGGAAGTTTGGTTCATCTCATGTTGTTAGATATTAAGTCTAAATTAGGCTCCTTGGATGTAGCTTAAGTTTCTGATATAGTTTTATTTCCAGTTTGATTCATTTTGGTCTGTAATAATTTGTAAAAAACTTGCGGGGCTTTAGTAAAGAAAGGGAGGGGGTTACTTTATGTATGCATAAGGGTAGACGTCCTCCCTATAGGGTTTGTTTATGAATTTCTGCACTTTCACATATAGAAATCACATATTCTGCATATCATATAGAAATCATGTTCATAAGTTTATGCATCTGCATATAGAAATCATGCCTATAAGTTTTCTGCACTTCTATAAATAGAAATTTTGCCTATAAGTTTATGGATCTGCATATAAAGATCTTGCCTATAAGCTTCTATATTTCTGCATATACATATGTCATTAGGAAAGCAGTCTATAGGTTTAATAATAATAAGCTGCACTATAGATACCATGTCTTGCTAATGTCTATAAAAGGTGTCTGAAATCAGTAAACGCCTAGAAAGCATGCCTATAGAAAATAACAATTCTGAACCATCTCACTCATCTAAGCAATATCAACTGCAAAACATGTATTATTCTATTAAAACTGGCAACCTTTTTCTGTAATCAGTTTGCCTCTTTTGTGAAATCAGTAGATACCATGCCTATAGGTCTGTTTAACACATAGGCAAAAGGTTAGGTAAATTAATCAATTGGGTCAGTGTTTGACAACTGTATCTAAGAGGATCTAATACGGACTTCTTGTCTAAAAATATGTGTTGAACCAGTCCGTTTAACGCCTTAATTTTAATCCAAACCAAACCAGTTTGTGTAAGACATGCTAAACTATATGATTTTCTTGATTTAAAGAGGCTTATTTAAGCCATATTTGCTTACTTGCCTACCAATTGCACTATATGATTTGAATGTCGCCTTAGAATTTTATCCTTTGCAAACCCTCAAAAGAACCAAGCTCCTTTCCCCATTAGGATTAGTAGTCCCAAATGCCTCCGGGACTAATGGGATTGGGATGGCTAGCATGCAATAAGTAATGGTAATTTTTCGCATCTTAATACCTTAACGGGGTGGGCAGGGTAGAATATGGATATGATGACCGATGCGCTAATATCGCGTGCAGCCCCTCTTCAGAGGAGTGATTGCTGGATATTCACTGATGTGATCCATATTAATCATAAACCTAGGACACATCTTCCTTTATTTGCTTTTTTATCTTTTCTTACTCCTTAAATCTCTCTTCTTTTATAAAATTCTGTCTTCTCTGCTTATCTTTCCAATTTTCAACTTGTTTCAACATTATATGAAAATTCTTATTCGAGCCTTAAGTGTTTATGTGTTTATGTAAAGTCACAATTGTAGTCTGGACGGGACCAGACTAGTGGATCATGAGGAGTGCCTAATACCTTCCCCTCAAGATAATTTCTATCCCTTACCCTAATCTCTGGTTTCTTCATCTCAAACTCTTCTTAAAAGTGTCCTAATGCACTATAATAATTAGATGGTGACTCTTCAACTTCTAAACCCAATTCTCGAAAGGGAATAGAGTTGTCCTCTCAAATGTCGTATACCCGATTTCGAATCTTAGAAAAAGGGGGCGTCGACAGCATGGCGACTCTACTGGGAAAATTCTTTAGGCTTTTACCATTGCATGCTACTTGTGACTTTACTATCTCTTTAATTGCCTTTACTTATTGTCTTTATTTCCTCTACTATGGAACTGACTTGGCTCTTCGTGTCTTTCCTTTCTCTAATGCTTTCTTTTACTGCTTTACTTCAATACTGTTGTAGTTACGAGCAATTATTGTAATCCTTATCCTATGAACGTGGAAATATGTGACAACTTGTTTCATTCTTGTAATTGCACCTTCAACATCATATTGCACTCGTGCCAAACAAGATACCATAGCAACGCTTATAATGAGTGATTAAGCTCTTCCAATATTATCACCCCTAAATTTGGCAAAGGCATATTTGCGGTAAAACCAGTCGATCAAGAGTGCAGTCGACGGTCCCGTGCCTTTCCCTCTTGAGTTGTCCGCTCAATGGTACCGGTTTAATACCCCATAGAAACCTTACTGTGCTCAACTGTGCATGCATCATGGTCAAACCTATCCGACTCAGTTATGTTGTCAACATAATGATTCATTAATATAGCCTTGTCTAATGTCCACCGGGTTTCCTTGAAATCCAAATGGACGTCTCTATATTATGTGCATTTATTTGAAAACTAAATGCTTTTTATGCTAATAATTATTATTAAATAGTCGAGTCTGGTGGGGGTGAGGTCTTAACCTTTTTGTGCAAAAATGAATGACAAAGTTCCCAACTTCGGTATGGTCAACATACCGTCACTCTTGTTGACCTAGTGGAGGAACCTCCCATCAAGTAAACAAATCAATGAATGGAAAGAGAGAGTCACCAGGGCTAGTGAGAAGTTGGAGTACCTGGAGTACAACCTGCTGGAATTGGAAGGGAAAGTGAGGAAAAGAGTCATCGACGGTCAAAACGCCAAGGAAGGCGAAGGAGAACACCTGGCAATGGCGTTTTACTAGAAAATCTGCGCGAGTTAGAGGACTTGATCAACGAGAACATTCAATCTGGGGAAGGTCCTTCTGGGACCAAGTAGTTAGGAGTCTTTCTTTTTTGCTTTGAATGTAATAAGGCCAGCGACCATTAGTGATATTTTACTTTTCGTTATTTAATGTCGTTTTTGGATTCTTCTTATTTTTATCAATAAAATGAGGCCTTTAGCATTGTAAGTTCTCCAAAACTATTTGTCGCTACGCCTACTCGGGCACAAGAGGCACCCAGATTAGGACATGATTTATATTCTTCCACAATCTGTTTAAATATTGCAACGTTTTCTTCTCATAATCCGCACTAACTTATTACCTTTTTGTATTTTCTTTTATTTTTATTCCCCTCCCCAAAGGTTAGAATTTGCATTCTGGAATCATCATCATACAATAAAGATCCAAGGGCCCTCCACCTCCTCCTCCTCCAAGTCCTATCAGAAATAAGAACAAGACTAAAATGAAAAACGTGAACAGCATAAAAAAGGAGAACTCGGGTAAACAGACAGAGGTTACGTAGGGTAGCCAGATATCTAAGGAAAGTGCTGCCCAACTTTAGCAGAAGTTATTGAAGTTCCGAGAAGAACTAGATCAAGTTCCGAACTTGGCCAACTTGTCATTCTCCCTTACCACTCCCGATATCAACTTTCCCAACATCCAAAATCACGTACCTCCACTGAATACCCCACAACCACCGAAACAACCTACTCATACTCAACATTGCAACACATGCCACATTCCCAACAACACTCCATTACTCATTCCTGAACCGTTGAACGCCACAAATGATCCTACCCACAACACTCCCATACCGCACTATGCCAAACCAAACTCAAGAACACCTGAGTATGATGAAAAGACTCTCTTATCAGAAACCTGGCCGCAGAACTCAAGAAGTTGACTAGCCGAGTCCAGGGTGTTGAAGGAAACAAAGGTATTGAGGGGATGAATTATGAGGACCTTTGCATTCATCCAGATGTTGAACTTCCCGAGGGGTACAAACCTTCCAAGTTCAAAATGTTCGATGACAGGGGAGATCCCAAAGTCCATTTGAGGACATATTGCTACAAATTGGTCAAAGTCGGAAAAGATGAGAAGATCCATATGAAGCTCTTTATAAGGAGTCTGAAAGGGGATGCTTTATCTTGGTACATCAACCAAGACCCCAAGAAGTTGACAAGCTGGGTAGTTATGGCGTCCGACTTCATGGACAAGTTTTGATTCAATACAGAGAATGCACCAGATGTATTCTACATCCAGAATTTGAAGAAAAAACCTACCGAGACATTTTGTAAGTATGCCACTCATTGGAGATCAGAGGATGCTAAGGTCAGGCCAGCCTTAGAAGAGGAACAAATGAACAGATTCTTCGTTCGGGCTCAGGATCCACAATATTATAAGAGGTTGATGCTGATTGAGGGCCAGAAATTCTCTGATATCATCAAAGCTGGGGAAAAAATTGATGAAGGCATTAAGAATGGTATGGTTACTAATCTTGAAGCATTACAAGCCACCAACAAGGTTTTTATAGTCTGGTGGCATGTCCAAAAAGAAGGATGTGAGTGCCGCGATGGTCGCACAAAGAACAAAGTCCCCAATAAAATACCATACTTACCCATCACCTCCACTTACAAATCAGCCTATCCCAAATTACTAAGCTCCCACACCCTCTTACCAAAACCCACCGCCCATTTACCAATCGTCCCCACCTCCCACATATCAGCCCACTTCACCCAGATACTCTCAACGTGCACCTGTCTACCAAGATTATAATGCTCAACCCTCTCACTACCAATCACCTCCCACTCGCCAAAATTTCCCCTGACCTAGACAAAAGTTTGACCGTAGACCCCCCAGAGCCATCACCGAACCAATTGACCAGCTGTATGAAAGACTTAAAGCTGCTCGTTATGTCACCCCTATCCCTTCCAAAACTCCAGAAAATCCTTACCAGTAGGTCAACCCTAACAAGACATGTGCATACCATTCCGGCATGAAGGGACATACCATTGACGAGTGCCACTCATTGAAGGACAAGATTCAAACCCTGATCAACAATAAGAACATCATAGCAAAAGATCCTGCTCCTTATGTTCAAACAACCCTCTGCCTGACCACAAGGGTGGGGACATTCACATGATTGAGATCGAAGATGACAGGGACCCCAAGGGGTCGATAGGATTGATTGCTGAGGGTGATGAGCCGAAGAAGCCAACAGTCACATTTAACCCGATTGTTGTCCATAACCAACCCTCTGGGGGTGATGAAGTAAATATGTCTGTACCACTTGAGTTTGAAGCACCTTCCTCTGCAAAGGCACCCAGATCAATTGAGGTTGAGTTTGGAGTTCCGAAAGCACCTTCGCCTTTTGAAGCTGCTGTGTTACTCCCAAGGGTGCCCATTCAGGTATCAATGTCAGACATAACACTGTTCCACTCAAATGATATACCATGGGCTTACACAGCTAAAGCAAGGAGGAAAGGGAAAACCAAAATAGGAGAAGCAATTGTTGCACAAGGTATGACTAGAACAGACAGAGTCTACACTCCCGAACACCTAGTTGAGTCCATTAAGCAAGCCTCTGGACGACCTATTGAAACTGGGCCCGATAATCTTTGGAGAAAAATACATGCAAAGGAGTACTCGGTTGTTGAACAACTAAATAAGACACCAGCACAAAATTCCATCCTAGCTCTTCTGTAGAGCTCTGACGCACACAAGAATGCCTTGATGAAAATACTGAATGAGGCATATGTGCCCAGCACATAACTGGAGGGGAAATGGCAAACATTGTAGGGCAAGTATTGGAGAGCCATAAAATCACCTGCCACGAAGATGAGCTGCCATCGAAAGGGCTGAGTCACAACAAGGCACTGCACATCACCGTGTAATACAAGGATTATTTCATTACTAGAGTCCAGATCGATGGAGGATCCAGCCTCAACATCTGTCCGTTGATAACTCTCAAGATATTAGAGAAGAGCCTGCATGAGATCAAAGATGGGGCCATCAATGTCAAAGCGTTCGATGGGTCCCAAAGGTCTACTATTAGGGAGATCGGCTTATGCCTACAAAAGGGACCAACTTGGTTCGATGTTGACTTTCAAGTAATAGACATCCCGACATCCTACAACTTGTTGTTGAGATGGCCATGGATCTATGCCGCCAGAGCTGTAGCAGCAACCCTGCACCAGGCAATGAAGTTCGAGTGGAATCACTAAGAGATAATTATTCATGGTGATGGTAGCAACCCCATATACAGTCGCCAGACCATCCCAATGATTGGAGAAAAAAGGAGAATGGGCGGAGAAACCTACCATCATATTGAGCGGGTCAACGCTATGGACAAAGACAAATGGTGGGATAACAATATTGAAAGTATACTGAATTGGCGTGGGTATGAACCCGACAAAGGACTTGGCAAAAGCCTCCTGGAATCTCTAATCCTATCAAGCCGAAGAAACATGGTATCACTTTTGGTTTGGGATATGAATACACTTGGGAGGAATTCAACCACTGGTCGCCACCATGGCGTGGTCCCTACTACTCACTGGAGCGTCTAATACCTCACTTCGAGCAGACTTTCCAGCCAGTTAAGGTTATATATGGGTCGGAAGAAGAGGAAGCACTAGCGGCGAGGAGGAATTTGTTTTTGGAAGATGTTAATATGGAACGCTGTGTTATTTTCGAGGAGGAAGGGGAGGAAAGCCCTTCTATACAAGGTGTGAACCGAGGAGAATGCCTCAACAATTAGTCCATCAGAACCACCAGGGCCCGAAAAGCTTCGAGATAGCAAGGCTGAACAAAGCACCAAGCATCACATTTTACTTTTTACTAGCTAATTTACTTTTCGTATTTTCCTTAATTATCGAAAAGAGATCCGATGTTCAAAAACAATTATGAAATTTAATCAAAGAATTTTAGTTTCTTATATATCTTGCTCCTATTTTCTTTTATTTTCTCTATCATTTACTTTATTTACACAGCATTACTATTACTTATCTTGACAATGAATCAACGATCGTGACTTGCAATGAGACAACGCAACAAACAGACATAGATTCAAAAGAGGATGATATACCAAAAGAGGTCATTAAAGAGGTTGAGGATTTTGAGAATAGGCCTAAGTCAAATGGGATGAAACTGAGGTCATTAACTTGGGGGATACAGAGAATGTCAAGGAAACGCGCATCAGTATTCACCTGTCACCATCAGAAAAGAAAGAGTACACTGAGTTTCTAAAGGAATATGAGGACATATTTTTCTGGTCGCATGATGATATGAGTGGTCTCATTACATCCATTGTCGCTCACAAACTGCCAACAGATCCATCATGCCCGTCGGTATAGCAATAACTCAGAAAGTTCAAGCCTGACATGAGCTTGAAAATCAAGGAAGAAGTCAACAAGCAAGTCAAATCCAAGGTTCTCAGGGTGGTGGAATACCCAACGTGGTTAAACAACATCGTGCCAGTACCGAATAAGGATGGGAAAGTTAGAGTCTGTGTTGACTACCGGGATCCTAACCGGGCTAGTCCCAAAGATGACTTCCGTTTGCCGAACATACACATTCTTATTAACAATTGTGCTAAGCATGATTTGCAGTCGTTTGTTGATTGTTTTGCTGGGTATCATCAGAAATGGATGGATGAGGAAGATGCAGAGAAAACGGCTTTCATTACACCATGGAAAATATATTGTTACAAAATGATGCCAATTGGGTTAAAAAATGCTGGGGCCACCTACATGGGGGCCATGACTTCTATTTTTCATAACATGATACATAAGAAAATTGAAGTGTAAGTATACGACGTCATCATCAAATCCAAAAGCCACTGATCATATGGAAATCTGAGGAAGTTCTTCAACAGACAGAGAAGGTACAATCTGAAACTGAATCCCGCCAAGTGCACATTCGGGGTTCCTGCCAAAAAATAATTGGGTTTCATCATGAGTCATCGAGGAATAGAATTGGATCCATCAAAGGTTAAAGCCATTCAATAATTGGCGCCGCCAAAGAACACGAAGGACGTAATGAGTTTCCTTGGGAGACTCAACTACATTAGCCGGTTCATAGCTCAGTCCACTGTCATTTGTGAACTCATCTTTAAAATGTTGAAGAAAGACGCTGCTACCAAATGGACCGATGATTGTTAGAAAGCCTTTGAAAAAATTAGGTACCTATCAACACCGCCACTTTTGGTTCCGCCTGAACTAGGTACAACTCTATTGCTCTACCTTGTAGTATTGGATGGAGCATTCAGTTGTGTTCTGGGACAACATGATGAAACAAGGAGAAATGAGCAAGCCATCTACTATCTCAGTAAGAAGTTCACCCCGTACGAGGCCCGAAATTCTCTATTAGAGCGCACATGTTGTGCTCTGACTTGGGTAGCTCAGAAATTGAGGCATTATTTATATGCCTACACTACTTATCTCATATCAAGAATAGATTCATTGAAGTATATTTTCCAGAAGCCCATGCCCACTGTCAAGCTAGCCAAGTGGAAAATCCTGCTAAGTGAATTCGACATTATTTACGTGACTCAGAAGGCAATCAAAGGACAAGCATTGGTGGATCATCTCGCCGAAAATCCCGTAAATGGAGAATACGAGCCTCGAAAGAAGTAATTTCCCGATGAGGAGGTATCCTTCATAAGAGAAGATATTGGAGAATCCAATAATGGTTGGAGAATGTTTTTCGACGGAATGAGCTGGCAAAGGAGCAGTCCTTGTATCAGAAACCGGCCACCATTACCCGGTATCCGCCAAACTCAGGCTCCCATGTACCAAAATTATGACCGAATACGAAGCCTGCATCTTGGGGCTCAAGATGGCTATTGACATGAACATTCATAAGTTGCTAGTGATCGGGGATTCAGACTTCCTCATACATCATGTCCGAGAAGAATGGGCAACCAGAACTCTAAGATACTTCCTTACCTGCATCACATACAGGAGTTGAGGAAAAGATTCACAGACAGAATTTCGGCACGTTCTCAGAGTGCAGAATGAGTTCTCTGACGCATTGGTTACTCTATCATCCATGATCCAATATCCAGACAAGAACTTCATTGATCCCATACCGCTTAAGATTTATGATCAGCCAGCTTATTGTGCTCATGTGGAGGAAGAAGCAGATGGGAAACCATGGTTCTATGACATCAAGGAATACTTGACGACATGAGAATATCAAGAACTTGCCAACACTATGCAGAAGCGCACCCTTCGGCATTTGTCTAACAACTTCTTTCACAGTGGAGGAATCCTGTACAGGAGGACACCCGATTTGGGGTTACTAAGGTGTTTCGAAGCAAATGAAGCATCCAAGTTATTAGAAGAGGTTCATGCAAGAACCTGTGGTCCATATATGAATGGTTTTGTCTTAGCAAAGAAGATACTCTGGGCAGATTACTTTTGGATGACTATGAAAACATACTGCATCCAGTATGTTAGCAAATGCCATCACTGTCAGATACATACGGATATGATAAAAGTACCTCCAAATGAGCTTACCGTAACAATCTTGCCATGGGCATTCTCCGCTTGGGGAATGGATATTATTGGACTAATCAAACCGGTTGCATCATACTAGCACAAGTTTATTCTAGTAGCGATTGATTATTTCACCAAATGGGTCGAAGGAGCATCATATAAAGCAGTAACCAAGAAGGTTGTGATAGATTTTGTCCGTGAACAGCTTATCAGTTTGACATCCTTATCGGTTCGGCATCCCCGAGTCGATCATTACCGACAACTGGTCCAATCTCAACAGTGATCTGATGAAAGTAATGTGTGAAACGTTCAAGATCAAACGCAAGAATTCTACAGCCTACATGCCTCAGATGAATGGATCTGTTGAAGCAGCCAACAAAAACATCAAGAAATTACTAAGGAAGATGATAGAAAAGCACAAGCAGTGGCATGAGAAGTTATCATTCGCTTATTGGGATACTGCACCACAGTCCGTACATCGACCGGGGCAACTCCCTATATGCTGGTTTATGTTAAAAAAGCGGTCATTCTCGTCGAGGTAGAAATTCCCTCCTTGAGGATCATACAAAAAGCGGAGTTAGATGATGCAGAATGGATAAAGAGTCGCTACGAGCAATTGACTCTTATAGATGGGAAGAGAATGAATGCAGTATACCATGGTCAATTGTATCAGAACAGAATGTCCAGAGCTTTCAATAAAAGAGTTAAGCCGAGGAAGTTTACACCAGGACACCTGGTGCTGAAGAAAATATTTTCGCATCAAGATGAAGCCAATGGGAAGTTCTCTCCCAACTGGCAAGGTCCGTATATAGTTCACCGGGTTCTGACAAGAGGAGCCCTTATACTTGTAGAAATGGACGGAGAGTTTGGCCAAAACCAATCAATTCAGATGCAGTCAAGCATTATTATGTGTAATCTTTTACGATTTCTTTATGATGTAATTTGAACTATGCCTGACCTGATTCACATTTAAGAGGGTATACGTAGGCATCCCTATGGGTTCGGTCACAATTCAATAAAATTTTCATTTCCCTTGCTATTGGAAACTAGGGCAAAATTTTGAGGAGGACCCTCAAAATTTCGAAGTCGATCGTCAGCCATTCATTGCACGCAGCCGTCAGAAGCACCAACCCAGTAAATTGGGGCAGAACTTTGAGGAGGACCCTCAAAATTCTGGAGCGAGAGGTTGCAATGCCCCGAACCGCATCGCAGTCGTCGGTTCATCTAAGAAAAAGTATTTTCAATTATGTATTTATGTTACATTTTACTAAATTATGCATGACTATTATCAAAATTGCTTTGTCTAGAAACGCACCGCAATGAGAACACAACGTCAAGCAAGATGAGCGAAGGCCACGGGAAGACGAACTAACCTCCCCCGCCTCCTTACAAAACTCACGATTTTTCTTTGGATGCAGGCACTCAATCCACAATATCATCAGATATATTTCTGCGCTCATACTCTCTCAAGAATGCAATTTCTCAGAGTTATTACCTATTCTCAATTACTATCCGTGCACGACATCCGCAACAGCCACAATGATGCAATCAACTATCAGCTATCAGCTAAGAGATTTCACTACTATTCACCTTTCATTTCCCGTATTTCGCAAGCCTTTCGAGACTAAGCACTGTCTCCGTCCACCCTTGCATAAGGCTACTTTTCTGCCTTCCGAGGTAAAGCTCTACCTCAATCCGCATTTATCTGCATTTCTGCATAAGGCTACTTTTCTGCCTTTCAAGGTTAAGCTCTACCTCCATCTGCATATGTATAAAGTTACTTTTCTTCCTTTCGAGGTTAAGCTCTACCTCCATCTGCATTTGCATAAGGCTACTTTTCTGCCTTCCGAGGTTAAGCTCTACCTCCATCCGCATTCATCTGCATCTGCATTAGGCTACTTTTCTGCCTTCCGAGGTTAAGCTCTACCTCCATCTGCATTTATCTGCATTTCTGCATAAGGCTACTTTTCTACCTTCCGAGACTAAGTACTGTCTCCATCTGCATTTGTATAAGGCTACTTATCTACTTTCCGAGACTAAGCATTGTCTCCATTTGCATTTGTATAAGGCTACTTATCTGGCTTCCGAGACTAAGCATTGTCTAAATCCGCATTTTGCATATGGCTACCTTTATGCCTTCCGAGACTAAGCTCCATCTCCATCCTGCATGGCAGAAATATCGCCTATTTATTTTCCTCGCACGACTGCAATATCGCCACCTTCATTTAAATCCTGCACCGGCTGAAATATTGCCACTTCTTCATGGGCTGAAAGATTGTCACCTTCTGCATTTCATGGGCTGAAAGATCACCAACCTATTCAAAGACATCATAGTTTGGAGGCACCATCTGAATAGCCTGAGAACATCATTTCATAGCATGTGAATCTTTATTTATATACTTCATGGACTAGGACATCATGGCCTGAGGACGTCATCCTAACCGTTCAAAGACAACATTCATAGTCCAGCGGAAACTTGCATCACATTTAGATTTATGCACCATATATATTGTATTGCTCACTTGTAGGTACACCAGCTAGCAATGACCATCTCAGGAGGAGCGAGCCTGCTCCAGTTTCCGCAGCCTATCAGACTCTGACCATCCTTTCTCAACATAAACATCGCGTCCGTCTTTTTTGGAACTCTATTAAAATATTCCACCGATGGATCTTGAACTATATATGGCCTGATTCCTATAAGACCAGGGATATGTAGGTATCAGAAATCAGAGCTCGATCAAAATTCCTTCCAAATCGCCTCTTCCGGTCAAAATTAGCCATCCTATCTTTACCCCGAAAACTCTTTCATTTTTTCCAGGTAAAGAGGGGCAACTATTGATACCCAATTTATCCCTAGATATTTTTATACTCAAAATGCTTCCAAAATAACATATATATGCATATATGAGCATACCCAAGTGTTTTGGTATTTTTTCAAATTTTTAAAGATTTTTAACCAATTTATTATCTATTTTAATTCTACAAAATTTAATAATTATGCCCAAAAAATTATCATTTTGTGAATAATACATTTTTATTCTCATATCTACACCAAAATATAATTAAGGTGATCTTTTCATATTTTTACAAATTTATCTAGTATTTTAAAGCTGAAATTGCATATAATTGTAATTATAGCCTATTTTACGATTACTAGTATTTTATAATTATAAAATTAGTTCCAGTATTTTTAATTAATATTTATGAATTATTAAGGGGTCCAGTGCTCTTGATTTTCTCTCAAAGTCATTTTCACTATTTTCATAAAATTAAACAAAGAAAAATTGGTTATTTAAATACTAGCCCCATATATTTCAATTTTAGCCTTAAATTAGACCCCAATATCAACCCCAATTATCCAACCCAATTCCTAAATTACCTAAACTCGATCCATGTCTAAACAGTATAATCCCAGCTGTTGTTTTTTAGATCAACAACTCCCATTATCCCCTTCCTTTTTAATATAAATGACCACCCTAATTCCCTCATTATCTTCTATCAGCCGCCCTTGAACCCCCTCTCCTCTATAATTCTCTCTAAGACCTAAACCTAACCCTTGCTTCCTCCCTCCGATTACCACCCAAAAACCGCCTGAATCCATGGCTTCCAAAGCCATTAAAGGCATGCACCTGCCTCCTATGGCTCATGCATGCTCGTTGTTTGAAGAATCAAGGCCATACCTCGAGGGTCTTCACTATGATCTTAACCTATTCAAAGATCCCGGCCTTTCTGCAGTAGTTCTTGGTCTTTCGAGCCTGATTACGATATTCTATGACTTAGATCGTGAGTTTTCCAAGCCTTTCTCTCTTCTAGATTTGTTCTGAAACCTAACCTTTCGAGGTTCTTCTAATTTCTCTAGATCTGTCCTAGATCTATGTTTATCTTAAGGTTTCAAACATTTTCTCAAAAGTTTCTTTCAAAACTTGTTTTTAAACCTTTCGTTTTCCCCGATTTAGGGTTTCTTTGATTTTTAACATGCTCTACTGTGTGATTCTTATATGTTTCTTCCATGATCCTTATGTGTTTCTTCCACTGTGTTTCTTCTACCATGTTTTTATAAGTTCTTCTACTGTATATTGCATGATTGTTCTTTTATTATGTTATTCACGAGTTTCTTCTACTGGGAAGTATGTGTTCCTTTATGATTTGTTTACTTATTTCATTGTTATTTTTGCCTGATTTACTTGCTTTCGTCCTTAGACTTGATTAATAGTATAAACCCTATAATTTGGGGTTCATCCGAGTCTTGAGGCTATTTGTTACATGATATGTGTGTTTCTCATCTCTGAACTTGTTTGATTTCAAAACCCTAGTCTCTTTGGACCTATTTGAGTCCTTGAAGTTGTTACATCTACTGCTCGACTGAATCTCAAAATCTTTGTGTTTCTTTATACGATTCTAACATCTTGCTAAACTCTATAAGACCTTTTACTTAAGCTTTTGCATGCTATCTGATACTCCCTCTTCTCTGAGATGACTACCATGTTCCTATAGTCCTCTACTCACTAATTTTTTGATTGCATGACACTCTTCTTTGTTTTAAATCCAACCTCGCATGCTTAAAGTTTATGCACTCTTTATAGGTTAAATTTCCCTCTCAAAATAACCGAAATGTCTATGATCACTAGAGATTTCAAAAAGTACCCGATGTCAGGAAGGGGTTCTTCAAGAGGTACAACATTCAACAAACCAAGGGCTCCTGAGAAACAGACCAATGAGGGTTGCTACAAGTGTGGTAAGACAGATCACATGATCAAGAACTGTCCTTAATGGAAAATTGAGTGGAAGAAAGAAAGGGCCAAACGAAGGAAAAAGTTCAACCAAAAAGGAATAAAGGATTAACAAAAGCTATGGTTAGTGCCTGGGGAGAGACATCAGATGATGACTCAGAGGATGAAGCTGGAGATGAACAAGCCCTTATGGTCATTGGAGAATCGGATTACTAGATGTGATATTTGTTGTGTGATGGGAACTCGTTCTTCCAGGCATATTGATTGTGAGCCTGTAAAAGTGTTTGCTATTAGTAAAGAGGCTATGCATGATTATTGTGACGTTAGTGATCAAATACTCTTTCATGAGCTTATCTATGACTCTTTTTGTGATAGTTAGAGCAATTGTTTAGAATCCATTGATGTTGAGAATATTATTGGAGAAAGTTATAATTATGAGTTTGAACGTATTAAAACTTTTGTTTAGGAAATTATGGATTTTTCTAACCTTCTTGAAATTGATATTCTTCTTTGAATAGCTTGCATGTAGAAGAATCCACGACGTTTGTAATTAATACTTGGCTATATCATAAAAGTGTCTTATTTGATACATATGATAGAGATACATGTTTTAAATGAATGCGTGATCAATCTTTTATAACTTTTTTTATCATGCACATTTTTGAACTACCTTATTGACGAGTTCAAATCGAAAGATTCATTGCATAATGCATATAAGAGAGATTTATGGGACAAATCTAAGTAGGCATAAATTTAATTGGGATAAGGATGTCCATATGCTTTATAAATGAGTATCTACACCTATTAGACTTAATTGGGTTAGTGGACATATGGTCACTATCTTGTTTTATTCCTATCATTTTTCAGAGGAGTAGATGCCATTTACTAGTGCATGTCTTCCTTTTCTTGCAAGGTCAAAATTCGAGGACGGATTTTCTTTAAGAAGAGGGAAATGATAGCATACTATGAATCTCAACTATATTCACGGATAATGATAAAAATTTGTAATCTCAAAGTGGGCTTTAACAATATGTCAAGCTAAAGAGTCGCAAAACAAGTCCATTAGAAGTGCAAACAGAGAAATTATTTAATTGGAAGGAAGAGCTCAAGGATATAAATTGGCTAATTGTTACATTTATTTTATGGCCCAAATTTATGTCCAAGAAGAGGAGGATTGGATTCCAAGAAGCATCCTTTGAAGAAGGTCCTAAGCAGTCAACTTTTGGACTAATTTGGCAACTAAAATATGTCCAAACTTCAACCATGAAGCCCTATGTAAAGCCATATTTTTATAACATAAAAATGACTTACTTGATATCCAGCAAAAAGTGTGCTAGATGTTGAGTGTAAATTGGTACCAAGTTGCTTGTAAAATTCCTTCAAGATTTTCAAGATCCTATCCAAGTTTGGTTGGAACTTTCAAGGTCCTACCTAGATTGGTTTTAACTTATTTTCATATATTTTGGTACTAGAATTATTGCTTTCCTAGGTAGTTAAGGTTATGTTTTCCTTTTCCTAAGATTGTTTGAATTACTTTCCAAGATTGACTTAGCTTTTGTTTACTAATATTTTTTAAGATAGTTGGATTTGTTGTCCAAAGTAGTTTAGGACTTTTTTTAGCCTTAATTTCGTTACTGTCCTACATATATAAGGGGTATCTTCTTTATTTTTAGACTTAGATAATTATAGACTACTGTCAATAGAAATTGTGAGATTTTTCTTGCACATGTGTGGCTACTCTTGGATTTATTCTTCAACCTCCAAGACTCAACTTAAGGTGGTAAGATGAATTCTTCGAAATCTTAGATCACTTCTAGGTATTCAAGAAAGATGATAAATGTAAGCTTATTGTTGTTCTTGTTATTCTAAAGGGTGAGATTTCACAATCCATCTCGTATTTTTAATTCTCTATCAAAGGCGATTAGTTCTTCGTTAGATGATTATTAGTGCTAGGATTCGACTTCTTGAATTTAAGAAACTTCTTATTGAATTCAATTAATCTTTAGTTTTTATCTTCTTTTTTGTTTCTTTACTTTCTTTTAGCTTCCGCATGTTTCTTGATTTTTTAGTAGTTCTTGGACCCCTATCGTGTTGTTATAAGAGAGAGACAAATAACAATATTTTATATTGTTGGGGCTTTAAATATTTGGAGACATAAGGCATGGGCTTCCCCTGCCTTACCCTAGAGCGGCTTCTAAAGGCAAAAAACCAGAGTTAACGAAGACCGAAACTAACAAATCAGTAAATAAAAATTGAATTTTCTGTGTATATTCAATTTGAAATGCGAAATGCTATACATACCTAAGTATCTTTATACAAGAAACTGGAAAAACATCCTTACGTACTATTATGCTAATTGGTTTATAAATTGCACGGGGCGCCCTATTTGGTCACCCTATATAATCTATACCTATTTTTAAATTTTTTTTGACCTGTACTCACTTCTTAAATAACTTTAGCTCCCTTTCTCCCCCTTCTTTTCCTTCATCGTTTTTTTCTTCTTCTGAAATAGTATATTGGTTGAAGTTGTTACCTCTGCTCCTCCTTTTATGGGAGTGTTTGTATCCTTAAGAAACAAAACAGTCGTGAAAAACATAATAGCATCCACCAATGTATTCCAAAACACCATCCACAAAAACCAAACAGAGAAACAAAACCGTCTAAAAGATCTAGCCTCGTCAGAACTTTCCGTTTTAGAACTTGTAGGTATTGTAGGCAATGTTTCTGGATCTGAATCTTTTCTAGTGCATGCTAAGATTAACGAAATAGTGGACATGCCATCCCCAATAGAATGCAATGGCGGAATCAGGATCTCTACGAAGGAGGTTCAAATAAACTTTTTTGTATATAGTGGGAATTGAACACATGACCTTATGTAGATTTTGAACCCCCATAAGCACTAAAGTACACTTTTGGATTGTGTTAAGGGTGTTCAAAACTTAATATATAAAAATAAAAACGGAAAAGGGCCCGATCTGTCCCTCTACTATGGTAAATTGTTCAAAATTATCCTCCGTTATACTATTGGGCCATAAAAGTCCCTACCGTCTTACTATCCTAATAAATCGGCCTTTAGTTAGATGGAGGTTCCACGTGGAATTGTCCCATATGTGCCACGTGGTTGCACAGATGGATGCCACGTGGCACCTCCGTCTAATTAAGGGCAGATTTTTTAGGATAGTAAGACGACAGGGACATTTATGGCTCAATAGTATAACGAGGGATAATTTTAAACAATTTAACATAGTAGAGGGATATATCAGACCATTTTCCAAAATAAAAAATATATTTTACCTTATATATATATAGTGTAATTTTTTGATAAAGAGTATTCGGGTGAATACCCTTGCGCCCCTAAATCCACCCATGATAGAATGGTGCAATTTCAGAATCCCTGTGGCTTCTGCTTCAAACGTGTTCACATTCAAAACGTGTACTTCCCAAAGTGGCTTTGTCATGTCCATTGGTATTGTTGTTAGACTTGACGTGTAGTTTTCTACGAATTCATCTGGTGAATCCATCTGGTGAAGTTTTTCAACTACACTACAGAGTTGAAGTTTCTCAGTTACAACACAAATATTACAATATAAAAATTTTAGCTCTAGAGTTAAGTTTTCTAGTGACAACACAAAAACTTCAGCTCTAGAGCTGAAGTTTGCCAGTTACAAAACAAAAACTTCAACTCTAAAATTGAGCTTCAGGTCCGGCTACTAGAATGCTGAAGTTTTGCATGATTGCCTTTGCTACTTCAGTCCCGTATAAGTTAAAATATGATACAAAAAATGGGTATAGATACAAATACCCTAGCTAGTGCACTACTATACAAGAGATCAATACATTATAAATAAAAGGATTAATTACAGGTTGTAATGTAGTATGGAGTTTTGCAAGAGTGTTATTGATTGTGTAATTTAGCCCATCAGAATAGGCCCAATGAATGAGACCGTCGACTAGGCCCAAATTGTCAACCGGGTCCCCAAGTCTGTGTACCTAAAACATATTGTGTTTGAAGTGAACTGCACCTCACCTTCAAACCCTAGCTTAACTTTTCTCTCTTCCTTTTCTCCGTCGACGGTATCATCACCCTCAACCGAAACGACGATTGCACAAAGTAGAAGAAGAGAAAGATGGCGAAGTCAATGAGGTGTAAGAGGGAAAAGAGGCTGAGAGCTATAAAGAGAGAGATAGTGGCTTCAGAGCCCTCTGTTCTTAAGAAAGAAGCTGCTAAATTAGCTGCCCAAGAAGCTGCCCTTGCTGCCCCTAAGCTTGTTGTTAAGTCTCCCTTCACCTCCACTACCATGGATTCTTCTTCCTCCACTCCTAACAACGATACCGCCATGGGTATGTTTTTGCTTATATATTTCTTTTTAATGTTTTCCATGAACCCATCTCAAGTTTTAGCAATTTAATTGTTTTTATTGATCTCTTTTTGCTTTATTTGGAATCAAGATGATATCTTTTTTTATTTGTTATGCTGTGTTTTCCTCATGGGAAGAGCTAATTCTGTTGTGATTATTTCTTTTCATAGTTTTACACAAAATTAGATCTCATGGAATATGCTATTTGCCAGTAATATTGTGTTACTGACACAAGTATCTAAGGGTGTTAGCCAAAAGTTTGAACTATAGAGAAACACTTTTTAGGATAAATCCATTCCAAGTCTATCCAACGTAAAAAGAGTGAAGTTGAGGTGAGACTGGAAGGGATTGCAATGTCTAAATGCAGACAATTCAAATGGTCGATTTCCCAAGATTATATTAAATCAGATAAAGATTTAGAGCATAGTACTAAAATAGGATAGTTGAAATGGAGAAGTGTTATTGGAGTGCTTATACGACAGGTGGATACCTAACTGAGTGCAGACAAGTTCTTTAAAATGGTTCTATAACGGTCAGTGTTATATGAGAGTGGATATTAGGAGTATATGTTCCTGAATTTTTGAAAATTGAAGTTACATGTATAGTCAAGATGCGTACAAGTTGGCTCAAGCACCACTCTTGTAAAATATTTATAAAAAAGTGAAGCGACATGAATAATGCATGTAGTCATCCCTAATTAGTTGGGATTGAGACGTAGTTGATGTTTTTGTTAACTATCTCTCTCTCTATATATATCCAGCGATTTAGTAGAATTATCTACAGTGTAATGCCAGTAAAGAGAAGTATCTTGTTACTAGCGTCTAATGAAAACATCAGGTCACTAACTTTCACTTGTAAAGTCATCAGTGTGCACAATCAAGACAGATCTGGGGAATTTCATGTCATGCCTTTTCCCTTGAGACCCCCCCCCCCCCCCCCCCTTTTTTTTTTTCCCCAAAAAAAAGGAATACTGCAATTAGCAGAAATGACATGATGTTGAGTGTCTCTGCATGTTGTAAGAGTAACCGAATAACCTTCCTCATATGTAAGTGTCCTTCCACTTATTTCCTTTTGAAAAATTATTACATTTCAACGAGATTTAACTGCTCATATACTCCCAATGTTCTGTACCATCTAGGGCTGATGAAATTGATCGGAACTTGCACGTCCTGTCTGCTTTAAACCTTCACCTGAGTATGCTAATTTGTCATCATCTTGATTTCCAGATGTGGAGATGGCTGATGGAAATCAAAGTGCAAAATCTTTAAAACCTCTTGGAAGGAAGATGAAAAAGAAGCTTAAAATAGCAAAGAAGAAGCATTTTGGCAAAGGAAAGATCAGGAGGAAGAATGTTTGACTGCAGGCCCTTTGTTCTCTGGTAGCTTCTAATAGTCCTCTTGCTAAGCTTATAGATATCTAGTTGCTGCTTACTGCAAGATCTTGTCGACAAGTCCCTCCCGTGTTCTCTCCTCAACTCCTCCTCTTACAATTTAGTTATATCTTGGAACCTGAGCATATGATTGGATATGCTACTTATGCTCATACAAGTATCTTTGCTTCCCAAATGAGCCTTATTTTCTTGAATCTCACCAAGTAGTTCATTTTTTACTTTATTTTACAGTTTGTTGAATATGCTAGACTTGCATGGAAGTACGATCATGTGGAATGTAATCCAACAAGGTTAAGATATTTGAATTTTAAGCAAAGTTTATTGTTCACCCTTTTTATTAGATAGAAAAAAGAGAAGTACCATAGTTATATTTACAGTGATTACAGTAACTTGTTCCCACTTCCCTCTACCTAACCCGCAAATAACACGAGGCATTTCTAAACTGTCCCTTTTTTCGCGCTCGAGCTTGGGGTTGACTGGACTGTACAGAGCCACAATGGGCTCACGTTAAGTTCCTCAACTTGGTATTGCGATCCACTTCCCGAATGGGCCATTAACAACCATACTAAACTCAGAAATTCTCCTCCTTTGCCCAGATTTTGAGCGTGGAAATTTGGTATGCTCCATTTTGCTGCTGTCGCCTCTCTATGGACACATTAAAGAGTCTGTTCCATCTTGTATATTCATCCTGGCTGCCTATCAACATATTTGCCAATACACTTGCCCTATACAGTATTGAAGCTTTTGACTTGTTACCTTTCTCAAATTGATCAAGAGCTAGTTAATCATCTTTCATATTATCATTAGTAATATTTTTCTCCGCAAGGCCAAGAATCTCTTCATAAGCTTTCCTTTGATCTAATGGCTTCTTCTCTCCGCGAAAGGACTACTCTGCCGCATCTGCCAATGTCTCATCGATAGTTTTCTGATATTCTAATCCAGTTGGCATGCAAGATGCCTTGAATATAACTAGGTACGATACATAGTCCGACAGAAGCTTACACCAAACACAAAAATCTTTCACGCGGTTAGACTTAAAGGAATTGGCCGAGGTCTCTTTACTATCATCATCAAAATGGAAGTGGGTTTCCGCGGCAATGTGGAAGAGTATGAGAGATCCTCATCACTAGTTGCATAGCAGAGCCTTTGACAACTTTCTGTTGGGTAGGGGAAGTGATAAGCCCAGTGACAACAATAACAAACCCGGTTTACAAATGGGGTTTAGGGAGGGTAATGTGTACGCAAGCCTTACCTCTATCCAGTAAAGGACACTCGCTCAGAAAAGGTGAGAAAGAAGAAGAAGAAATTCTGCACCTCAGCCTTTCAGCCAGCTGGAGTGGTATCTATTAAGACATAATATAGTTAATACAGTAAGTAATTAAAAGTGTGCTATCTCTGACAACTTAAGTTGTTAAATAAAATAGTCATACAGTTCAATATGGTATCAAGACTCACAAAATAGATTTAGGCCAACATGGGGTTGTGAGGGGGGAGGGGGGGAGGGAGGGGGTTGGTTCTATTGAGATATTATGTAGGAATTTTTACACCCTATAGAAAACTTTAGTACCCTATTTATTTTAAATAAATACCATTTTAAAATATTACATCCTATAAATACTTTTTATCCTTTATAGCAAAAAATCTAAATATAGTTACATCCTACAATTAAGGCATCATATATGCTAAATATTAATTTTCTCTCTCCCTTTTTGTATTTTCTCACATAATTACCGTGTATCTGCAAACCCCAATACAATCTCTCTGTTTGCACAGAACTAGACTCTCTTCTCCCACAAACCCTAGTTTCTTAACAAGCCATTTTTACCCTGTAGTTGGACAAAATACGTTAATGACTTCTTCTATTTCTTTTCCTAAAGAACTAAAGAAGAGAAGAAAGAAGAAAACGAGCAACAATCTTTTGGTCTCATGGCTGCTCCTAGTTATGTACCAATTGGAGGAGTGTTCATGTTGAAGACGCAGTGGGCTGACAAACCCAGATGCTGCGGGTAGCAGCAGGTGCGATTTCTGCACCATAACTTCCAAGGCTCGGGTTTTTGTAGATGTGTTAGGGGGTTGACCAGCCGGGATTAATGGCTGGCCGCCGGCCGGCGAAGCCATATGGTTGTTTCTCTCTCTAGATCGCCCAAATCGTCTATTTGTATTCAGTTGTATTCGAATGTATTCTTCAGCTGTATTCACTTGTATTCAGGTTTAATCAATTGTATTTAACTATTTTATTCAGTAGTAGTTAATTGTATTCAAGTGTTTTATACAACTGTATTCAGTTGTAGTTAATTATATTCAACTATTTTATTCAGCAGAAGTTAGTTGTATTTTGTTGCATTCAAGAGTTTATTCAGCTGTATTCAGCTGTATTTTTGTTGTATTCAAGTGTTCTATTTAGATGAATTAAAGTGTATTTTATTGTATTCAACTGTATTATTCATATGTATTTCTCTTTATTCAGTTATAATCTTTATTATGTATTTTTCAAATACAGATTAATGAGGGATTGTTTTAGTTCGTTGAGTTAAATTAGGAGAATATCATGTGATTTTATTTCTTTTCGTTTTAGCCTAGATACGTTATTGTATTTAATATTAACTGGAATTCCAGATTTTACGCCTGTATTTTTGGTTGTATTAATACATTGTATAAAAACATAAAATGTATCCATAACAAGTAATATAGCAAAGTGTATCTATAAATGGCTAATTAGATCAAAAAGGTGTTTTATGGAAAATTCCCTATGTAATAAGCAACAACAATAAAGTCTCAGTCCCAAACAAAGTTGGGGTCGGTGAAATGAATCCTCACTTCTTTCTTTAAGCTCAACTCATATTATTATCATGCCAAAACAAAATATTATATAATTTAGTAATTAAAAGTAGAAGAAATTATACTCTATGTCACTTGGGCCATACAACCCACCCAAAAATAGCCCATATTTGAGGCATTTACCCGGCATAGCCCATGTTGGCTAAGTTATGAAATTTTATTTTCACCCGGCATCTCACACTTTAACATAACATTTTAATATTTTAAATTTAATTTCTCTGTTGCTCTCTTCCTCACGCTTTTCTCACTCTCTCTTCCTCTCGATTTTCTCAGAATATAACCGACTCCATTGTTGTGTGCAGGTTGCTCTTCGAGGTTTCTATCTTAGTTTGAGGTAGCTTTCGTTTTCTTTTATGCTTTTCCTGCACTGTTGGTTTTGAATTTTGTTTTTTTTGAATTTTATTTTGCTTTTTTTTGATCACGTCAATTTTTTCAATGTTGCTGTATTTTGTCGGATGATTTTGTGTTCCTTGTTTATGCGTTCGAGACTTAAACTTGATGAAACGAAATGCATGGTTTGTTATTTCGACTTTTGGGGTAAAATTTTTGATTTTTTGAGTTTCGTTAAAATTTGGGAAAATTGACCTCTACTTTGAGTTTATGACTTCTATTTTTGTTTAGATTTTGAGTTATGTTATTGTTTCATTTGTTTGTTTTGCTTCAGTTGTGTTCACTTTTGTTAAAGCTTTGTTTTGGCCTTTGCTTTGTGTTTATGTCATTTTGGGTTAACTTTTGAGTTTTGTTACAGTGTGAGTTTTGTGTTTGCTTTAACTTCTGTGTTTTTTTTGTCATAACTTTGTCTGTGTGGTTTATTATAGAAAATGCGTTCAAAAATATCTGCTTCTAAAGGCAAACTGAAGATTGCCGAAAAAGGTGTTAGGTTAGATTATGCAAAACGATTGAGGAAATTGCCCTGAAGCCATGATTCAGAATCTAATGTAAATGCCCCGGTGCCAAAAGTTGATGATTTTGATTCTGCTGCTCCTCCTAAACTTGCAACCAGAGAGCAGTCAGATGACTCGTTCTCAAATGAGAAATACTGCCACTCCAGTTAAATCATCGCGTGATTTGCCCTCACCCTCTTCTTCTGAAGCGAATAAGCATGTGCAGGTTCCTGATGATGATGATTTCGAGTCTCCTCCTCCTCCAAAAATGTTGCAACAAGGGAGCAGTCGAATGACTCGTTCCCAAACATGTAATACTCTTACTCTGGTTAACATTATTAGACTAAGGAGTAAAAAATGCGGCAGACCTGGAAAATCAACAGATAAGCTGAAAGATGATTTGTTCACTGAAAATGATGAAGTCCGTAAAGTTAAACGGAAAAGGAGAAAGATGAAGGATGATGGTGAGTCTTGCCTTGATTTACAATCGAGAGAACAAATGGTTGCTATTCGGAAGAAATTGAATCAGAGAAAAGCTAAGTTGAAGGATTTCCCTGTTTTACTATTTATTTATACATGGTTATACAGTTTTATACAAAGTTATACATCTGTTTATACGTCTTTATACAAGTACTGATGTACTTATATATACAGTTTTATAAAATTTATTAGTATATTTTTTGTTGTTGATCTATTTCTTCTTATTTTCCTATATGCAAGGTTGGGGATTTCTATATACAACCATTTGATTATTTCCACAACAGGATTAGTTCCCATACCGAGCCTGATATTGTAAACATTTTGAAGCAATGTTTGACTGACACACAACTTCAAATGTTTCGTTCTAGTTGTTTTGGGTACTTCTTGGACCTCCCTCAAATTAAAATTTAAAATCAGCTTATTCATTGTATATTATTGAGGGAAGTCGACCCAAGACGTGAAAGGGAGTTGTGGGTGAAGATTAATGGTTGTTTGTTGCGTTTTGGCATTGGAGAGTTTGCTCTTATCACTGGTTTGAAGTGCGTAGACGACGATGCCTCCTTCTATGACAAACCAGATGTTAATAGGTTTTACAAAGAGTATTTTCCAGGAGATAAAAAAAGTCCATAACAAGGGGGGAGCTTCTTGATCGCTTCAAGCAAAAGGAGTGGAAGTCAGATGAAGATGCGTTCAAGATGGCCTTGATGGTTTTTGTCCATCATTTCATCTTCTCTGATGCCAATAATCATTGTATCACCAACGATGATTTTGATATCATCGAAAGTGGCCAATATAAGATGTTTCCTTGGGGAAAAAATTCATTTGAAGAAGTTTTAAGGACAATGAGGGACATGCAATGCGATTATATGACAATGTATAGGCTTGGAGGTTTGCCGCTTGCTTTACAGGTTTGGTTTTTTGAGTGTTGCTCAATGGTTGATAAGAAGCTAGTTGTTCGCGTTGGCACAAATGTGCCACGCATTCTTAATTGGAAAGTGACTAACACTCCATCATATACGGATTTGACTGGCGGCATGATCATGTGTAGTGTCAACAAGGTGAACATTTTGTCCCATAATACTTCTTCATATATGATTTCAGTTTTTCTGTATTATTCTACTATTGTAATCCTATTTTTTTCGTCTAATAGTTGAACTATAGTAATATATCCCCTACTTATGAAGAGATGTCAAGTCTGAACATCAACACACTTTTTGAAGTCAATGCCGATGATGTTGCATCAGGGGAGGTGCTTTGTGTTTATGTCATTTTGGGTTAACTTTTGAGTTTTGTTACAGTGTGAGTTTTGTGTTTGCTTTAACTTCTGTGTTTTTTTGTCATAACTTTGTCTGTGTGGTTTATTATAGAAAATGCGATCAAAAATATCTGCTTCTAAAGGCAAACTGAAGATTGCCGAAAAAGGTGTTAGGTTAGATTATGCGAAACGATTGAGGAAATTGCCCTGAAGCCATGATTCAGAATCTAATGTAAATGCCCCGGTGCCAAAAGTTGATGATTTTGATTTTGCTGCTCCTCCTAAACTTGCAACCAGAGAGCAGTCAGATGACTCGTTCTCAAATGAGAAATACTGCCACTCCAGTTAAATCATCGCGTGATTTGCCCTCACCCTCTTCTTCTGAAGCGAATAAGCATGTGCAGGTTCCCGATGATGATGATTTCGAGTCTCCTCCTCCTCCAAAAATGTTGCAACAAGGGAGCAGTCGAATGACTCGTTCCCAAACATGTAATACTCTTACTCCGGTTAACATTATTAGACTAAGGAGTAAAAAATGCGGCAGACCTGGAAAATGAACAGATAAGCTGAAAGATGATTTGTTCACTAAAAATGATGAAGTCCGTAAAGTTAAACGGAAAAGGAGAAAGATGAAGGATGATGGTGAGTCTTGCCTTGATTTACCATCGAGAGAACAAATGGTTGCTATTCGGAAGAAATTGAATCAGAGAAAAGCTAAGTTGAAGGATTTCCCTGTTTTACTATTTATTTATACATGGTTATACAGTTTTATACAAAGTTATACATCTGTTTATACATCTTTATACAAGTACTGATATACTTATATATACAGTTTTATAAAATTTATTAGTATATTTTTTGTTGTTGATCTATTTCTTCTTATTTTCCTATATGCAAGGTTGGGGATTTCTATATACAACCATTTGATTATTTCCACAACAGGATTAGTTCCCATACCGAGCCTGATATTGTAAACATTTTGAAGCAATGTTTGACTGACACCCAACTTCAAATGTTTCGTTCTAGTTGTTTTGGGTACTTCTTGGACCTCCCTCAATTTAAAATTTAAAATCAACTTATTCATTGTATATTATTGAGGGAAGTCGACCCAAGACGTGAAAGGGAGTTGTGGGTGAAGATTAATGGTTGTTTGTTGCGTTTTGGCATTGGAGAGTTTGCTCTTATCACTGGTTTGAAGTGCGTAGACGACGATGCCTCCTTCTATGACAAACCAGATGTTAATAGGTTTTTCAAAGAGTATTTTCCAGGAGATAAAAAAAGTCCATAACAAGGGGGGAGCTTCTTGATCGCTTCAAGCAAAAGGAGTGGAAGTCAGATGAAGATGCGTTCAAGATGGCCTTGATGGTTTTTGTCCATCATTTCATCTTCTGTGATGCCAATAATCATTGTATCACCAACGATGATTTTGATATCATCGAAAGTGGCCAATATAAGATGTTTCCTTGGGGAAAAAATTCATTTGAAGAAGTTTTAAGGACAATGAGGGACATGCAATGCGATTATATGACAATGTATAGGCTTGGAGGTTTGCCGCTTGCTTTACAGGTTTGGTTTTTTGAGTGTTGCTCAATGGTTGATAAGAAGCTAGTTGTTCGCGTTGGCACAAATGTGCCACACATTCTTAATTGGAAAGTGACTAACACTCCATCATATACGGATTTGACTGGCGGCATGATCATGTGTAGTGTCAACAAGGTGAACATTTTGTCCCATAATACTTCTTCATATATGATTTCAGTTTTTCTGTATTATTCTACTATTGTAATCCTATTTTTTTCGTCTCGTAGTTGAACTATAGTAATATATCCCCTACTTATGAAGAGATGTCAAGTATGAACATCAACACACTTTTTGAAGTCAATGCCGATGATGTTGCATCAGGGGAGGTGCTTTGTGTTTATGTCATTTTGGGTTAACTTTTGAGTTTTGTTACAGTGTGAGTTTTGTGTTAGCTTTAACTTCTGTGTTTTTTTTGTCATAACTTTGTCTGTGTGGTTTATTATAGAAAATGCGTTCAAAAATATCTGCTTCTAAAGGCAAACTGAAGATTGCCGAAAAAGGTGTTAGGTTAGATTATGCGAAACGATTGAGGAAATTGCCCTGAAGCCATTATTCAGAATCTAATGTAAATGCCCCGGTGCCAAAAGTTGATGATTTTGATTCTGCTGCTCCTCCTAAACTTGCAACCAGAGAGCAGTCAGATGACTCGTTCTCAAATGAGAAATACTGCCACTCCAGTTAAATCATCGCGTGATTTGCCCTCACCCTCTTCTTCTGAAGCGAATAAGCATGTGCAGGTTCCTGATGATGATGATTTCGAGTCTCCTCCTCCTCCAAAAATGTTGCAACAAGGGAGCAGTCGAATGACTCGTTCCCAAACATGTAATACTCTTACTCCGGTTAACATTATTAGACTAAGGAGTAAAAAATGCGGTAGACCTGGAAAATCAACAGATAAGCTAAAAGATGATTTGTTCACTGAAAATGATGAAGTTCGTAAAGTTAAACGGAAAAGGATAAAGATGAAGGATGATGGTGAGTCTTGCCTTGATTTACAATCGAGAGAACAAATGGTTGCTATTCGGAAGAAATTGAATCAGAGAAAAGCTAAGTTGAAGGATTTCCCTGTTTTACTATTTATTTATACATGGTTATACAGTTTTATATAAAGTTATACATCTGTTTATACATCTTTATACAAGTACTGATGTACTTATATATACAGTTTTATAAAATTTATTAGTATATTTTTTGTTGTTGATCTATTTCTTCTTATTTTCCTATATGCAAGGTTGGGGATTTCTATATACAACCATTTGATTATTTCCACAACAGGATTAGTTCCCATACCGAGCCTGATATTGTAAACATTTTGAAGCAATGTTTGACTGACACACAACTTCAAATGTTTCGTTCTAGTTGTTTTGGGTACTTCTTGGACCTCCCTCAATTTAAAATTTAAAATCAACTTATTCATTTTATATTATTGAGGGAAGTCGACCCAAGACGTGAAAGGGAGTTGTGGGTGAAGATTAATGGTTGTTTGTTGCGTTTTGGCAGTGGAGAGTTTGCTCTTATCACTGGTTTGAAGTGCGTAGACGACGATGCCTCCTTCTATGACAAACCAGATGTTAATTGGTTTTTCAAAGAGTATTTTCCAGGAGATAAAAAAAGTCCATAACAAGGGGGGAGCTTCTTGATCGCTTCAAGCAAAAGGAGTGGAAGTCAGATGAAGATGCGTTCAAGATGGCCTTGATGGTTTTTGACCATCATTTCATCTTCTCTGATGCCAATAATCATTGTATCACCAACGATGATTTTGATATCATCGAAAGTGGCCAATATAAGATGTTTCCTTGGGGAAAAAATTCATTTGAAGAAGTTTTAAGGACAATGAGGGACATGCAATGCGATTATATGACAATGTATAGGCTTGGAGGTTTGCCGCTTGCTTTACAGGTTTGGTTTTTTGAGTGTTGCTCAATGGTTGATAAGAAGCTAGTTGTTCGCGTTGGCACAAATGTGCCACGCATTCTTAATTGGAAAGTGACTAACACTCCATCATATACGGATTTGACTGGCGGCATGATCATGTGTAGTGTCAACAAGGTGAACATTTTGTCCCATAATACTTCTTCATATATGATTTCAGTTTTTCTGTATTATTCTACTATTGTAATCCTATTTTTTTCGTCTAGTAGTTGAACTATAGTAATATATCCCCTACTTATGAAGAGATGTCAAGTCTGAACATCAACACACTTTTTGAAGTCAATGCCGATGATGTTGCATCAGGGGAGGTGCTTTGTGTTTATGTCATTTTGGGTTAACTTTTGAGTTTTGTTACAGTGTGAGTTTTGTGTTTGCTTTAACTTCTGTGTTTTTTTTGTCATAACTTTGTCTGTGTGGTTTATTATAGAAAATGCGTTCAAAAATATCTGCTTCTAAAGGCAAACTGAAGATTGCCGAAAAAGGTGTTAGGTTAGATTATGCGAAACGATTGAGGAAATTGCCCTGAAGCCATGATTCAGAATCTAATGTAAATGCCCCGGTGCCAAAAGTTGATGATTTTGATTCTGCTGCTCCTCCTAAACTTACAACCAGAGAGCAGTCAGATGACTCGTTCTCAAATGAGAAATACTGCCACTCCAGTTAAATCATCGCGTGATTTGCCCTCACCCTCTTCTTCTGAAGCGAATAAGCATGTGCAGGTTCCCGATGATGATGATTTCGAGTCTCCTCCTCCTCCAAAAATGTTGCAACAAGGGAGCAGTCGAATGACTCGTTCCCAAACATGTAATACTCTTACTCCGGTTAACATTATTAGACTAAGGAGTAAAAAATGCGGCAGACCTGGAAAATCAACAGATAAGCTGAAAGATGATTTGTTCACTGAAAAAATGATGAAGTCCGTAAAGTTAAACGGAAAAGGAGAAAGATGAAGGATGATGGTGAGTCTTGCCTTGATTTACAATCGAGAGAACAAATGGTTGCTATTCGGAAGAAATTGAATCAGAGAAAAGCTAAGTTGAAGGATTTCCCTGTTTTACTATTTATTTATACATGGTTATACAGTTTTATACAAAGTTATACATCTGTTTATACATCTTTATACAAGTACTGATATACTTATATATACAGTTTTATAAAATTTATTAGTATATTTTTTGTTGTTGATCTATTTCTTCTTATTTTCCTATATGCAAGGTTGGGGATTTCTATATACAACCATTTGATTATTTCCACAACAGGATTAGTTCCCATACCGAGCCTGATATTGTAAACATTTTGAATCAAAGTTTGACTGACACACAACTTCAAATGTTTCGTTCTAGTTGTTTTGGGTACTTCTTGGACCTCCCTCAATTTAAAATTTAAAATCAACTTATTCATTGTATAATATTGAGGGAAGTCGACCCAAGACGTGAAAGGGAGTTGTGGGTGAAGATTAATGGTTGTTTGTTGCGTTTTGGCATTGGAGAGTTTGCTCTTATCACTGGTTTGAAGTGCGTAGACGACGATGCCTCCTTTTATGACAAACCAGATGTTAATAGGTTTTTCAAAGAGTATTTTCCAGGAGATAAAAAAAGTCCATAACAAGGGGGGAGCTTCTTGATCGCTTCAAGCAAAAGGAGTGGAAGTCAGATGAAGATGCGTTCAAGATGGCCTTGATGGTTTTTGTCCATCATTTCATCTTCTGTGATGCCAATAATCATTGTGTCACCAACGATGATTTTGATATCATCGAAAGTGGCCAATATAAGATGTTTCCTTGGGGAAAAAATTCATTTGAAGAAGTTTTAAGGACAATGAGGGACATGCAATGCGATTATATGACAATGTATAGGCTTGGAGGTTTGCCGCTTGCTTTACAGGTTTGGTTTTTTGAGTGTTGCTCAATGGTTGATAAGGAGCTAGTTGTTCGCGTTGGCACAAATGTGCCACACATTCTTAATTGGAAAGTGACTAACACTCCATCATATACGGATTTGACTGGCGGCATGATCATGTGTAGTGTCAACAAGGTGAACATTTTGTCCCATAATACTTCTTCATATATGATTTCAGTTTTTCTGTATTATTCTACTATTGTAATCCTATTTTTTTCGTCTAGTAGTTGAACTATAGTAATATATCCCCTACTTATGAAGAGATGTCAAGTCTGAACATCAACACACTTTTTGAAGTCAATGCCGATGATGTTGCATCAGGGGAGGTGCCTGTTGTTCCTGCCTCTCACACCGATGATTTTGTTGATGCACCTTCACCTTGTCCTTAGCATATGGAGCAACAGTCTACAAGACCTTATCCTCAAAATGCAAAGCAATAGTCTAAACGACCTTGTCCTCATACTATGAATCCACAACCTAATCCAAGTTATAATCCTTTTGCGCGCCTTGATATCTTGAATGATGAAGTTGAGAAGGTGAGGAGTGATGTTAGAAAGGTACTGGACCTTTAGCTTTTCTGTAGTTTATAATTACTTTTTGGTTATAAACATGGTTGTTTATTTGCTTTTGTTTTAGTTGACTGATACAGTGACGACTCTCAACAACTATGTCATTTCTTCCTTTGAAAAAGTGTTCATTTTTATGAATAATAAGGAACCCAAGAAAACGAGGGAGGATTTTACTGATTCTAAGGTAATTGTTTACTGATAAAGCCAAATCAGTCAACAGTTATGCCTTCTCTGAACTCAACATGCCTTCTCTTTCTATTGTTTTTTTAGATTCGTCAGCCCGTGTTTGATGACAACATATCTGGTCTTTGCGAATTTGATGGCTATCAATATGATGTTGTTCCTAACTTTATCAATCAAATAAATCAAGATAATGTGGTAGCTGATGAGGGAGTTACTGATGGTGTTGATAATAGTATTTGTACTGCTTTTTTTTTGGTCTGCTTTTTCTTTTCTTCTTTTTGAAGTTTTGTATTATTGTGTTTCTATTTCTAAGGGGCAACAGGTGATGTCAAGTGTGACACATTTTGGGATCAGATGTCCCAACTTGTGGTATACAAACAATTGATCATAGAAGTATAATATGATTACATTTCTCTTGACCATTCAGTTCGACAGAGAATACCATAAAAATATGCCAAATCTCCATATTGCCAATTTTTGATTCTGGAGAATCAAAATCAGCGCCCAAGCTCACTTTTAATATGAAGCATCCTTTCACGATTGAAATTAATGATTTTGATACATTGTCGCCATTGGCTAAAGAGTTTTGCGCGTTTGTTGATAATGAAATGGATACGAGGCGAAGGTATCTTCGATTTCTTCAATATTTCATCTTCTGATTTTATACTTGTCAATGATGTAGTTCTGATTACTTTTTATTTTTTGTGATTTGAAGTACCAAACATATATATCCCAATGAAGTAAACAATATTGTGGAAGGTTTTACTTCTGGCTCGTGTTATGTGACCAAGAAGGATTGGTTCCACTCACTTGCATATTGTTGTCGCCCTTTGATTGACATGGTATTTTAATAAATTTCTGTTCTAATTCTCTTTTTATATTTGTTGCATATCTTTGTTGTTTTGAGACTTGCGTAGTGTATACATAGCTTTGTATAATTACATTATAAGATTGTATAACCTTGTATAAATATGTATACCTATGTATAATAGTGTTTAAAGTTCTATATTTTAAAATTTTGGTAGTGATGGTTGTTCTGTTTTATTTCTTGTCTCAACACCTGAATGTCCTCTTTTATTATTTGAGGAAGAGGGGAAAATATGGGCCAAGTGTTGCCATGCGGTTTACTACAACCAACTTTGCCTTTGGTAACAAAATCAACTCCATATACAAATATTTCAAAGTGAATCAAGATCCTTCAGTGATTCCTGACGGGCATGAGATAGAAGAGTACATAAGAGGTTATTATTGTGATGCAAATGTCCCGTGGCACACTGTTGACCACATCTTATTCCCTATCTTTGTGAAGCGCGGAAGAGAAAAATTGGGACATTGGGTTTTGGGGGTGTTTACGTTCGTACATAGATGCATCCACATCTATGACTATAACCGTGGGGCTCCTGAGATAGACATGTTTTGGATGCTGCATTACCTTATGCAATTATGATACCTTAATTCTTGAAGAGTTCTGATTTTTATGTCGAGAATAAGGGCATTGATTGGAACAATGGTGCATACCGATAAATCCCATTCTGATGTTTTGCAGATTAATATGATTAATAATGTTCCCTAACAGAACAAATGGTAGGTTAATCTCAATTGTTTTACTATTTTACTATTAGTGTACGTATGTGAATCTGATTCGTTTCTTTTTTAATTACAGGGATTGTGATGCTTTTGTTGCTGGCTTTGCAGAGTATTTCATCCTTGGTAAAGAAATTCGAAAGGATAATTTTGACATTGAGACACTTCGAACCAGGTGGGGATCTCTGTTGTGGGATTACGGAAGGAAAAAAGAACAGTCTGGTGCAATTAGTGATGATGAAATCACAGGGAGACTTTTGAAGAAGAGGAAGAGGGGGCGACCAAGAAAGTAGTTCTGTAATCTTCATTTTACTGTAGTTGTTCTATGTATAAGGAGTTGTTGCCTAGTTTTGTAACTATTTTGCTACTTGTGAGATTACCTTAAAGGATATTATAGATGTGAATGTAATTTGAGGCAGTCATTACACATGGCTTCTGTGAATGAATTACATCTTAATGAACATTTTCAATTGCTTTTGTCCTTTACAAGCTATTCGACTTTGCTTCTTTCACGATTGTGTTATTCCAAATGGAATGCAGCCTATTTTTCATCTTTTTCTGGCTACTGCTTGTGAAACTCAAGTCTCGATTTCAGCCGCTTCTTTGCCTGTTACCATAATTTCAAATCTTGAATCCGTCTCTGTTCAAGAGAATATTCCGTATGTTATGACTCCTCCTATGTTACCCTATTTCCATTATTTCCTAAGGATGAAATGAGTCCAGTCCCAATTCATCTTTCTTTATTTCCTGAGACACCTTCTTCAGGTACTTTTGGAATTCTGAAAGGGAAACAAGACATGGATATGGATTGACAATCCAATCTTTATGGAATGAATATTTTCAGTTGCTTTTGTCCTTTAACAAAGTATGTATTTTCATTATGGTTGCAGTTTTGTTAATGTAGCAGGTTTTATACATATGTATACAATTATATACATAGCTATGCAAATTTATACAAACTTATACTCTCATTTATACATCTTTATACATGTAATACTAGTGATTATTTGCTGTCCTGTTTTGTATTTCTACGATCTATCAATATATTTAGTACCATTAAAAACAGGAAGACACTGTTATTGGATAAGCAAAAAATGTATAATGAAACATGTCAACTGCTTGTGAAACTTAACTAATCAACATTTGTAACTATATTGTTTCTGAAACTTCACTACTCAACATGACAACAAATGTAATAGGAAGCGTTTTGTTTCCAACTTTTTAGTTTGGTTGATTCCAACATGTTTTCCTACTGTGATCACCTTTTCCACACACAGAACATGAAAATGCCCTATTAGACTCTTTCTCTGAAGCAGGCTTGAGTTTTTCATTTCTTGGCCGTCCTACATTCCTTCTCCCTTTAGGTGGTAGGACCACATCTTCCATCACCTATGTTAGGATTACCCATAAACTCTCATCTAGCGTTGGATTCACTAGAAATTCATGAGTGCTAAGGAGTTTATCCTTCTTGTAGTAAAAAGAGCAATACTGGCCAGGTTTCGGCTGCTGGTTCTTCAAAACTGCCCAAGCATGTGGATATGGAAGTTCATCCATTTGAAATTTTTCGCAACTGCATGTTCCCTCTTCAAGGAAGACTATGTTTCCTTTATCCCTTCAAGCACAGTATATAACTGATCTGTAGCATGCCTCACTTGTAATTTTTTTTTAAAAATAAAATAAAATTAAAGAACAGTAAAATGCAAATCAAAAGTGCCAAGATTCATTATATTTGATTCATTTTACCGTCATTTGTTCCAATGCAATCAGGTTTTCCCGAAGGAGTTTGTCATACTTTTCGCCAAGCTCTACAGATGTATCAATTGCACTTTTTCTATTTTTGTTGTTCCATTGTTGTAGGAAATTTGTCATGTACTCCAGCAATCACATTACTGGTAACTTTCTAGCATCCTTGTTAGCTGCATTAATTGACTCTTCAATATTAAAAGTTATTACCATCGACCTTTTCACCTTGGAATATGCTCTAGACCACCTTTCATACCCAATTTCGAACAAGTAAGGCTGCACCCTCAGATCAATTTTGCGCAACTCTGTCATATGGTACTCAAACTTCTCTATCGTGTAAGCTCTTGCCAATGCAAAGAAGATATCCTTCAATAGTTTGTGATGTTTCTTGAACGTGCGCTTTACGTTCTGCTACAAGTGAAACATGAAAATATAATGTGGTACTTCTGGGTACACAACTTTTGTGGCATTGAAGATGTTTCCATTTCTATCTGAAACTATACACATCCTTTCCCTAACTCCAAAAGTACTCTTTATCTGGACAAAGAACCACTCCCAATATTTGTTATTCTCTGAATCCACAATTGCATACAAAGGTGGAAGGATTTTTTCTGTTTATACAGAAATAAATATTAGGATTCAGACTGTAAATTAGTCTATAGATACCAACTGCAAAATTTATACAAATCTTATACACAGTTATACACAATTATACAAATTTATACCAACTGCAACTTTTATAAAAACATCAGCTGTGAAATCCTATACACTTTTATACATGAAACTTAAAACATTATACAAACTGCAGAAACAACATAGATGCAGTCAGCTCACCAGCTATATCTTGTGTGCAAGCAGTCAATATGGTACCCTTATATGCTGCTTTAAGGAAGCTTCCGTCAACAACCATTATCGTTCTGCAATGCTCCCAGCCCTTGATAGATACATATAGCAAAACATATGCATAAAGAAAGCACCCCTCCTCTGATTTGTGCAACTTTGTAACCGATCATGGATTTATTTGCTCCAACATTTAAAAATACTTTGGCAGCTTCTTATATGAATCACTCAGACTCCCTCTTATCATTTCCATTGCTATTTCTTTAGCTCTCCACGCTTTCATGTAGCTCACTTCAATCCCGTGTTGCTTTTATATGTCCTCTATTATATCTTTTGCGGTGTAAACTTTTTTTGGATTAACATACTTGTCCTTGACTATACTAGAAATTATACCCGAATTAGCTTGACGTTGTATTAAGTATCTTTCACCATAGCCGCATGTGTGATTATTGTAACTTCTCACTTTGAATATGTTTGTCTTGTAAACAGCAGAAGATTTGAAACTCCAAGCACAATTGTCATCCAGACATGTAAGGTGATACCTAGTATTATACATCATTCAACTTCTAAATACACTTGTATTCAAACTGCATATATACTAATTTTAATACCTATATACAAATATATACTACTTTATACATATTTATACAACAGAATATACAAGTAATGACATACCTTGTTGCGCTTGATCTCTTCACCTTGAATTGGAACCTCCCATGTAAAGACAAGTTCTTCATCACATTCATAAGTGTCTCTTTATCCTTATAAACTTGATCCTCCTCAAATTCGTTCAACATATTATCTATTATACCCGTGTTTTCACTAAAATTCGTGTTTTCAATCAATTCAATATCAATAATCTCAGTGCTATCAGTTGTTGATACATCTCTAGAATTTGAATTTGTATCAACAAAACAACTGAAACTTGAAGCAACCACAGAACTTGTAACAACCAAATGATTTTCATAAATCTCTTTCAATGTCACAAACAAGGGATATTCAGTGAAATTCAATTTTTTTTCTTTAATTCTATATACACCTTAACTCCTGTATCGTTGTAAATCGTGATCGGTGGCAAACCAATATTTGGCACAAAGTTAATCTCTATTGTGTTTAAATCACTATTGATTCTAATCTGTTCCGAAATAGCTGCAACTAAATTATTGTAGTTGAATGCGGACTCAATTATTACACAATCACCAATGAAATTCACAAACTTATTTTCTTCCCATTCACCACTATGAAGAAGGTAAACAGGAAAAATCTCAATCTAACAAAAAATTGAAATAAAAATTGCAGCAAAAAAGAGAATTGCGCTGCTTCGTAGCAAAAAAATTGAATAAACTCTAGACTAAGAAGAAATGTTAGGGTTTTCGTACCTGCATTTATCGCAGGATCTCGTTTTTGAAGTATTATTGGAAAGAATCTGAGAAAATCCAGCTGAATGAGATAAAATCGCGCTTGGTAGTCTCAAAGTACCGAAAATAATGCCCCTTTTTCAGATTTGGCCCTCTAATTTGTGGGCTACTGAATTGTAAAGTTAAATATGAGCTATAAAGTTGAAAGAATGCAACCCACTTGTTTTAATTTGAAATTTTCCCTTAAAAGTATGCTTTAGGTGGACTGGTCACACGGTTCAATATTACCTCATATACATACTTTAGCTCGTCCAAATATCCAGCAAGGTCGAAGAGACTTAAACAAGTTTTGAAATTTTCTTAACGTTGTTGCTGACAATGAGTTATAAGGTTATACTGCTGCAGAGTTCGTGGGGAGCATCGACTCCAAATTTGCATCACTAGTTGTGAGGAACCACGTAGCAGAGTGCCCCAAATTGGAGGCTCTAACATAGATACAACAACCAAGTAGGATGACAAAATCATAATCAGCACTGCTTTTGCATCCATGATAATGGTACCGAGTAGCAATGCATAGGTCATAGTCACATCCACTGAGACAAATCCTTCCTTGTCCATGAAAGCAAAACAACCAATGTTGTTGCTAGTGAAACCTAGTAAACCAAATGGGAAAAAAATCAAAAATAGTCTGATTTACAATTGCTAATTGAAAATTAGCCACAATTTTAAAAGTAATCGAAATTTACCCATTTTATCATGTAAATATAAGATCTAAACAAAAACACCCTTAAAATTCGGAAAAATTCCAATATGATGTGCTCGAGTTCGAACTACTAACATAATATGCTAGAATTTTATTTGCAGGAGTTCCATTATTCAACATGTTATGCTGGAACTTTCCACGTTTCAACTAGGGAATATTGTCCTGATTTTATCTTTGAATAAAATAGTGAATATTTTTTAATGACTTCGCAAATAGGGATGGACATCGGTCAGTTCGGTTCGGTTGTGAATTTATCAGTTTAGTTTATCGGTTATCGGTTTACAAATATGATAAACCGATAATTTGAACTGATAAGATATCGGTTATCGGTTAATTGGGATCATTATCGATTCAGTTATCGATTTACCCGGTAAGATACAACTCAATCTAAAGTTAAGCAAAAAAGAGAAGACAATTCACCAGAGTTAAGCAAAAAAAGAGAAGAATTCACATATAATATACTACCCACTTTTGCGTTCTTGCCACAATTAATATTTGAAGCATGCTTCATTTTGACAAATTTAAGGCCTGTGCAATCTCCAAAATTGATACTACAACTCCACAAACATTCCATCTTCAATTCACTAGAAATAGGAACATAAATAACAATTTTTTATTTTCTGCCAAAAATTGAATTTTGAAAAAGAACTGATGAAGAATTGAATCAGAGTCTAAAAAGTGAACTGTGAAACTTCAATTTTGAATTTGGTTGGAGAAATTGGGAGAAAAAGGGAGAAGGAAACCCTAGATGTATTTATATACTTAAGGGTAAAATCATAATTTTATTAAATCTTATTGGGTTATCGGTTAACCCGTTAAGAAATTGGGCAAATCGAGGCTCGAACCGATAACCCAATAGTGAAAAAAAATACTAAATCGTTAACCCAATAACTCGATATCGATACCCCAATGAGCTTTTTTCAGTTCGGGCTATCGGTTATATCCTATATATTCCCGAAAGAATTACATCCTATGTCAGTCGGCCCAATTTCAGAACCAAAAATAGCCCATATTTTGGAACTTTACCCGGCATAAATCATTTTGCAGATAATGCTTAAAAATTATTTCATCGATTAACCTAGCGACAACCTCATTTATCCTTCTTTTTTCTTTCTTCAACTTTCAGAGTAAAGATATATCAATGACGAAGTCAATCAAGAGGTCACCGGAAAAGTTAACGATGTCATGGGAAAATAAATTTGGCGGGGTATAACATCCTTTACCCATTTTTTTCCCTTCAATTTTCAAGGTAAAGAGGACGACAATGAAGTAAGTGAAGTCATCGGAGAATGAAAAAGAGGTCTGGTGTTGGATGATGTTCTAGTTTTATCTTCTTTTGTAAAACAATTCCATCTCCATCTTCTCTCCTCTTTAACTTTAAGATCTAAATTCCTCTGAAGTCTCTCTTTTGATATTTTGATACAGAAATAGAGGTGTAATATTGAGCATAAGATGTGTTCTGATTTAAATATTGTATATAATTGTGTATAAGTATGTATAAATGTATATAATTATATATAAACGTGTATATATGTTCATAACATCACTTATCTTCTTCTTCTTCTTCTTTCTCTTATTCTTTTGATATAAATTATTATACATTCCATACACAAGTTTATACATAGTTATACATCATTATACATGTATTGCATATGTATAATCAAATTTTTTTTTTATGTTTTCTTCCTTTTTGTAGAATAATCCATTTATAAATCTACATTCCTTGTTGATTCTCCGCCAAATCACAAACTTGCAACAATTGTTTCTAAATTTTACCATATAAGTAGAATCAACGAAAAATTGGGGGACAACTTGCAACACTAAAGACAATTGGGAGAGAAAGATCAAAATTAGACGATGGAAGAATTAGAAAATCTCACGACTTCATCTAAATAAGATAATTGTGCTGATTAAACTCCGTTGCCAAATAAAAATGCTAGAAAATACTCCTTTTTCAAATATTAGCCTATTATTTTTGGGCTACAGATTTGTAAAGTTATGACTGAGCTATTATGTTACAAGTCAGATGTGTGAGTTGTATTTATATGAAATTATCGCTATATGCCCAGCCATATTTGCAAGTGCCGGTTATTTTTCAATTACTAGTGCAAAAACTAGTTAGTTCATGCTATTTTTACGGTACTTTCTGGACGAACTAAAAGGGAGGCCTTTGTTGGTAAGGCCTCGTATATTATGTAGATTTCAGCCTGCACTATTCTAAAAGCTTCATTCCCATCCTTTATATTGTCGCAAACTAGCTTTTTGACTTGTCTTGTATTCCTTCGGGGTAAATTTATGATCAAGAATACGACCTTTTTATGTCTTAAAAAGATGATAGGAATATTTATCAACGTCCAAGCTCTTTAATTTGGCGGATGGTTCGAATTGATAGCTGATGAGATAGAGGAAAAGATTACTACTCTATTATTGTACTGTGCTTACAAAGATGGATGATATTGAATAGTCAAAGGACCAACCTAGAGAGAGATAAGCTTAGCTTCCTTTCGAGAACTTCTCTTTTATTAATATTCTTCATCGAATTACATTACCATATTCTATATGAAACCAGTGGTTAAAACTCAAAAGTGTGGGAAACAAGGAAGTAGAAATAGCATTAAATTTCGAAACCAAGAATGTGAAATGGTTCAAAAAGTAATAAATGGTTGAAATAAACAAGAAAACCAAAGAGATAAGGGACAGCACATGGTGCAAATACTAAGCTACTTTAGTTTTTGAAGATGATCCCCTTAACATTGAAATCTGACGAATTTCATGCAAATGAAAACTGTACTCTTTGAACTTGAGTTCACCGTGGTAGGCAGCCAGCAGTTCAGGAACGTTTGCTTCATATTTAGTAACATACTTCTCTAGGAAGTCCTTTTCCCTAATCATTAATATTGAGGATAGCTTGCCAACTTCTGAAATAATGCCTCTTGACCACAAAACTTGCATCACAGAACACCTTGGAATAAGCCTCCTCCCCACACTACACAATAGAAAAGCTGGTCTTTGGGACAAGTGTGACGGGATAAAATGGAGTCTGTCAACATAGAATGTCACAATTGCCCTGATATTTTCCTCACTATAGAACATGCAAGTCGGCTGCGATCTGAAAATATTAAGGATCTCGATATCTGAAAAGCCTACACTTCTGTAGGTTTCCAATTTCCTTTCGAGTTTGGAATGCGTAAGTATAGACATTCCTGCAAAAGCCGTCCTAAATGCTGTAGAAGTAACATCAAAACCCATTTCCTTGAGTCTCAAGCCAACCTCACTCATCTTTTGGGGATTTATGGTCAAGATAACAGGAGACTTGAAAATAAACTCTGAAACTTGAAAATCAGGAATACCAATTTGGTGCAATACCTGTATAGTCTGCTTCAAACTATGAGAGATCTTCATATTAAGGATTTGTGGACTTCGCTTGATGGCAGCCATTGCTTTCACTTTACTACCCATGAAAGTCTTCAGGGAATCGAAGGATGGAGTCAGTAGTTTCCTTATGCTACTGTGGAGCATGGTGGGGTTACGCCAGATAATCTTTCTGCATTCATCTTCAGAAAAGCCAATTGATTGCAAGAACAGCCACTTGGGCTTTAGTGTTTCGTCCACCCCTGATGCTAGTAATTTAGGGCGTAGTCTAATTATTTTCTTCACTTGGGTTGCAGAAAACCCATGGTTTTGGAAGAACTTAGTTACAGCTGAAACTTTTGAACATGTATGCGTGTCTAATTGGAGTAGTTTTGCTTCACTAATGAGAGTTTCTTCTGATAAACCATGCGACCTCCTGTGACACAAATTAATGACCAACTTGCTCTCATCAGTGGGGGTGTTGCTGCCACAGCTAGTTGACACAGACTGCACGAAGAGGCAACTTTTCCTGATCTTTGTGCACAAGTGTCTTTGGTATTTATAGAGAGATTGAAGCATTTTAAGAGAAGGGAGCCTTGCGAAGGAGATGTGTGAATACAAAGATCATGCCTCAAGGGCCACAAGTTATAATCCCGCCAATGCAAACAAAAACTGGGAGCCTAAACAGCCTGTTTGCCACAACAGAGTGTTAGTGAAAGAATGGGTCAGTGAATTCAACATAGGTAATTATATAAATCCTCCAAGTTCAGCATCATCTAGAGGTGACAAAATGGGTAAGCAAATGATAAAGTAGACTCGAACACCAAGGGTGATGAAATTGCAGGCTAAAACCCATTTAACCTTAAATCATCACCCTTAGGATATGTCCCCTGTTCCTGTTCGCCCACCATGGCCCAGGGATGGGTATGTCCTACTTTCATATCCAGTAATGAACAAGAGAAAGGATATACTAGTCACTATATCCGCAGATCAATTTACAAAGGCCAAAACTTACTCCATACATACCTAGGAAAAGTCAATATTCCACAAAAATTTGTCATACTGCCAGATAACTCCTTAATGTGATACTGCCAATTGTCAATTCCCACAACTCAAACAGAATCTGAACAGTATGACAAGACAGATAGTAAATTAAAGTTGAAGCCAAACAATGAGTTTCCCCTAGTTGGTTTTGATCAAATTGCTGCAGTTACTCGGACATACTTTGTAATATTGTTGGTCTACCAAGAAAGAAATTGGATTCCTCTATCACCAGCGAGCTAAGGAAACAGTGGAGGATAATGCTAGAGGGTTTGGAGTCGTAACACTTTCCTAATTGTAGGGTTGCTCGAAAGAGTGCTCTTGATTAAGACTTCTTTTCCCCCTTTTGACAAGTAAGAGAAAATACTTGATTTTCTCACCATTATAAAACATATCTATCCGAGAGTGAAAAGGACTACACCGGCCTCACTTTGAGATACTAGTTAAGATCCAACACGAGCATCAAATCTTGGCATCCAAATCATGGTCAAGTCCATATTTTAACACTAGTCGAGCATCAATTTAGGATAACAAATATTCATGCCTTTTTCAGATGAAGCATTCCTTGTTTGTGTTTTTAGGGTGAGAAATTCACCTTACGAAAATTTTCTTTTGGGCACATGCCTTTTGCCGCTTCTTTCTCTTTTGTGCCTCTTAATGTTTTTTATTGATGAAGATTACTTGTGCTCTAAAGCCCCTTTCTTTTAGTAAATATCTTAAGCACATTTGACTTGTCTAGCTTAATTATTATATAAGATATATGAACAAATTCATTGATGAAGCCCAAGATTTAAGGCCTCTATTTGTCCTCTCTTCTTCGTTCTTTTCTGAGAGTAGATTCTCCACTGATAATGCCCGTGGTGCTCGTATATGGTATTTTTAAAAAAAAAATTTTTGGATAAGTGGTGCCAGTATATGATATTTCCAGTAAACCACGACATCTATTCATTCTTTCTTTCTTTTTCTCCTTTTTCCTCCATCTAAGCTTTCTTTCCCCTTCTATTTCAATTAATTTTGTACATATAGATCATATTTATCCAATTTAATACACTAAGAAGAACAATCCCCAAAGCGAATTCACCTCATGCCTTAAGGCATATACCTGGCCTTGTGCTTGTTTTTCCTCCAAATAATGTTGCACCTACGCCCCCAATCGAGATTAATTTTACTTTTACACATTCTGAATCAAAAGAAGAAAACATTAAAGGGGGAGTGTTAGTCTACTGCATGTTTCCTCGGAATAATAAACACTGTTTCTATTGTGAATCTTCTTTCCAATATAATCGCACTCTTCCCATTTCGATAAGAATTCTCTACCTTGGAAGTGCTGTAACTCTTCTCCGAGTTGAACTCACTGAACGTAGGATTTTACTCAAGTCAAGAACACACTTGAAGGATGGTGGTGAGCAGTCATAATATCAAATATTGGAAGGAATGTGAGGGGTTGATATATTAGCTCACTAGCTGAGCTAAGTCCACCTATAGGAAAGTGGTTGTGATCGATAGAACTTATAGCATGCGGCTTCACTGGAATAAGGCCTTATTTTCTCTACCCTTCCCACCTAAAATGCTAGTTAGACCCAAAGAAGTGATAAGCTTATCTTGTCTCCCACAACCAGTGGTAACTATATCTAAACTAGCTCCAGTATCTTTGATGAGCTTATTATCCAACTGTGTCATGCATTCTTGCACGCAGCTCCAACAACAGGAATCTTTCTAAAGTACTATGGTACTGACCCCTTCCGAAGATATAAGAATCATCATGTTGGGAAGCAATATTTTCCTATTAGCAAACAAGTAAAAGTTTAACATTGAAGAGTAATTCCATTTCCCTCCACCAACTACATTCCATGTAACTCGTTAGATGATCTGAAAACGTCTTTTTCTAGAATATTGATCTCCAAACTTTTCTGCTTTGCCCCTACTCTAGGTTTTTTAGAGCCTTACGACCACTTCCCGAATAGGCTGAATAGTGCAACATGTTCTACAGATCTCCTATTTACAACAACAACAACATACCCAGTAAAATCCCACTAGTGAGGTCTATGGAAAGTAGAGTGTTTACAGATCTTACCCCTACCCCGAAAAGGGTAGAGAGGCTGTTTCTAGGAGACTCTCGGCTCAACATGAGGGACAATTATATCAGAAAAGAAATAAGGGAAAAGACATGTAACAACACAAGATGTCAGAAAGAAGATAACAACAACGAAGAAGTGAAAGGACAATAACACAAAACTATGCAAAACAACGAGGTGAACACAACATGGACTGCTAACAAACCTACACGAAACTCTATCAGACTACTCGGTACAAAGAGGGAAGAACTCTCGACTACCCCCTAGCCTACCACTCTAATACTCGACCTACAAGTTCCTATCAAGATCCATGTCCTCGGAAATCTGAAGCAGTGCCCTGCCTGATCACCTCGCCCCAATACTTCTTAGGCCGCCTTCTGCCTCTTCTCGTGCATGCCAAAGTCAACCGCTCACACCTCCTAACCGGTGCATCTAGACTTCTCCTCCGCACGTGTCTGAACCATCTAAGCCGCGCTTCCCGCATCTTGTCGTCCACGGGCGCCACACCCACCCTCTCCCGAATATTTTCATTCTGAATCTTATCTAGCCTAGTGTGCCCACACATCCATCTCAACATCTTCATTTATGCTACTTTCATCTTCTGGATATGTGAAGTTTCAGCTCCATACAACATGGCCGGTCTAACCACAGCTCTATAGAACTTACCTTTTGAGTTTCGGTGGCACATTCTTGTCACACAGAACTCCAGATGCTAACTTCCATTTCATCCACCCCACCCCAATACGATGCGTAACATCCCCGTCGATCCCCTTATCTCCCTGTATAATTGACCCTAAGTACTTAAAACTTTCCCTCCTGAGGATGACCTGTGAGTCAAGCCTGACTTCCACATCCGCTTCCCCCGTCACGCGCTGAACTTACATTCCACATATTTCGTCTTAGTCCTACTCAACTTGAAACATTTAGACTCCAGGGCATGCCTCCATACCCCCAATCTCCCATTAACGCCGGCTCGTGTCTCATCAATTAGAACTATATCATCAGCGGAAAACATACACCATGGCACCTCTCCTTAGATATGGTGTGTCAGTGCGTCCATCGCCATAGCAAATAAGAGCGGGCTGAGCGCAGATCCTTGGTGTAATCCCATAACCACCGGAAAAGGCTCCGAGGCACCTCCCACAGTTCTAACACGAGTCATAGCTCCCTCATACATATCCTTTATCGGCTTAATGTAAGCCGCCGAAACACCTTTCACCTCCAAACACCTCCAAATGACGTCCCTAGGGACCTTGTCATATGCCTTCTCTAGGTTAATGAACACCATATGCAAATCCCTCTTCCTATCCCTGTATTGTTCCATCAACCTCCTGATAAGGTAGATAGCTTCCGTAGTAGAACGATCCAGCATGAACCGGTCTTCCAATATAGACATTACCCTCCTTATCCTCCCTTCCACCACCCTCTCCCAAACTTTCATGGTACAGATCTCCTATTTACTTCATCAAAATCATATCCTACTCAGTTCATTCAAAATCATCCATGTGGTTTGGTCCATTTAAACCAAACAGGCTGAATAGTGCAACATGTTCTACAAGTCTCCTATTCACCTTCTTCAAAATCATTCCGTACTCATTTTATTCAAAATCTTCGCTATGGTTTGGACCATATAGATCTCCACAAATATTATTGGGATTTGCAGACCCGAATCATAAGATATTTCTAGCTTTTTTACTTGGATAAGTATTAATAAGTTATTCCATATTTTTACAGTTGCAAATAGACTATCCTTGTCTGACTACTCTATTGCTATAAGTACTAAGAGAAAAGTGCCGGGGAAAAAGCATATGGACCTAACTCAACCCAAAAGCTAGATCATGAAATGATTATTGTCCAAGATCATGTAAAGAGACTACAACCCATACTATCAACCAATATTGACATAATATGACACCACCATTAGACAATGTAATATCACAAGTGGCGTAGTGTGTCTGGCTCAGGGGCGGATCTAGTAAGGCCCGAAGAGGTGTATATCACCTGCAAGCTTCGGCCGAGATTCTGTATATATATATATATATAAATATATATATATATATATATATATATATATATATATATATATATATATATATATATATATATATATATATATATATATATATTATACTTAAAGCGCCACCCGTTGTAACAAATGATACAAAGGTGCCAATGGCAAAGGCTAGGAGATTCCATCTTGGTAGTGAATGATTGAAGCCCACTGGCAACAGTAACATTTTTTAACCTTTTGGCTTTGCTACATCATGTTAAACATTCTATCATTATAAATTCCATTCTCTTTTTTCTTCTTCTCTAATTAATATTAACTACCTTACTTTATTTGTTAACTTGTGACTTTCCCTTTTTGTCTCTTATTAGTTAAGTATTTACCTTTTTCTACACAAAGTCAAAATAACATCTTCTTTTGCAAAATCTTTGCTCTATCATAACTATAGTACTATATTTTTCCGTTCAATCGATTTATAAAAGACAAGTAATCCGAATCGAAGTCCAAAGTTGCTCAAACCAATAAAATATTTACTCTTTCTAAATGTATAAACAACGACACATGGACGTTCAAATCTTTATGGCACCCGAAAGCTCCAAATCCTGGATCCGCCTTTGGTTTGGCTTGATACCATGTTGAGAAAAATAGACCTTGGACCTAATTCAAACTCAAAAAATAGCTCATGAGGTGGGTTTGTCCAATATCATATAACAACTCATACCCTCAATTTCTCTTTAAGATAAGAATCAATCCAAGGGTGAACTAAAAATATAATTTTTTTGAAAAAGCATGATATTTTACAGAATAAATAGGCTCTATTTGCGAGGAAAAGGAAAAAATATAATGAACTAAAGATGGGTTATGCAATTTCCCTTTTGTACACACACACTTCAGAATTACCCGAAGCTCCAACAAAAAGAAAGGAACAACAAATAGACAGAAAACAAAAGGGACGAAGAACAGTAAAAAAAGGTTGCTTAGGAAAAGGAATTTAAATAAAACAGGTTACAATATGAGACTTAAGTTCAAGAACCAGATAATCACCCTATTATAGCGTATAGTTCCTGTTGTTTCCTCTATTATATAAATCCAATGTACACAATATATAACAGAGAAGCATTTCCATGAAAAAGGAAAAAAAAAACACAGGAAGGAGTGAAGATCACATACCTGCAACTCCAGGTGAAATTGGCGAACAAAGTGAGCAGTAGATGTCCATTTTACCGACGAAGACGAAATATTTAAAATTTAGCATCCAGAACCTTTTGAGTTTCAAAAAACCGCTACTTTTGCCCAAAGTTTAGATAAATGGCAAACAAGTTGCTCAAAACTCAAAAGTACAGTTTCTACTTTGTGAAGAAATATAAAAATATATTTATCAAATTTCTATTTATCGAACTATCCCTCATCTTGTGAAAAAAACTATCCCTCGTCAGTTTAACATACATGTCTGGGAAATATAATTACAACTCTCTTCGTCTTGTTCGTTTTTGTTTCTATTTCGCCTCTTCTCCTTCTTCTAGAGTGAATTTTTAATTTATATTGAATGGTGTATTTTTTTACAATTAATCATCACGTAAAAAAGTTATACAAGATATAATTTTTCCTTTTGTTTTAACAATATTTAAATTGATTAAAGAATTTAATATACATTTTAATTATAAAGAATAAACTTCTTATATTACTTTAAATGACATGAGTATATATCCAAAAGTGTGGCATATTTTATACTCCCTCCGGTTCTCCGGTTCACAATAAGTGACCAACTTGCTTTTAACACACACACTAAGAAAATACTAAATTCTATACAAAAATACCTACCATGACGAAACTACCCTTAATTAAACATTTAATGTGAGGAGTAAGAAAACTTTTTAGGGATATGTACATAGGGATTATTTTGTAAAACCAAATTGAATTCTTTCTTGATTACATAACTGAACACTTATTTTGAACCAAAATGAAAAAGCAAATTAGTCGCTTATTGTGAACCGGAGGGAGTACCATAATTTTCAAAAGTCTTTCTTTCTTTCTTCAACTTCATGTAGTCAAACACCTTCATATAAATAGTCAAATGACCACCCCAAAGGCTTCGAACTATCATAATCTACTTTTACTTGGGATGATCTTCATGCAACAAAGCACCATGAATGCGACAGCTAATGGTACAAAAACTAAGCTTCTGATAGCAAATGGTGCTGAAACAAGAAAACTGAAGAGGTATGACACAGCATATGGTGCAAACACTAAGCTACTTTAGTTTTTGAAGATGATCATTTCGACTTTGAAATCTGGCGAATTTCACGCAAATGAAAATTGTACTCTTTGAACATAAGTTCGCATTGGTAGGCAGCTTGCAGTTCAGGAACTTTTGCTTCATATCTAGTAACATACTTCTGTAAGAAGTCCTTTTCCCTAATCATTAATATAGTGGATTGCTTGCCAGCTTCTGAAACAATGCCTCTTGACCACAAAACTTGAATGACAGAACACCTTGGAATAACCCTCCTCTTCAGGCTACGCAAAAGAAAAGCCGGTCTTTGTGACAAGTGTGACGGGCTCAAATGGAGTCTATCGACATAGAATGCCACAAGTGACCTGATATTCTCCTCAGTATAAAACATGCAAGTCGGCTGTGATCTGAAAATATTAAGGATCTCATCATCTGAGAAGCCCACACTTCTGTAGGTTTCCAATTTCCTTTCCAGATTGGAGTGACTAACTTTCGACATTGTGGAAAAAGCTATCCTAAATGCTGGAGAAGTAACATCAAACCCCATTTCCTTGAGTCTCAAGCCAACCGCACTCATTTTTCGGGGATTTATGGTCAAGATAATTGGAGATTTGAAAATAAACTCCGAAACTTGAGAATAAGGAATACCAATTGGTGCAATACCTGTACAGTCTGCTTCCAAAGATGAGAGATCTTACGACTAAGGATTTGCCTGTACAGTCTGCTTCCAAAGATGAGAGATCTTACGACTAAGGATTTGTGGACTTCGTCTGACAGCGTCCATTGCTTGCACTTTACTACCCATGAAAGTCTTCAGGGAATCAAAAGGATGGAGTCAGTAGTTTCCTTATGCTACTGAGGAGTATGTTGGGGTTATTGCAGATAATCTTACTGCATTCATCTTCAGAAAAGCCAATTGATTGCAAGAACTTCAACTTGGGTTTTAGGGTTTTGTCCACCTTTGATGCTAACAAACGAGGGCGCATTCTAACTATTTTCTTCACTTGGGTTGCAGAAAACCCATGGTTTTGGAAGAAGTCAACTACAGCTGAAACTTCTGAACATGCATGAGTGTTTAATTGGAGTACTTTTGCTTCATTAATGATGGTTTCTTTTGATAAACCATGGGAGTTCTTGCGACACAAGCTAATGAGTGACTTGCTCCTATCATTTGTGATGCTGCTGCCACAGCTAGTTGACACAAACTGCACGAAGACCCTGCTTTTCCTGATCTTTCTACACAAGTGTCTTTGACATTTATACAGAGATTGAAGCATTTTAAGAGAAGGGAGCCCTGTAAAGGAGATGTGTCAATGCCAAAATTATGCCTCAAGAACCACAAGTTATTAGCCTAAGAATGCTAACAAAAACTTGGAACCTAAACAGCCTGTTCGCCAACAAGAGTGTGTGTGAGTGAAAGAATAGGGCAATGAAATTCAACACTGTTAATAAATATTACTCCCTCCGTTCCAATTTATATGAATCTATTTCCTTTTTGGTCCGTTCCAAGAAGAATGAATCCTTTCTAAATTTGGAAACAATTTAGCTTAAACTACTAATTCTACCCTTAATGAGAAACTTTTATAACCACACAAATACTATTGACCACTTTTTGACTTGTTTAGGACCATAAATTCACAAAGTATTCATCTTTTCTTAAACTTCGTGCCAGTCAAACAGGTTTTACATAAATTGGAATGGAGGGGGTAATAATGGAAATCATCCAAAATTCAGAAAAAGTTAATACTCCCCAAAAATGTGTCATATTGTCAGATAAACTCCTTGAAATCTACAGACGCATAAGAAGTAGGGATAGGCGTTCAGGAAGTTCAGCTTGGATATGAAAAGTTTGTTTGGATTTTTGGATTTTTGGATTTAAGAAATTACAATCCAAATTGATTTGTCTAGCTTAATTATTATATTTAGAAATAGGAACACACTCATAGGTGAAGCAGGGGATTTTGTAGCCTCTACCTCTCCTCTCCTCCTCATTCCTTTTTGAGAGTAGATTCTTCACTGATAACACCCCGTGCTTGTATATTGTATTCATTTTTTCCCTCTTTTTTTTGAGAAGTGGTGTTCTATATGAAATTGCAGTCAACCATGACATCTATTCATTCTTTCTTCTGTTTTTTTATTCTCTATCTAATTTTTCTTTCCCCTTATATTTCTTATCAATTCTGTACTTTTAGATCATATTTATCTATTTAATACACTAAGAATAATAATCACTTAAATACGTTCACCTCAAGCCTTAAGGCATACACCTTGCCTCGTGCTTTTGTTTTTCATAACATGCTACAAACCTAAGCGTCCAATCACGAGCAATTTCACATATTCTGAACCAAAAGAATACAATAAAGTAAAAGGAGGAGTGTTAGTCTACTGCATGCCTCCTCAGACTATAGAATAATAAGCACTTTTTTTATAACCGAGAAATTCCCAAGGGCCAGTGGCTCTCGGTCTGACACTTGTAGATATTAAGCCCATCCCTCTACCCTTCTCCCTTAAATATCAAGCTTTTGTTTGTGGCAAAATTTGAACTCATGACTGCGCACAACCCACAGATCAAGCAATGCACTCTTAGGGGCAAACACTATTTCTGTTGTGAATCTTCTCTCCAGTATAATCCCACTCTTCACATTTCAATAGGGAATTCTCCATCTTACAAGTGTTGTAACTCCTCTCTGAGTTGAATTCATCGATTACAGGGTTTTACTTAATTCAAAACACACTTGAGGGATGGTGTGATCCATCATAATATAAAATATTTTAAGGAAAGTGAGCGGTTGATACATTAGCTCATAGCTGAGCTAAGTCCTCAGGTCGGGAAGTTCTAGTGCTCTGCCTCAATGGAATAAGAACCTTATTTTCTCTATTCAGATTCTTAAAACTCCCAAGTCCCATCATTTATCACCCAAATAAGTAATAAGCTTATCTAGCCTCTCACGCTATACATCTAAACTAAGCTTCAAACATACTTTGTTCAGCTTATTATCCAACTATGCCATGCATTTACTTATATGCAGCTCCAACAACAGGAATCTATCTAACACACTATACTCCTGGCCCTTTCCGAAAACGTAACAATCATCCTATTGGGAAGCAATGTTTCCTATTAGCAAGCAAATACTATAAGTTTACCATTAAAAGTAGTCCCATTTTTCATGTTGTTCTTATTTTTCTTATGACTTTCTTATGATTTCTGTGGTGATACTAATATTGTCTACATTTGTCTTTTGTTCTCTTTAACGGAGGATGTTTCGAAAACAGCCTCTCTATCCCTTTGGATAGGGGCAAGGTGTGCATACTCACTATAGCCCACTAGAGGGATTTCACTAGGTGGTTGTTGTTGTCGTCATTGTTAGATGATTTGAAAACATCTTTTCCTTAAATATTGGTCTCCGAACACTTCTGTTTTGCCTCTCCTCTAAGCTTTTGAGAACCTTATTAACACTTCCCAAATAGGCTGAGAACAGTAAAAGGGTTGCTCATAAAAGAAATTTGGATAAAATGAAAAATAAAAGAAGAAAAAACAGTTAGATTTCCCAAGTTTCGAAATTTTACAACTGAAAAGCACCAAATTTTACAACCAGATAAGCACCAAATTAGTATGGCACATAATTCCTGTTGTTTCCTCCATTATGTAAATCAAATTTACAAAAACTTGAATAATTTCCCAAGTTTCGAAATTTTACAACTGAAAAAATAAATTACATAGGGATGAGTGAAAATCGTATACCTGCAATGTAAACAACTCCAGTGATTAGTGAGAGTAGCGGATGAGTAAGCAGCGGTGCCTATTTTGCGGTCGAAGACCAAATATTCAATTTTAGCATTCAGATCCTTTCGAATTTTACAAACTGCTACTTTGCCCCGAAGCTCATATGTATGGCAAACTGCGCTAAAAATCCTCCTCCAAGGCTCTGAATACTACAACAGTTTTATCTTTTGTTTAAATAGGGGTTCAAGCGGGCAAGTGCACCAAAAAATTTCTGATAGGGTGCTTATTGGGCTGATTTGGCGGCTTTTTACTTTTAACGATTTGGCTTAACGGTTATCGACTTTTAAATGTATTAATTCGTTAGCCACCCGATAAAATATCGGGCGGATTGGTATCGGGTTAGCTCTTAATGGGTGGTTAATGGGCGATTTATCGGCCTAACATACATGTGCACTAAATATCTCTTATTCTCCTCGTCTTAGAAATAATGAATTGCCATAATAAATAATATTTTAGAGGCAATATGATGCATTCAATTTTCTTTGCAAGAGCCATTCAATTTGATTTCCGTGATTAGGAAATTAACTTTACCATCTCTGGCATGTTGCCAAATAGGAGGATTACAACCAAAAATAAATTAAAAATAGAACCAAAAAATTTCTAGATCCCGAGAATAAAAATGCTTAGAAATAGAAATAAACTTTTGTTAATCATTTTCGAGGGTTTTAGTTATATATATATATATATATATATATATATATATATATATATAGTTAGAATATACGCTTAACGCTAGAGGGGGGGGGGGGGGTGAATAGCGTTTTAATAAAAATCAAGATAAATTTGCGGAATTAAAATTGCAGGAATAAAGTAAGTGCAGTAATTAAAGTAATAAGGAGAGAACACACCGAATTTATACTGGTTCACCACAACGTGTGGTTAGTCCAGTCCCCGAGAGACTCTCTCGAGTTTTACACTAACTCCGTTAAGCTTACGGGTGCCTAACAAACCGTTACACTTGCTCGTAGATATACACTCTACAAGACTTCAACTTGTTCGAGGATACCTCACCTCAAGACTTCAAGTCAAGGAACTAAACTTTCCTTCTTACAACAAGGGATTAGAACTTCCCTTCAAGTGTATGCAAACACTTAGCACTCAAGACAAGACTCTCTTATAGAGTAGATGTGAGTAAAATTAATACGCTCAAGAACACAACAACTTCGTCAAGAATTTGGCTCTCAAAAACTATGAAATGAATATGAAATGATTGATATGAAAGTATGTAAGCTTAAGCAAGAATTGTAATCAGTTGTTGTACTTAAAAGAGTGGTTTTGAGGTGTATTTATAGTCCTCAAAGACTCAAAGACCGTTGCTTAATTGCCAATCACTAATTGCTGATTTTGTGCTAGAATAATCGATTATCTGATTTGCATAATCGATTATCTGCAAATCGTTCAAAAATCATATGCAGATTTTAAGCTAGAATAATCGACTATTCAAATTGCATAATCGATTACCTGATAACGTTCAAAAATCAGACGCTGATTTTATGCTAGCATAATCGATTATTGCCTTGTGCATAATCGATTATCTTTCAGCGTTTAAAAATACTTTGGCAACGGTCAGTGAATAATCGATTATGCTATATAGGATAATCGATTATTTTGCCATTTTGTAAATTCCGGTTTACACTGTCTTAATATAATCGATTATCAAAAAGACACAATCGATCATTTTGCTGTTTTGTAAATTCCGGTTTACACTGTCTTAACATAACCGATTATCAAAAAGACATAATCGATTATTTTGCTGTTTTGTAAATTTCGGTTTACAGTCTTAACATAATCGATCATAGAAAAACATAATCGATTATTTCTGTCCAGATTTGAAAGACATGTTTAAAATTCATTTTGGATAAAATGAAAATGTTTGAAAATTATTTTGTTTTAAAACAAAGATGCAAGGTTTGATGAAAATGATTTTACGAGAGAAGCCAAGACTTGAATCTATTGTTGGATCAAGATCACAATATAAAAACGACTCATGTATATCTTCATTGCTTTACTTGATCTTGTTCTTTGTTTCTCTTGTGCTTGGCTTTCGGCATATGTCAATGTTCCATGCGCGTCGGTTTGTCATTTATCAAAACCTACAAAGATGAACACACGTTTAGTTTTAGCGATTTGAGAACGTGTTTCAACAATTTCCCCCTTTTTGATAATGGCAAACCAATATCGAGATATGCATATTAAATAATTGATAATGACAATCCAAGACAAGTATATAGATATGTGAATGAGTTCCTCCTCAATTTATGAGTTCCCCCTCAATTTATGCCAATATGTATTAGTGTGCATAGCCCTTATTCTTCCCCCTTTTGACATTAACAGAAAGAAATAACCTTTTATTGAGGAAGCAATATTGAAAATACAGAGTAAAGCAAGAAAAATAGACAAAATATTATTCAAACGAGACATAATGGAAGCAAGAAAAAAAAACAGACAGTATATTATTCATTTTCAACATCCGCCTCGGCATCCGGCACTTCTTCCGGAAGGGCAACTTTGGCATAGGGATAGCGGACGTGGTCAAAATATCCATGAAGCTCGTGGGATAATCGGGAGACATTCCTATCAATACGAGTCATGGATGTGGACAAAGAGGCAAGTTGCTCAGAAATGGTTTGGAGGGAAGCAACGGACGGGGCCTGAGGACGACGTCTTTGAGTTGGAGGAGGAGCTGGATGTTCACGATATTGGAAAATGAAGATTCTTGAATTTCCCAATGTTTTGTTGCCTTTTTGTGAGGACCGACGGAGGTGTCGATACCGGAGGCTTGAAAAAGAGCCATTATGACAAAAGCATAGGGGAGTGGCTTATCGTCCCCAATTGCATCATACATGTGAGTCATGACGAACTGGCACCAATTGATGCGAGCCCTGGTGATAATTGCGTGCATGGGTTTTGAATCCTCATGAGAGAGAGTCGTATGATTGAATTTGCGCGGTTTTAGAACGCGGGTTATGAAATAAAAGATTAGACGATATTCCGGGAGCATGCGCGTAATGGTTGGGCGACGATGCTCCGGACTTGCAATAAATTCGCCAATGCCAATTTGGTTGAAAAGGAGTTGTTCATCAAATAAAACACCTTCTTCCCTAGTGTAGAGTGAAATGTCTTCCCATTTCGTGGAAGTTTAGTGAGGACTTGCATGTTTTCCTCATTTAAAAGAATTGGAACTCCATTGATGCTCGAGACAAGTTCACCATCTTCGTCCTTCCCGAGATTGGAATAGAAGGCACGAATTAGAGAAGGGTGAATGTAAGGGGATTGAAGATATATGAATTCAAGAAGTTGACTTTGCATGAGGATATTTGCTGTGGATGGAGGGGCGATGTGGCTAAGGAATCGATCAGTGGAGAATCGAGGAGGAAGGATTTCTCGATTTTCAAATTTTTCGACGAAACGAATAAGTTCGGCTTCACTGTCGAACCGTAAATAAGATCCGTCTTTATAGCAGTGAACGGGTGGAGGAGCAATGGAAGAGGAGGGAATATGTTTGCCGGAGCGAGCTCGTTTAGAATTCTTGCCCGTCATTTAAAAAGAAATTTTAGATCCTTTGTAGAAATTTTTGAAGGCTTTGGAAGAATATTAGGAGCTAGGAGTGATGTTGGAGTGAAGAATTTGAAGAGTGGAAGCACCTATTTATAAAGTGAAGGAGATGAAGGCATTTAATTGTACAATAACTTCAGATTTTAAGTCCCAAACGGTCAAAAAACGGTAAGAAGTTTGAAAAAGTGAACGTTGATAATCGATTTTGTTGGTCAGATAATCGATTTTGGTGACCCAGTCTGGAAAACAGATTCAGAGAATAATCGATTGTCATTTTGAGATAGTCGATTATGTCAGGAAATGTACTACCCGACGAAGTCGAAGCGGTAAAGGAAAATCGATTACGAGGTTGCCGATAATCGATTATTTTAATCTTTGGCTTAGACCTGCAAAACAGAATTAGTTAATAATCGATTGAGATAAATAGATAATTGATTATTCTATATGTTCACTAATCATTTGACAAACAGAATGTTAAGATAATCGATTAAGGCTTTTGGGATAATTGATTATGTTATAAGTTTGCCCAAAAATCTGCAAAACAGAACACAAAGATAATCGATTATGAAATATTGATAATCGATTATTGCATATGGTCGCCAAAATCCTGCAAAACGGAAATGTTAAATAATCAATTGTTGTATTGTAAAAATTGATTATTGCATTTGGTCAGCAAATATGTGACTGTATTCCCCCTGACTTTGGGGCGATACCTGCAAAAAGGAATTAGGCGCCTCCGATACTCAAGTTAGTAATCGTTAAAGAAAAAATGCAATGCATGTATTAGATCAACGTGGAGTCAAGTATTCAGAGTTCACTACGAATTCGAAAAAAGGACTCTTTCTCTAAAGGCTTTGTGAAGATGTCGGCCAATTGATATTTGGTTTCAACAAACTCAAATTCGACATCACCTTTGAGAACGTGATCTCTTATGAAGTGGTGCCTAATTTCTATGTGTTTTGTTCTTGAGTGAAGAACAAGGTTCTTCGTCAAGCTTATGGCGCTAGTATTATCACATCGAAGAGGGATATGATTGATACTAAGACCATAATCCGAGAGTTGTTGTTTCATCCAAAGGATTTGAGCACAACAACTCCCCGCGGCTACATATTCAGCCTCGGTTGTGGATAACGCAACACTTACTTGTTTCTTGCTAAACCAAGAAACTAGAGAGCTACCGAGCAAATGGCAAGTGCCACTAGTGCTCTTGCGGTCCAATTTGCAACCCGCAAAATCGGAATCGGAATAGCCAACAAGTTGGCATGAAGAACCTTTGGGATACCATAGTCCCACATTTATAGTTCCAACAAGATACTTCATTATCCGTTTACCGCAGTTAGGTGCGACTCCTTCGGACATGATTGATATCGAGCGCATAAACACATGCTAAACATGATGTCCGGTCTACTTGCAGTAAGATAAAGAAGGGATCCGATCATACCTCGATAGTTCTTTGTGTCTACTTCCTTACCTTTCTCATCTTTGTCAAGATGGTCGGATGTACTCATTGGAGTGGCCATTGCTTTGGCGTTGCTCATTTCAAAACGATTTAGCAACTCCTTGCAATATTTAGATTGGCAAATGAAAGTTCCCTCTTTCATTTGTTTCACTTGCAACCCCAAGAAGAAGTTTAGCTCACCCATCATTGACATTTCAAATTCACTTGTCATTAATTCAGAGAATTCCTTGCACAAAGAATTCTTAGTAGCACCAAAAATAATATCATCTACATATATTTGAACTAATAAGATGTCATTGTTTTTGTTCTTAATAAAGAGTGTAGTGTCAACTTTCCCCCTAATGAACTCATTGTCCAAAAGAAATTTGCTTAAGCGTTCATACCAAGCTCGGGGAGCTTGTTTAAGACCATAGAGAGCTTTCTTAAGCTTTAAGACATGATCGGGAGATTTAAAGTCTTCAAAACCCGGGGGTTGTTCAACATACGCTTCCTCTTGAATGAATCCATTGAGGAAGGCACTCTTGACATCCATTTGATATAATTAAAAGTTCATAGATGATGAAAAAGCAAGTAATAAACGAATAGCCTCTAGTCGTGCAACGGGTGCATAAGTTTCTTCATAATCAATTCCTTCTTCTTGATTATATCCTTTAGCAACAAGCCTAGCTTTGTTTCTAGTGATTATACCGTTTTCATCTAATTTATTTCGAAAGACCCATTTCGTACCAATTATGGTGTGATTATCGGGTCTTGGCACCAATTCCCAAACGTCATTTCGTTTGAATTGGTTAAGCTCCTCTTGCATTGCCAAGGTCCAATGCTCATCCCCAATTGCTTCGGAAATGGTTGTAGGTTCTATTTGTGAAACAAAAGCCATATGTCTTACAGTGTCTTTAAGAAGGTTTCGAGTACTTACCCCTTGTTCGATATTGCCGATTACCTTGTCGAGAGGATGGTCTTTAGACGTCCTCCATGCATTGGGCATCATCGATTCTTCTTCTTGTGGTGGTGCTTCTTCCAATAGTTGTTCCACGACTTCATCTTGAACTTCCTTTGGATTCTCCTTTTACACCTCGTCTTGAAGATTGATTTTGTTCAAAGCATCTGCAAGACCATCACAGAAATCCTTTCTCGCAAAGCGAGCATCATTTTCACAAAATACTATATGAGGAGATTCCTCAACGGTTTTGGTTCGATTATTGAAAACTCTATATGCTTTACTACGCGATGAATAACCAAGAAAAATTCCTTCATCAAATTTCGCGTCAAATTTTCCCAAGCTATCTTTTCCGTTGTTATGAATGAAACATTTACAACCGAAGACTCTAAGATGGGAGAGGTTAGGTTTCCTTCCCTTGTAGAGTTCATAGGGAGTTTTTATAAGTATCGGTCTTATGACAGCTCTGTTTAAAACATAGCATGCGGTACTCACGGCATCCGCCCAAAATTGTTTGGGAATCTTAGCCTCATCGAGCATGGTTCTCGCCATCTCTTCGAGACATCGATTTTTGCGTTCCACCACTCCATTTTTTTATGGTGTACGTGGAGCCGAAAAGGTATGTGCAATACCGAGTTCGTCACAAAAATCCGCAAAGACATTATGATCGAACTCTCCCCCATGATCACTTCTTATGGAAGTGATGGTTGTGTTCTTTTCATTTTGAACACGTTTAAGAAAACTTTTAAAGGCTTGAAAGGCATCACTTTTATGAGCAAGAAATAACGTCAATGTAAATCTAGAGTAGTCATCAACAATAACAAAAGCATAAAGATTACCCCCGTGACTTTTAATTCTAGATGGTCCGAAAAGATCCATGTGTAGAAGTTGTAAAGGTCTAGTGGTTGAAACAACATTTTTGGATTTAAAAGAGGCTTTTGTTTGTTTCCCTTTTTGACATGAATCACAAATAGAGTCTTTTTCAAATTTTATATTTGGAAGACCAATTACTAAATCTTGTGAGACTAGTTTGTTTAAAAAATTCATATTTACATGAGCTACTCTACGATGCCATAACCACATGTCGTCTTCTTTACTCATAAGGCAATTCACAAAACTTGATGAAGAATTTTCAAGATCAATCATATAGATATTATCAATTCTAACACCACGAAGAATAACTTTAAAATCACTACGACGGATAACTAAACATTCTTCGGAATCAAACAATACAAGATTTCCCTTGTCACATAATTGACTTATGCTCAAGAGATTATGTTTGAGACCTTTAACTAGCAAAATATGCTTAATGGAGGAGGATTCGTCCTTACCGACCGAGCCAATGCTGATAATTTTTCCTTTGTTGTTTTCTCCAAAGACTATGCTTCCTCCTTTGGTTGGTTTTAGTTGTACGAATTCTGATTCATCTCCGGTCATGTGCTTGGAGCATCCGCTATCAAGGTACCAAAGTTCACTTGATGCCCTCAAGCATACCTACAAGACAAATTAATGAGTTTTTGGTATCCAAGCTGTTTTGGGTCCTTGTGTGTTAGGTGCAAAATAGTGGTGTGATTGACCTGCAGTGAAATGTCTATGTCTAGTGAAGCATGCGGGAGCAATATGTCCAATTTTGTTGCAATAATGACAAATGACATTCGGATTGTGCATTCTTCTAGGATGATAATAATTTGGGGATATAAATTCATTCACCCTATTTTTTGGAATATAGTTTTGATGTAATTTTCGAAAATCTTTTCTAGGTGTTCTAAATTGCTCAACATTTCTCCTAGTGTTTATTCTAGGATGCATAACGATTCTAGGATTATTATTTCTAGGTTGAATATTTCTAGGTTGCAATTTTTGAAAATCTTTTCTAGGTGTTCTAAATTGTTCTACATTTCTTCTAGTGCTCGTTCTAGGATGTATAGTGGTCCTAGGATTGTTATTTCTAGGTGGTTTAGGAATGGTCTCATCTTTTTCGTTAGACACATTTTTGAAACCTATTCCATGTTTTGTAGATTTCAAGTTTATAAGAACCTCATTGAGATTTTTGTGAGAGGAGTTGAATTTATTCAAGGTGCTCTTAAGATTTTCTACTTCATCTTTTAGAGATTTGCAAGATGTACAACCATTGTTTGAGCTTTCGGGTTTATCGGCGCTTCTTTTGCCATAAAACTTGTTTTCCTCTTTTAATTTCTCATTTTCAAGAGTTAGTTTTTCAAAATCCTTTTCTTTTGAAGAAATTTGTTTTCTTAAATCTTTTATAGATTTAGAAGCGCTAATAAACTCTTTATACAATTCGTCAAAAGCATCTTGCATTTCTTCTAAAGTGAAATAGTTCTTAGAAGTAGTACATACCTCATTTTGAGTTTCTTCGTGTGCCATAAGACACAAATTAGCGGTCTCGTTTCCTTCTCCATCACTTGATTCGTCTCCGGAGTCGCCTCTCCAAGAGATGTATGCTCTTTGTTTCTTGACGGGTTTCTTTTCCTTTTTGGTATTTGGACAATTTTGTTTGATATGCCCGATTTCTCCGCATCCATAGCACTTTAATTGGTCTCCTTGGCGCTTACCTTTTCGTTCATACTCCTTTCGCATGAACTTGTGAAATTTCTTAATAATGAGTCCGAACTCGTTATCTTCGTCGCTTGAATCCTCATCATTTTGAGGTTGAGCCGTGCTTGCTTTAAGAGCGATTCTTCGTTTCCTTTGATCATCCAAAGGAGGGTTAAGAATAGTAGATTCATAGGTTTTGAGATTACCTCTAAGCCCGTCGTTGTGACATTTGTAATGCCGATTGATTCTTGAATAGCGTCGGCTTTGGAGCGCCATTCCGGAGTGAGACTTCGAAGAATTTTACGGACAAGTTCCCTATCCGTGAAAGTCTTCTTAAGAGCATGAAGATCATTAACGATTTTTGAAAATCGTTCGAACATATCATCTATCTTCTCGTTTTCCTTCATATGAAAAAGTTCATATTCATGGGTTAGAAAATCTATTTTAGCTTCTCTTACCTGGTCCGTACCTTCGTAGGTGATTTCCAATTTATCCCACATTTGCTTGGCCGTTGTGCAACATGATATTTTCCTATAATCATCGGGGTTTACAGCACAGTACATCATGTTGATGGCTTTAGCGTTGTTCTCCACTTTTCTGATATCGTCCGCATCGTATTCATCTTCGGATTTAGGAACCATTTCATTTTCAACCTTTTTGGCTGGTATTTGCTCTCCATTATTTATTATTTTCCACAGTATAAAATTATTTGATTGGATGAATATTCTCATCCTCTCCTTCCAATAAGTGTAATTGGTGCCATCGAAGAGTGGTGGCCTTGTGAAGCATTGTCCTTCACCTAGTCCTGCATAGACGTTACGAGTAGAAGCCATGGATTGTTTCTCTCAAACTGTTAAGTCTTTCAGAGAGTTAGGCTCTGATACCAATTGTTAGAATATACGCTTAACGCTAGAGGGGGGGGGGGTGAATAGCGTTTTAATAAAAATCAAGATAAATTTGCGGAATTAAAATTGCAGGAATAAAGTAAGTGCAATAATTAAAGTAATAAGGAGAGAACACACCGAATTTATACTAGTTCACCACAACGTGTGGTTAGTCTAGTCCCCAAGAGACTCTCTCGAGTATTACACTAACTCCGTTAAGCTTACGGGTGCCTAACAAATCGTTACACTTGCTCGTAGATATACACTGTACAAGACTTCAACTTGCTCGAGGATACCTCACCTCAAGACTTCAAGTCAAGGAACTAAACTTTCCTTCTTACAACAAGGGATTAGAACTTCCCTTCAAGTGTATGCAAACACTTAGCACTCAAGACAACACTCTCTTATAGAGTAGATGTGAGTAAAATTAATACGCTCAAGAACACAACAACTTCGTCAAGAATTTGGCTCTCAAAAACTATGAAATGATATGAAATGATTGATATGAAAGTATGTAAGCTTAAGCAAGAATTGTAATCAGTTGTTGTACTTAAAAGAGTGGTTTTGAGGTGTATTTATAGTCCTCAAAGACTCAAAGACCGTTGCTTAATTGCCAATCACTAATTGCTGATTTTGTGCTAGAATAATCGATTATCTGATTTGCATAATCGATTATCTGCAAATCGTTCAAAAATCATATGCAGATTTTAAGCTAGAATAATCGATTATTCAAATTGCATAATCGATTACCTGATAACGTTCAAAAATCAGACACTGATTTAATGCTAGCATAATCGATTATTGCCTTGTGCATAATCGATTATCTTTCAGCGTTTAAAAATACTTTGGCAACGGTCAGTGAATAATCGATTATGCTATATAGGATAATCGATTATTTTGCTGTTTTGTAAATTCCGGTTTACACTGTCTTAACATAATCGATTATCAAAAAGACATAATCGATTATTTTGCTGTTTTGTAAATTCCGGTTTACACTGTCTTAACATAATCGATTATCAAAAAGACATAATCGATTATTTTGCTGTTTTGTAAATTCCGGTTTACACTGTCTTAACATAATCGATTATAGAAAAACATAATCGATTATTTCTGTCCAGATTTGAAAGACATGTTTAAAATTCATTTTGGCTAAAATGAAAATATTTGAAAATCTTTTTGTTTTAAAACAAAGATGCATGGTTTGATGAAAATGATTTTACGAGAGAAGCCAAGACTTGAATCTATTGTTGGATCAAGATCACAATATAAAAACGACTCATGTATATCTTCGTTGCTTTACTTGATCTTGTTCTTTGTTTCTCTTGTGCTTGGACTTCGGCATATGTCAATGTTCCATGCGCGTCGGTTTGTCATTTATCAAAACCCACAAAGATGAACACACGTTTAGTTTTAGCGATTTGAGAACGTGTTTCAACATATATATATATATATATATATATATATATATATATATATATATATATATATATATATATATATATATATATATATAATATTTATATTCTTAACGGGTTAACGGATTAGCCGTTAAGAAAATTGAATAATCCATCCCCAAACCGATAAGCCGTTAATAAAAAAAATTCAATCTGTTCCCCGTCCGTTAAGCCGTTACCAGTAAGCCGTTAAGCTTCGGTTTGGATCGATTTTCAGTTTCGGATCGGTTTTGAACACCCCTAATTTCTGATATCTCAATAGCGGGAGTTGAATAACTTGATTTCTTTCCCTTCTCTTATGTCATGGTAACCTTTTTTCCCGGTTTGCTCCATGGGCAACCTTCAAGTAATAATGAGGTAAAAGGGAAAAGTTCAGGACTACCAACTTTCAAGGCTATTTTAGTATACAGTTAAGGGTCAAATATGTCCTTGTACTATTAAAATAGGTCATATTTATCCTCCGTTTGAATTTTTTATCAAATATGTCCCCACCGTTATACATTAGGGCCATATATATCCCTCAGCCGTTAAAACTTGCTTCCAGATTTTTTTAACACGTGGCATGTTCTGATTGGACCAGATGACCCGCCCATTCGATTAATTAAACCCGCCCGACCCAGCGTATTAAACCCGCCCCGATTGTTGTAAGAGACAATTTTGGGGTGCCACAGTTCTCTTTTCAAATCCATAGTCCTTTCTAGGATTGTGAGGCTTCGATTGAATATGTTGGACTGTCCCTAAAAAAAGAAAAAGTTGCATGTATTTACCCCATTGATATTCCGCAACATCGAGAAAAAAACAATGGGATTAACCTCCATGGAGGATACACATTTGCTCAGCCCAACAATGAAATCAATGGGGTAAAAACATGCAACTTTTTCTTTTTTTGGGGACAGTCCAACATATTCAATCGAAGCCCCACAATCCTAGAAAGGACTATGGATTTGAAAAGAGAACTGTGGCACCCCAAAATTTTCTCTTACAACAATCGGGGCGGGTTTAATACGCTGGGTCGGGCGGGTTTAATTAATCGAATGGGTGGGTCATCAGGTACAATCAGAACATGCCACGTGTTAAAAAAAATCTGGAAGCAAGTTTTAACAGCTGAGGGATATATATGGCCCTAATGTATAACGGTGGGGACATATTTGATAAATTCAAACGGAGGATAAATATGGCCTATTTTTAATAGTACAAGGATATATTTGACCCTTAACCGTTTAGTATATCGCCGTAAGTGCACAGATAGCCATGTGAAGGACCATTATTTATATTTTCCAAAGCAAAGACTTAATATTACTGTGTCAGAACAACAAAGTTAAAATGTATTATTTGCATCCTGGACAACCCAAGTTAGGAAAAACTTCTCCCGGGAGATGTCGTTCAACAATTTTTTTTTAACTAAACTATGAGCTACTTTATATAACTTCCTTGCAATATAAAGAAACTCGACGTGATCTAATATAGTTAATAGCTTTCAAATGTCTTCACACAACACTTCTATCTCCCATGAAGTATCCACCTATTTTTGAATCATATCAACAATATTCTTAGCATCAGATATAATCTTCAGGCTTTTCTATCTAAAAGTAATAGCACATTCAAATGCCTTTCTTATGGCAATCGCTTCAGCAGTCATGGTTTTCTCAACATATTGAATTGAGGAACCATGGGCATGAAGCAATTTTTCAAGGCTATTCAAAGCCGCGATACTAATGCTCGCATGTCTATCATCACACTGTAATCATGCGTCTGTAAATAACAAAACATCATATTGAAAATTTCTTAGTTTAGGCAGAAACTCATTTCCAGTTGAATGTCATACAGCAGGGCAACTAGTTAATAGATATTTAAATTTTTATACTCAAAAAGAGCTTTAGAAATAACATCAGTTGGCTCTAACATTTCCTGATTAAAGCACCAAGCATTCCTACCCTTCAAAATTTGCCACATAAGATTAACACTCAAATATAATAATTTAATAGATTCAGGAAAATGCTTAGCATTTAAGAATAAGTTGTACCACTACACAGAAAAGTTAGTTATGTTTTCAATATCAAGCCAATTAATAGGGCTTTGTTTCCATAGATCGAGGATATCTAAATAACATATGTTCTATATTTTCACTTTCAAGACCACAAATCTTATATATTTTATCCAGGTTCTGTAATCTTTTAGCTAAGGTATAATTAATTGGGTAACGAGTTAATAACATATTTCCTTAGAAAATATTTAAGTTTATTTATAATTTCTAAGTTCTACAAAGAATCCCAGAAGCTTTTAGGAAAAGAATGACAACTCGACTGGGCTTACGAGTTCCTAAGAGTCTTACCGGTGAAACCATTTGCTAAATAGTAACTTGACTTAACTTCATAGTTTTCAGATTTTGAGTGACGCCACAGTAATCTATCATTAAGACCTATGATGGATATTGGTATAGATAAAACTGCATCTACATCTTCAGGTTCAAAGGTCGTAGTTATCTTATGAAGTTTCCAGGTATGCGTATGTAACAACCTGACCCGTCTTCCTGTGAATTATCGCCCCTTCGTTTTATGCTTTTATATGTTTCAATATATGTATTTGGAGAGTTTGAAGTAATTCAGATGGAGTTTGGATAGAAATGAGACAACTAATCTCTTTATGAGAAGGTTAATTTGGAAAAGTCAACCGAACATTGACTTATGAGTTAGAGGGCTCGGAATGGATTTTCGACAATACGACTAGTTTCGGATGGTGATTTTTGACTTAGGAGTGAAATCAAAACTGAATTTGGAGGTCTGGTGTAGAATTAGGCTTGAATTGGCTAAGTTAGAATTTCGGCGAAGTCCGGTTGATAGGTGAGATTTTGATCCAGGGGTTGGAATGGAATTCCGATGAATGCAGTAGCTCCATTAAGTGATTTTGTATATGTGTTCAAATTTTCAGATCATTTGGAGGTCTTTAGGTCTGGTTTTGGATCAAATGTGTGTTTCAGAAGGTTTAGAAGAACTTAGGCTTGAATCAGATGTAAATTTGGTGTCTAATGTAAGTTTTAGTGTTTTGAGAGTGCAACTAAGTTTGAATGATCATATGTGATGTTTTATTATGGTCGTATGCGGTCCCGAGGAGTTTGGGTGAGTTTCTGATAGGTTTGGGCTGCGTTGTGCTCGTTTTTCTTATGGTTTGACGTTGTTTCTTCAAGCATAGATGATATCATATTGAACAAATAAGCTCTAATTACTGTTTGAATGAAGAACTAGATCTGTATCATAATTATGGATCCGTAGCAAAAAGAATCGTCGAATTTGGACATCGTATGAGGATTTTATGGCCGTTTTACCACGGTTTGCCCAGAATTTTCAAGTTAATGACGAAATTGCCCCCAACGCATATTAAAAACCTGCACTATTTACAAATCTTAAAATCTATATATATCATTCATTATAAGGTCAAATTGAGTGATTCAAAAGCTTAAATTCATTAGAATTTCACAAGGATCCATTGGGAGCAGCAAAACGCATGAACAGTGTACCTACAATGAGCAGGTCGAGTTTTCTTCCAATTTTTGAACGAGAAGAAGCTTTCGAGACGATTTTTAAGAGAGAAAATCAGTGGGTATCGCAGAGGTAAGTTATTTGATTATTAAAACTCGTTTATAGGTGATTATAAACCATAATCCAAGCCTTTAATTCATGAAAAAAGTAGAAAAATAGGATTTGGGGCCTAAGATTATGAGACCTTTAGGGGTCGATTTGAGGGGTCAAACGGACTCTGATTTTTTGGTGTTCTTTATATGTACAGACTCGTGGAGAGACGAGGAATCCAAAGATGTAATTTTCAGAATTTTTCGAGAAGTAGGCCCGGGGCTCGTGTTTTGCCAACTTCATCATTTTTTTTGTGTTTTTCGAATAATTTCAGCTGGGTTATGTTTATTTAGCCCATATTTATGTATTCGTTGTGATTTTGACTAAATTCGACGTGCGAAGAGGTCGATACAAGAGGAAAGGGCATCGCGGGCTAGTCTACAGCCGGTTAGAGGTGAGTAGTTTGTATAGATGATGGCCCGAGGGTTTGAAACCCTGGTTTATCACATCGTGATGCTATGTTAGGGCGTGACTGGCACCCCATGGAAGGTGCGAGATTGTAAATGAATGGGGATTGTGACTTGATCCTTCCTGAGAGCTGAATATAAATTATTGGCGTCTGATACACATATTGTGTTGTTAATAATTGGGCGTAACACCATGTTTGGGGCCTTGTGCCGATCTGTAATACCCGACTAGGGTAAATATCTGTGTGATAATATGATTTGCATAATCATTGATCTCAGTCATGTGCTTAATCACTGTCATTAAATGCTAAGTCACTTGTTGCTGAAATTGACTAATTAAATTATATTCACCTTAATAATTGGAAACTGGCAAAGAATCATATTGCATCTGTTATGTGACTTACATGAATATTGTGGACCGAGGTTGGCTCGGGCTGTGCGCCGTAGCGGTTATGTATATATATATATATATATATATATATATTGATATTGCGTTTGGGCTAAAGGAGCCCCTTTGGAGTCTGTACACACCCCTAGTGAGCACCGTCAACAATAAATCATATGCATGGTGGGCTTGGGCTGCACGCCGCAACGTATTCGTGTGAATTGCATTACATTTTTATCTGAACTTGACTGTTATATTTGATATTGTTTTGCTGTTAGTTCGTAGCTAAGGAATATGACTGTTATTTAGCTTTGCTTTGTGTCATTTCATGAATTTCTTACTTTCAGACATTTTTCTATGCTTATTATTCACTGAATCGATAGTACTCACCCCTACTCCCTCCACCTTGTGTGTAGATTCAGGTACAGCGGAGGCTTAGCTGATACTCATAGTCTCCAGATATTTTTAGAGTCGTTGAGATAGCTGCATGACGTTCGCAGGACCTGGCTACTCTTCGTTTTTTTCCAGTTTACTATTATTACATACATTCCAGATTTTATTATTTCCATTCAGATATTATTATCCAGTTTTGTTCAGGGGCTCTAGACTCGCGACCCAGATCTTTGGGAGTAATTATTCAGATTTTGTAATATTATATTATTATTATCAGATAATTATTCTAAATTACAATAATATTCTTAAATTGTCGGTTTTGAGACTCGATATTTAATAGAAAGCGATTGTTGGTCAAGCTTACCTAGCTTTAGGGCTGGGTGTCATCACGACCGGGTTTGGGTCGTGACAAGTTGGTATCAGAGCCTAGGTTACTAGGCCTCACGAGTTATGATCCGGTTTAGTAGAGTCTTGTTTATGGGTGTGTCATGCATTACACTTACAAGCACGAGGTTACAGAACCTTTAGGAAACACTCCACTTTCTTAAAATATTATCATGCTAAAAGAGTAACTCTTGAAATTCCTACCACGTGTTCGCATGCACACATGAGCACTCGGTATTATATGTGCTTCGATGGCTTGTGATTCCCCGATCAAGGGGCGAGATGTAATCTTCGTGAGGTGGATGTTGGGCCAGTATGGAGGACTTGAGGCCGGGCCTTGCCTAGGGCTGAGCACTAAGATGCTGATTGTATGATCAAGTGTTTTGAATGTATATGTTTGGCATTGTCGCTATTAGCTAGAATGGAAGTTTGGTAATCGTGTGATGAGTATGCTAGTATTGTGAGATGCAATTATATGACCTGGTAGTGACGAATGAGTCTACTAGCTAATGGATGAACTGTCAAGTGATTAGTTTCCTATGGTGGTTCGATGAGTAGCCCGAGTTGTGGGCGCGTGAAGAATCTTTTCGAGTATCCTAGTGGGAGTGAAGTAAGTTGCACGACATGATATGAGTGCAGACTCAGGAAGACTAAGTAGCTGTGTAATGTGTATGACCGTGGAAGGTATACAGAAATGTTATACTGAGGGGGTTATCTCCTGCGAGGTGATCTGAAGTGATGTGATTCTTATATGTGTAATTGAAGGGTATTTTTATATGTTATGATTCGAATGGGCACAATGCATGTCCATGTATTAATTTTGATAGTAGAATACATGTAGAAGATTAATGTTGTTGATATATATTGTGATGCTTTGTCAAGTTATGGACGTGTTGTTAGGATGGTTTTGGTGATTCTCTGGCAGGTGGATAGGCTCAGCTACAAAGGAAACTCTGCCGAAATTTTTGAAAAGTCTGGGAACTTGTAAATAATTTTGTCGCCGAAAGAGTGGGCTCAACTGCTATGTGAATGAATGCAAGAATTGCAGAAGAGTTAAAATTTTTGATGATTCGTGTTTCCACAAGCTTATGAAAGAGTGAGTTTAATCTCACCATGATATTGTTGGAAACACGTTCTCAATACAATATACTAAAACGTGTGTTCTTTTGTATAGGTTTTGATGAATGAAAAACGAAGCGAAAATTGATATATGACGAAGTTCAAGAAACAAGCGCACAATTGATATACAACGAGATTCAAGCTCAAGACAAAGTTTTATAGTTTAATTGAGTCATTCTTAATTGTGATCTTGATCCTACAACTTGACTCGTAACATGGCTTCTCTCATAAAACTATTTTCCAAAATCATGCATATTTAATTTAATGTCAAATGATTTTAAATCATGCATATTTAATTTAATGTCAAATGATTTTAAATCATGCATATTTACAGTAGTCAAAATAATTTTTAGACATGCCTTAAAAATCTGGACTAAGATAATCGATTATGTAGTTATGATAATCGATTGTTTTAAGCCAAGACTGCATGACAATCGATTGTGAACTAATGACAATCGATTGTGAGTAAGACAGTGAGCATCAGGTTTTTCAAACCTGCATGACAATCGATTGTGAACTAATGACAATCGATTGTGACTGAGGCAGTGTCCATCAAAGTTTTTCAAAACTCAGAATAATCGATTATGAACTAATGGTAATCGATTATGTTGAGACAGTGTCTTCCAGTGATTTTCAAATTTATTAAATAATCGATTGTTACATTGGACAATTGATTGTCAAGAGACAGTGTCTAAAATGTTTTTCAAAAACTGATAAGTAATCGATTGTTGCCTTTGTGCAATCGATTGTGAAGCTGACCGTTGTCATAAAGTTTTCAAATACCGTCAGGTAATCGATTATTGATTCTATATAATCGATTGTTTTGATTAAAATCCGGAAAATATTTTTTGAACATTATTGGGTAATCGATTATTGATTCTGTATAATCGATTGTTTTAATTAAAATTCGGAAAAGATTTTTTGAACGTTGCTGAGTAATCGATTGTTGATTCTGGACAATCGATTGTTTGTGGTAAAATCTGGAAAGGATTTTTTGAACGTTGCCAGTAATCGATTATGGATTGAAAGTAATCGATTATCAAGCGTAAAATCTGGGATTGAATTTTGATCTGACTGGCAGACAATCGATTGTTGAGGTTTGACAATCGATTGTCAGTGAGTAAAATTAGCAACTCTTAATTGGCAATTAGGCAACGGTAATGCCAAGTTTTTCAACTATAAATACAGCTTCATTTCAGTGTTTTAAACACAACAACATACCACAACTGATCATTACATTGCTATAAGCTTGCATACTTTTGTTTATCATTTTATATTCAATTTCATAAAGCTTTTTGAGAGCCATATTCTTGTCCAAAGTTGTTGTGATCTAGAGCTTACTTCTTTTACTCATATCTACTCATTAAGGAGTATTTTGTTTGAGTGTTTAGTGTTTTATACACTTGTAAGAGAATTGTGATTCTCTTGTTGTAAGGAACTTGTGTTTCCTTGGTTGAAGTCTTGGAGTGTTGTATCTCCGAGCAAAGGTGTTAAGGCTTGTGTCCTTAAGTTGTAAAGGTTTGTTTAGCACCCATAAGCTTAACAAGTTAGTGGAAAATCTCGAGAGAGTCTCTCGGGGACTGGACTAGCCACGTGTTGTGGTGAACCAGAATATATCGGTGCGTTCTTTCATTTTTGTTTATTTAACGCACTTATTTATTTCCTGCAAATTTTAATTTCCGCAAGTTTACGCTAAATTTTATTATAACGCTATTCACCCCCCCTCTAGCGTTAAGCGTATTTTCTAACAGATATTACGACAATAAAAGATGTATATGTGTTGTGGTATATAGGGCTTCGAGCTAAGTTGGGGAGGTTGCCGTTGATTAGCTGATTGTACAATTAGGTATTATGTTAGTTCTGATTGATGCATACAGGTGAATCAGTTCTGGTTGCAGATATTGAGCCGAGGATGGCACGAGTGAAGCAAAATTTTTGACAAAGGTTATATGTGCTTCGTAGAAGTGAGAAGATAATAGGATGTTTGGAGTTGTGGATAAGGAATGCTTAGTGTAAAGATAAGGAAGTTGGTTGGTTGTATCGGAATAAGATCATGTCCTGAGGTGTCAGAGTGTTGATACGACACGAGTGGTTCGATTCGTTAAGTCAAGTAATTTGCAGTGGGTATAAGAGTGAATGACTCTTGGGAATGGTTGATGTGTTCAAGATTCTATGTGTAGCACTCAGGTGTTTTAAGGTTGAGTAGGTGACCAAATCAGTGTTTTCTTTAGAACAAGTCAAGACTTGTGGTGTTTTACATCAATTACGGGATACTATGTATCAGTATCTTAGAGGTAAAGGTAGCGGACTTAGATCCGCAGGAAGTTCTTCAAAGTAAGGTATTTTAGAAGTGGTTTTTTAGGAATGTTTGAGACAGGGTTTAGTGGCCTATTTGTCTTAGACAGTGTGGTCTTACATTCGAATCTCATGTGGTAAGCCTCGGTTGAGGCATTGTGGCGCTACAACAAGAGAGTATATCAAGTTGAAAATGAATCAGAAGAAAATCTAGACAAATGAAGTAGCTTGTTAGCGGACTGAATCGGTATGGTAAAGTGATGATCAATTCCTTGCTTATGTTCGAGGTAATGAGCCCTTACCGGGCATTGGGTGGCAGAGCTTTTGAGCTCGGACAGCTTGCTTAGGCTGGTGTGGATAGAAGGATTTAGTCCTGCCAGTATAGCTTGTGGTTAGGAAAAAGGAGATGGAGTTCTCAGGTTACCCTAGTATGGTGTGGTATGTGCGGTGTGTTGTGGAGGATTGGGATTTGTGTGCGTAAGGTACAGTTCAGTTCCGAATGGAAAGTCATTAAATTCTTAAGCAGCTCGGGCATCTACATGTGATTTAATAAGCGACCCTCAGATGATTAAGGAAAATGGTATTACTATTCTAGTAATTTGATGGGAGTATACGTTCAGTAAGAGGGGAAGGTGATGTAAACTGATAACATTCGGTGGGATTGCGGCAGTTTGCTATTTGACCGACTGTTAGCATATGAGTCTGTAAATGGTACGGGGAAATTTTAGAATATCTTTCATGGAATGAATGGGTACTTGATGTGTAATATGTATTCCTATGGTGGAATGTGGGACCAGGTATTGTGATTTGCATGTTATATGGAGTTGGAGACTGCGAGCTCTTCGATGGAGTCTATATAGTGGTTGTGGATTGTGTGCATTGGCACCGCAAGTGGCTATTGAGATTGGGAAGCCCGAGTGGATATTTATTTGTTGATATGTTAGATTTTGGACATGATGTTGGGGGTAGACTGATTGTCTCAGTGTTGGGTTATTCTCGACTATTGTGTTATGGGCTATGCCGGAAGATGCCACAGGTTGCGTGGCGAGGTGTATCGGACAATGTTCTAGCGGAATGGTTGGTTTCCAAGGACCAACAGACGGCTGGTAGGAGTTGCTTTTCTTAATTTGGCCTTTGAGGCGGGAGGCAGTGTAGAGGTTTCTACCAATGAATCAGTTCTGGCATTAAGGGACTTGTCAGATACGTGTTCCAGTCTGAGTCCACTCGGTTGGCACCGAATTGTAATTTCGAGGGATAAGTTGACTCGGCCATTGTTGCAGCTTATTAGCGATCTAGAGAGATCTATGAGTTATTATCTACGTTGCGAGACATTATAATGTACGGGCTATGGGCACATATGGTGCGGCACTATCGAGATTCATAGTGGAAGTTGAGTTTTGCAGCTTACACCTCCATAAGTAGATATGATTAAGCATTCAGTGTGCTTGCGACCGATACTTGGTACTCTTTGAATATGAGTAAATTCAGCTCGATGTGCATCTCCCTATGTGAGATAGTGGAGTGGATCGGGTGGCGTGCCGCCACAATGTATGTTATCTGGGTCGGGTTGTGCGCTGTAACAGTGTGACGTTGAGGATAGTTTCAGTGTGTTACTTTGTATGCCTTATTTCCTGGTTTATGAGGAAAGTCCGTATGGGAAGTTGCTCAGCGAATAACGCATCGACTGAGTTCTTTTAGGATTTAATTGTGTATATAACTCGCTTCACCGTGGGTGTGATGAATTGCTTGGGTTCGGACATCAATTTGTGCGTGGTTGTCAAGTTCGAGTATAAGGACTCGAGGTGCTTCATGTGAAATAGTGTTTGGATGAGATCGCGCCTTATAGCGAGGCTATGTGGAGATTACACCCTTCGAGAAAGGTTCAGGTATTCTATTCCTATGATATGAGACGAGGTCTCAGCCTTGTGTTGTAATGGTATTGACGAGCTTAAGGTACAACTCTTTTGTTTGAGTCAGTTTCATGACTTGAGTATGTTCAGACGTGTTTTTTGGTGTGTGTTATGTAAGTTTTGGCTTAGCCCGTATTGAAGTGTCATGTCACCAGGATGGTGTGTTTGGTCAGAAGAGACCTTTGGGGTCATTAATGGGTACGAACAGATCTGGTTTCAGCTTGTTGGAAGGTTAATATCGAGTTTGGGCTCGGAGATCTGTTATGGTATTGGTCAAAGGGGAAGAAATATCTTCGTGAATGGATGATCTGAGAAATGGCAATGGTCTACTGTGTGTTCATTATCATTAATAGAGTATAGCAGTGTTGGAATAAGACTCCAGCTAATAAGGGGTATTCCAACCGGTTCAGGCTTATTTTGAGTGTAAATGTTAGGTTCTGATCTGGTGTATGATTTTTGGAGGTGCAATGTGACTCTACGGTTATGGATTAGACGGCCTGTGAAATTTTAGCTATGTTGTATTATCAGGAATATGTGAGTTAGGGTGACGTGGGATCACCCCAGATGTATGTTTGGGAAGGTCATTCGGAGATTGGTTGGCTCCTAGTACAACTCTGAGCACGCTCGAGGACGAGCGTTTGTTTAAGTTGGGGAGGATGTAACAACCTGACCCATCGTCCCATGAATTATCGCCTTGTTTTCCCCGTTTTATGCTTTTGTATGTTTCAGTATATGTATTTGGAGAGTTTGAAGTAATTCGGATGGAGTTTGGATAGAAATGAGACAACTAGTTTCTTTATGAGAAGGTTAGTTTGGAAAAGTCAACCGAGCATTGACTTATGAGTTAGAGGGCTCCGAATGGATTTTCGATAATTCGACTAGTTTCGGATGGTGATTTTTGAATTAGGAGTGAAATCGGAATTAAATTTGGAGGCCCGGTGTAGAATTAGGCTTGAATTGGCTAAGTTAGAATTTTGGCGAAGTCCGGTTGATAGGTGAGATTTTGATCCAGGGGTTGGAATGGAATTCCTACAAATGCAGTAGCTCCGTTAAGTGATTTTGTATATGCGTTCAAATTTTCATATCATTTGGAGGTCTTAAGGTCGGGTTTTGGATCAAATGTGTGTTTCAGAAGTTTTAAAAGAACTTAGGCTTGAATCAGATGTAAATTTGGTGTTTGATGTAAGTTTTAGTGTTTTGAGAGTGCAACTAAGTTTGAATGATCATATGTGATGTTTTATTATGTTCGTATGCGGTCCCGAGGAGTTCGGGTGAGTTTCGGATACGTTTGGGCTGCGTTGTGCTCGTTTTTCTTATAACGAGCATGTCGAGTTTTCTTCCAATTTTTGAACGAGAAGAAGCTTTCGAGGCGATTTTTCAGAGAGAAAATCAGTGGGTATCGCAGAGGTAAGTTATTTTATTATTAAAACTCGCATATAGGTAATTATAAACCATAATCCCAGCCTTTAATTCATGAAAAACAGTAGAAAAATAGGATTTTGGAGCATGAGATTATGAGACCTTTAGGGGTCGATTTGAGAGACCAAACGGACTCCGATTTTGGTGTTCTTTATATGTACGGACTTGTGGCGAGACAAGGAATCCAAAGATTAATTTTTAGAATTTTTCGAGAAGTGGGCCCGGTGCTCGGGTTTTGCCAACTTCGTGATTTTAGTGTTTTTTGAATAATTTCAGTTGGGTTATGTTTATTTAGCCCATATTTATGTATTCGTTGTGATTTTGACTAGATTCGACGCGTGAATAGGTCGATACAAGAGAAAAGGGCATTGCGGGCTAGTCTACAACCGGTTAGTGGTGAGTAGTTTGTACAGATGATGATCCGAGGGTTTGAAACCCCGGTTTATCACATCGTGACGCTATGTTAGGGCGTGAGTCGCACCCCATGGTAGGTGCGAGATTGTAAATGATCGGGGATTGTGACTTCGTCCATCCCGAGAGTTGAATATAAATTATTGGCATCTGATACGCACATTCTGTTGTTGATAAGTGGGCGTAACGCCATGTTTGGGGCCTTGTGCCGATCTGTAGTACCCGATTAGGGTAAATATCTGTGTGATAATATGATTTACATAATTATTGATCTCATTCCTGTTCTTAATCACTGTCATTAAATGCTAAGTCACTTGTTGCTGAAATTGACTAATTAAATTATATTCACCTTAATAATTGAAAACTTGCAAAGAATCATATTGCATCTGTTATATGACTTACATGCATACTGTGGACTGAGGTTGGCTCGGGCTGCGCGCTGTAGCGGTTATATATATATATATTGATATTGCGCTTGGGCTGAAGGAGCCCCTCCGGAGTCTGTACACACCCCCAGTGAGCGTCGTCAAATCATATGCATGGTTGGCTCGGGCTGCACGCCACAACGTATTCATGTGCATTGCAGACTATAAAACGTCGATCGGAGAGCAGATGACTTGAGCTTGTCTTGGCTCTCTTCTTTCACAAATAGGACTTTGCTTAGATGGTTTGGCACGCTTAGCTTTCGATCAAGAAAGACGGGAATTTGTGAAAGCGGGCTTATTGCCCCATGTCTTACCTATAAAAAAAAGGCATGAACTTATTAGCACATATGACTTGCTTGCATACCTTTTCCGAGATATGGAAAGGGGGTTCAGGTACATTTTTTCCAACTGGTCACGAATTCCCTTCGAAACTGGAATCCCTGCAAGAAGGTTTCTTGTAGCGGTTGGTTAGGCTATGCCGATTAGAACCTCTCCGCAGTTCTCGATTCTGACTGAACTAGGGAGGATCAGTATGCTGGGGAGATTGTTCTTCCTCAGCTGGCTTGTTAACCATGGTCTCTTGAAGGTTTCATTCTTTTACCAGCTCTCCCAGCCAACAACCTGCTAACCCTAAGCTTGCAAGCACCTTGCTTGTTCCGATGCGGGAAAAATCTTTTTAAAGGGCATCTTGGCGAAAGAGGACTTAGAACCATAAGGTGAGCGCCAAAATTCTAGCGCAAACTGCTCCCACGCCTTCTGCATACGATTAGCCATCCTTGTGGCTGCAAATGGATTAGACTTCCCCCATGCTATGGTTGCCTGCGGTCCAAATCCAGTGCTGCTTTAGGTTAGGAAGCTGGACGATAATAGCTCCTCTGCATCCCAAAGCGCGCAGCCCTCCTAGGCGCACAACACTAAGTAATCCAAGCCAACCCACATTACTGACTAACGGTGGATAATCATATTTCTTAGATGTACTAAATACAACTCCATTAATAAGCAAAATAAAGGTTACATTAATGATAAAGATCTCTGGGGAAATCGCTAAAAAAAGATTGAACATGTGGGAGTATTCGAATGAATTCTGCTTTCATTTCCCCCGTATGGAGCACTGAGTTACTTATATTACGGTCTTCAGTAGGTAGGCCCCACTCTAGGCGGCTAGGAAGGCTCGCTAGACCAGCAGCCAGACCAAGAATGAATGTGTAATTATAGTGATTCCACAATCGGCTCAATAATAATTGAATGTAGAAAGGGTATCCTAAACAAAAAAGGATTCCATGACCCCTTTTTAGGGCGTATAAGGGGAGGTTGAATTCCAAACCTTTTCTCTCGAGTATACCCATTACCAAAAGCGTAACGTAACAGTCACGCGGAACAAATGGCTGCAAGCAGAAAATGAACTCGAAATGAGCGCATGTAACATCAAGGAAAAGGAAGGCTTATACTACTACAGCGTCCCTCCTAAAAGATTATTCTAGAATAAAGGAGCAATAGTTAGGAGAGGTGCGCCAACGGCGAGCAGAATCAAGGTTATTAGATGCCTCAGGAAAGCCCGGCCAGAACCACACGTGCAAGTTTCCTTGCATGTGGCTCGTCCGTGATAACTTCTTCGGATTTGCCTTTCCTGTCCGTACACTTTTCTTTGCCTTTCAAGATATTACGTATAATGACGTCCATGGAGATGGTAGATCAGTTGGGGCTAGGGAAGTTAAAGCAGGACATCTGGTGTGACGTCGTCCTTATGGACGTATTACATATCCTACTCGGAAGACCTTGGTAATACGAGTAGGGTTCTACATGAGTAGAGAGAACACCGCTTTACTTTTAACAGGAAAATCGGTTATTGCCATCGGAAGACTTTGTCTTGAGTGACTGTCGGGAAAGATTTTTAGTGGGGAAGGCAACCGAGTCGTACATCTTATCTTAGAAATTGCCTTATTTAGGTCCCATCCGTTGCAATCTCGAGAGAGGGAGCAACAATTAACCTCCTACAATAGGTAGATGGGGTAGGCTATGATGGATATAGTGAAATCAATCCTTATTCCGCACTCCCTCTCACCGGCCTGAAACATATATAAATCATGAATTCTTCAGAGCGGGCCGGCAGGCCGGGCGTCCGGGGACCGTCGAAAATGAGCCTCAACATGCCACATCCACTACTTTGACTCATTTTATGCAATTATGAACTCCACGGAACTTTATCAATTCCAACTTATTCTTTTGGAGCTTCTAAAGAGGGTCATAGCTTATTCAACTTGCAGTCAGTTAGGCTATATGATCTTTTCTTGCCGCATCTCTAACTATTCGGTTAGCATCTTTCACTTAGTGAATCACGCGTTTTTCAAAGCATTACTATTCCTGAGTGCAGGTTTGATGATTCATGCCATGTCGGATGAGCAAGATATGTGGAAGATGGGGGGTTTGCCTCCTCGTTCCCTTTTACCTATGCCATGATGCTCATGGGCAGCTTATCTCTAATTGGATTTCCTTTTCTAACTGGATTTTATTCCAAAGTATCGGGGACAAATCAATTTGCATGTCCTTAGAAAAATCAAAATAGAAAATTTTAGATGTCTTCTTCTTTACTGAGGGAGTAGCTATGGCGCACACTTACTATTTCTATGAGCTCCCTTTGGCAGGTCAATTAGGCAAAGGATAAAATTCTTGCGATATGTGCACATAGTCCTGGTTGGAAGATAGGCGCCATCTTATAAGGTAGATTCATTCCCCAAAGTGGATGATTGCTCCTCTTTGGCAATCTATCCTGGCGGAGCCCTTTTCGACGATTTTAGAGAGGGGAAATCCTTTGCTAGACCGACCAGTACCCGCGTAGGTGCTTTTGACCTTGACCGAGTCTTTTGTAGTACGGACCTGGCGGAGTGCTTAGAGAAGGGTATACCTCGCACTATTAACCAGAAATTGATGAAAGATTGGTCTGGAAGGATCCAAAACGTGATTAAGGCGTATGAGGCCTATACTGGTGAGGTATGCGGCCCTAACAAGGATTATGAAATGCATTTCTTAAGGAAGGTGGAAAGAATTGATTCTCTCTCATGAGGAGTTCCAGCACGGTGTAGAGCTTAAAAAAACACCAACCTCGCTACCTACCATAGCTACACTGGCCTGACCATAGAAAAATGGCACCCCCAGAGGAAGGCTTCGCTCCAGATAGAGGCAGTGGTTGCTACCTATGCTAGGATGCATATGGACCCATTATCCATAATAATAAGTCTGACTATGCCGACACCGACTCTATTGTGCTCGGTCATCCACTCACTGACGAGCTGCTTTCTCCTTCTGTCTTAGGTAAGGGGAATAAAGAAGATTGGGGAACTCGAAAAAAGGATAGGCCCATCAACATTGACTCTTTAGATGATATCGAAGTGGGGTTCTCGGGGTAGTATTCAACTGATGTAGCTAGGCATTAGTAGATGAGTACCCATGAATATAGTAGCCCTATACAATAGACGGGTGTTCCATTCTAACTATATGTCTTGGGGCTTTCAAATGACTTCAAAGAAAGAAAGAACTGAACTCAAACTTTCTATTCTATTTCGGACCCAGCTGCTATTGAGAAAGTATCAAGAAATATGAAGATTCAAGAGGCAAGAAAGGGATTGGATAAAGACTGGTTCCAGTATGGGACGTTTATGCCATTACTACATGATAGTAGGAAGAAAATGCATAGGAGTTGTTAATAGGTCATATGCCCATCCGGTAGAACTAGATGATCTCGCTTTCGGCATAGCAATTCAAAAAGGCGAGTGCAACCTAGCTCACCCGGCTCAACAATAGAAATCCTTGTAGTTCAGCCACCTGCGGCTAATTCAATTCACTCTTTCTAAAGCTCTTGGGAAATGGTCTATGTCCTTCGCTTTACCTTCCATTCTTATGGTAACTAGGCCTGATATCATCTTTGCTAGTCTTGCCGAACTTGGAGCTTTGCTAGGCTTTACCGTGGGAAATTACTTGATTTATGAAAGAAAGAATGACGTAGGTAGATAGAAGTAGTAGGAGTTCCCGTTGAAGGGAAAATGATTCATTTAGAAAAGATCTGATACCAAGTGAATGAAGAAAAATGGCTCTATTCTTGTGTAGTTATTCCTTTCATTCGTTCATGGTCCCATCTCTATCTGTGTTAGAAAATCTTCTCTCTCACTATAAAGTATATGTGGGATTGTGGGAATAGGGAAAGACCAGATTCAAATATATAGGCCAATCAAAAGGAAGATGGTGAAAGACCACCACAAAGACACCCTCGTTGTCTTTCCCTTCTCTCTCTTCTCTTAGCAAAGGTAGGTTTAAGTCAAACTTTGTTTTTTCTTGCGGGCTCGGGGACTGCAGTCAGCTGCTTCCCTTGCAGTTGTCAGCTCGTTCTTGATAGATCCAATCGGGTGTTCATAATCTGGAGTAAAAGGGCCATTCTAGAACAATCATTTGGTTAGGTTCATTCTTTGAATGCTCTGCTCCCCCCCCCCCAAAAAAACAGAGACTTCATTTCTTCTACTTTCCCTGTACGAGTAGTGAAGAAGTATATAGCACTTTAGTTGGTTGTTGACCAACGGAAAGCATAGGAGAAAAAAGGAAGAATTTACGCAATTTCTTTTCTAAGAAAGAGATCATAGTGATTGATGGAAACTTCAATCCGCCGAAATGGAGCAGCTGATAGAGCTGGGCGGGGAGGCGATACTTGTTATTAGGTCAGAGAGAGGCCTGGACTGTAAGCTCTCACTACTAGCTTTTAGTCTTAAGCAGGCAGCAGCGGTCAATAATGAATGTTATTCAAGATAGAGTTGTGTATTAGTTCTGGGAATATTAATGATAGATAAAAATAGATCGATGTATAATATTTAAATGAATAATTTTAGAAAATAATGGAATTATATATTAATCGAGTATTTCTTCTTTTTATTATTTGGAAAATATTTTTTAGCGATTCGAATTTTTTAATATTATTTATATTATTAGGACTAATGTCTATTTCTGGAGTTACTTTCTTTTTCTCTTTTCTAATTCTTTCTATTTGATTTTTGATTGTACTTGTTCTATCAGTCAAATCCTTCATTTTGCTTTCTATCAGTGAAGAATTTGGCCAATTTCTAGATTGGCCTATTGGGAGCTTTCGGAAATCACTTAGCAGGTCTTCATCATAGGAAGAGGGAAGAACAAGGGAGAAGATCTTATTTAATAGAAGGCGATTCCAAAAGAAATTCAAAATGGGGAATAAGATGCCTTAAAGGTAAATAAGAAAGATCATAAATAAAAAAGAAAATACTTTCCTTTCTAATGAGATGTGATCTGTCGCAAGAGGTCTGAAACATTAGTCTGTCTTCAAATACGGGAAAGGTAGACATTCAGTTCGATGGAAGAGGGTTCATGTCACCCGTCCCCTTGACCCAGACACAAACTAATCCTTCTCTCTCTCTCGAATGTATGCCCGGTAGGTCGGTGGCTACCTAAGGAAACTCCAATTCGATCCGCCCTTCCGGCTGGGAGGAATCTACCTCATCCCGATCACAAGGAGAGGTTCACTATGTGATAACCAAAGTGGACTCTACTAGAAAGTAAAGATGTTGTATAGGAGACTGGCCTTAGAGTAGTGTATTGAACTAAAGGCTCAATAAATGCCCGAGAGCATTCAATAAATCTTCTCTTCCTCTATCTACCCTAGCGTCGGTTCGGTCGGTCATGGGGCTTCCCTATGCCAAGAATTGAGAGAAGATATTTCGCTTTTACTCAGTACACAGATTCGAAGGCGATCAAGAAAGTCGTGGGCCTCGTAGTACCCGCATACAACAGCTCTGTGAAGCTTTTCGGGTCAAAAACATGTTCGACGTCAGAAACAACATAGATATGTTTACGAAGCCAAGAGCCACTCATCTGAGTCACCGGATTCGAATTATGCTATGCCGGTGCTCAAAGCAAGGATGCAACGACTGCGTAAATCTTTGGTCTGTTGAAACACGTTCTCAAGTCGCTAAAACTAAATGTATGTTCATTTATGTAGGTTTTGATAAATGACAAACCGACGCGCATGGAACATCGACATATGCCAAAGTCCAACAAAGAGCAAGATCAAGTATATCAAACAAAGTTATAAATGAGTCACTTTATAGTGTGATCTTGATCCGACAACTTATTCAAGTCTTGGCTTCTCTCGTAAAATCATTTTCATGCATCATTGAGTTAAACCAAAATGATTTTCAAACATTTTCATTTTAGCCAAAATGATTTTCAAACATGTTTTTCAAATCTGGACATAAATAATCGATTATGTATTTCTAATAATCGATTATGTTGAGGCAGTGTATAACCGGATTTTCAAAGCAACAAAATAATCGATTATGTCCCTTCTAATAATCGATTATGTTGAGGCAGTGTATAACCGGATTTTTCAATACAGCAAAATAATCGATTATGTCTTTTAGGTAATTGATTATGTTAAGACCGTTGCCAAAGTATTTTTAAATCGCTGAAATATAATCGATTATATACAAGGCTATAATCGATTATGCTTGCACAGAATCTGTTTCCGATTTTTTAACGTTAACTGATAATCGATTATGTAACTTAAATAATCGATTATTATGCTTAAAATCCGCATATGATTTTTGAACAATCTGCAGATAATCGATTATGTAGATCATATAATCGATTATGCAAGCACAAAATCAGCAATTAGTGATTGGCCATTAAGCAACGGTCTTGGTGACTTTGAGCACTATAAATACACCTCAAAATCACTCTTTTAAGTACAACAACTGATTACATTCTTGCTTAAGCTTACATACTCTCTTATCAATCATTTTATATTCATTTCATAGCTTTTTGAGAGCCAAACTCTTGATTAAGTTGTTGTGTTCTTGAGCGTATTGTTTTTACTCATATCTACTCTATAAAGAGAGTCTTGTCTTGAGTGCTAAGTGTTTGTACACACTTGAAGGGATAGTCTAATTCCTTGTTGTAAGAAGGAAAGGTAGTTCCTTGGTTTGAAGTCTTGAGGTGCGGTATCCTCGAGCAGGTTGAAGTCTTGTAGAGTGTATATCTACGAGCAAGTGTATCGGTTTGTTAGGCACCCGTAAGCTTAACGAAGTTAGTGTAAAACTCGAGAGAGTCTCTCGGGGACTGGACTAACCACACGTTGTGGTGAACCAGGATAAACTTGGTGTGTTCTCTCCTTACTTCTTTATTTACCGCACTTATTTTACTCCTGCAATTTTAATTCCGCAAATTTACATTGTTTTTTATTTTAACGCTATTCACCCCCCCTCTAGCGTTAAGCGTATATTCTAACAATTGGTATCAGAGCCATACTCTCTGAAAGACTTAACAGTTTGAGAGAAACTTTTCATGGCTTCTACTCATAGTGTTTATGCAGGACTAGGTGAAGGGAAATGCTTCACAAGGCCACCACTATTCGATGGCACAAACTATACTTATTGGAAGGAAAGGATGAGAATATTTATTCAATCAAATAATTTTCTACTATGGAAAATTATCAAGAATGGAGAGCAAATTCCAACCAAAAAGCTAGAAAATGAAATGGTGCCAAAATTGGAAGATTAGTATGATGCAGACGATATTAGAAAGGTGGAGAACAACGCAAAAGCCATCAACATGATGTACTGTGCTGTAAATCCTGATGATTATCGGAAAATCTCATGTTGCACCACGGCTAAGCAAATGTGGGATAAATTGGAAATTACCTACGAAGGTACGGACCAGGTAAGAGAAGCTAATATAGATTTTCTAACCCATGAATATGAACTTTTTCATATGAAGGAAAACGAGAAGATAGATGATATGTTCGAACGATTTTAAAAAATCGTTAATGATCTTCATGCTCTTAAGAAGACTTTCACGGATAGGGAACTTGTTCGTAAAATTCTTCGAAGTCTCACTCCGGAATGGCGCTCCAAAGCCGACGCTATTCAAGAGTCAATCGGCATTACAAATGTCACAATCGACGGGCTTAGAGGTAATATCAAAACCTATGAATCTACTATTCTTAACCCTCCTTTGGATGATCAAAGGAAACGAAGAATCGCCCTTAAAGCAAGCACGGCTCAACCTCAAAATGATGAGGATTCAAGCGACGACGATAACGAGTTCAGACTCGTTATTAAGAAATTTCACAAGTTCATGCAAAAGAAGTATGAACGAAAAGGTAAGCAACAAGGAGACCAATTGAAGTGCTATGGATGCGGTGAAATCGGGCATATCAAATCAAATTGTCCAAATATCAAAAAGGAAAAGAAACCATTCAAGAAACAAAGAGCATACATCTCTTGGGGAGGCGACTCCGGAGACGAATCAAGTGATGGAGAAGGAAACGAGACCGCAAACTTGTGTCTTATGGCACACGAAGAAACTCAAAATGAGGTATGTACTTCTTCTAAGAACTATTTCACTTTAGAAGAAATGCAAGATGCATTTGATGAGTTGTATAAAGAGTTTATTAGCGCTTCTAAATCTATAAAAGATTTAAGAAAACAATTTTCTTCAAAAGAAAAGGATTTTGAAAAACTTACTCTTGAAAATGAGAAATTAAAAGAGGAAAATAAGTTTTATGGCAAAAGAAGCGCCGATAAACCCGAAAGCTCAAATAAGGATTGTACTTCTTGCAAATCTCTAAAGGAAGAAGTAGAAAGTCTTAGAAGCACTTTGCACAAATTCAATTCTTCACACAAAAATCTCAATGAAGTGCTTGTAAATTTGAAATCCACTAAGCACGGTATAGGCTTTAAACACGAGCCAAAAGAAAAAGTTGAGTCCATTCCTAAACCACCTAAGACTCAACTTAGGCAAAATAAAATAAATGTCAACACTCAACCTAGAAATTTAAATCGTAGAATTGCAACTCATCCTAGAACAAATGCTAGAAGAAATAGTGGCATGTATAGACCACCTAGACAAGATTTTCGAAAACTACATCAAAACTATATTCCTAACAATAGAGTAAATATAAGAAGAAATATTGGCATGTATAGACCACCTAGACAAGATTTTCGAAAACTACATCAAAACTATATTCCTAAAAATAGAGTGAATAAATTTAGACCTCTAAATTATTATCATCCTAGAAGAATGCACAATCCGAATGTCATTTGTCATTATTGCAATAAAATTGGACATATTGCTCCCGCATGCTTCACTAGACATAGACATTTCACTGCAGGACAATCACACCAATATGTTGCACCTAAAGCACAAGGACCCAAAATGGCTTGAGTACCAAAATCTCATTAATTTGATTTGTAGGTGTGTTTGAAGGGATCAAGTGTACTTTGGTACCTCGATAGTGGATGCTCCAAACATATGACCGGGGATGCATCAAAATTCCTTCAACTAAAACCCACAGAAGGAGGAAATGTTATTTTTGGAGACAATAACAAAGGAAAAATTATCGGCATTGGATCGGTCGGTAAGGACGAATCCTCCTCCATTAAGCATATTTTGCTAGTTAAAGGTCTTATACATAATCTCTTGAGCATAAGTCAATTATGTGACAAGGGAAATCTTGTATTATTTGACTCCGAAGAATGCTTAGTTATCCGTCGTAGTGATTTTAAAATTATTCTTCGTGGTATTAGAATGGATAATATCTATATGGTTGATCTTGAAAATTCTTCATCAAGTTATGTGAATTGTCTTTTGAGTAAAGAATACGACATGTGGTTATGGCATCGTAGAGTAGCTCATGTAAATATGAATCTTTTAAACAAACTAGTTTCACAAGATTTAGTAATTGTTCTTCCAAACATGAAATTTGAAAAAGATTCTACTTGTGATTCATGTCAAAAAGGGAAACAAACAAAAGCCTCTTTTAAATCCAAAAATGTTGTTTCAACCACTAGACCTTTACAACTTCTTCACATGGATCTTTTTGGACCATCTCGTATTGAAAGTCTTGGTGGAAATCTTTATGCTTTTGTAATTGTTGATGACTACTCTAGATTCACATGGACGTTATTTCTTGCTCATAAAAGTGATGCCTTTCATGCTTTTAAAAGTTTTCTTAAACGTGTTCAAAATGAAAAGAACACAACCATCACTTCCATAAGAAGTGATCATGGGGGAGAGTTCGATCACAATCTCTTCGCGGATTTTTGTGACGAACTCGGTATTGAACATACCTTTTCGGCTCCATGTACACCACAACAAAATGGAGTGGTGGAACGTAAAAATCGATGTCTCGAAGAGATGGCTAGAACCATGCTCGATGAGGCTAAGATTTCCAAAAAATTTTGGGCGGATGCCGTGAGTACCGCAAACTATGTTTTAAACAGAGCTGTCATAAGACCGATACTCATAAAATCTCCCTATGAACTCTATAAGGGAAGGAAACCAAATCTTTCCCATATTAGAGTCTTCAGTTGTAAATGTTTTATTCACAACAACGGAAAAGATAATTTGGGAAAATTTGACGCGAAATCTGATGAAGGAATTTTTCTTGGTTACTCATCGCGTAGCAAAGCATATTGAGTTTTCAATAATCGAACCAAAACTGTTGAGGAATCTCCTCATGTAGTATTTTGTGAAAATGATGCTCGCATGGCGAGAAAGGATTCTTGTGTTGATCTTGCAGATGCTTTAAAGAAAATCAATCTTCAAGACGAGGTACAAAAGGAGGATCCAAAGGAAGTTCAAGATGAAGTCATGGAACAACCTTCGGAAGAAGTACCACCACAAGAAGAAGAATCTATGATGCCTAAGGCTTGGAGGACGTCTAAAGACCATCCTCTTGACAAGGTAATTGGCAACATCGAGAAAGGGGTAAGTACACGAAATCTTCTTTAAGACACCGTAGGACATATGGCTTTTGTTTCACAAATAGAACCTAAAACCATTTCTGAAGCAATTGGGGATGAGCATTGGACCTTGGCAATGCAAGAGGAGCTTAACCAATTCAAACGTAATGATGTTTGGGAATTGGTGCCAAGACCCGATAATCACACCATAATTGGTACGAAATGGGTTTTTCGGAATAAATTAGATGAAAATGGTATAATCACTAGAAACAAAGCTAGGCTAGTTGCTAAGGGTTATAATCAAGAAGAAGGCATTGATTATGAAGAAACCTATGCACCCGTTGCACGCCTAGAAGCCATTCATTTATTACTTGCTTTTTCATCATCTATGAATTTCAAATTATTTAAAATGGATGTCAAAAGTGCCTTCCTCAATGGTTTTATTCAAGAGAAAGTGTATGTTGAACAACCCCCGGGCTTTGAAGATTTTACATCTCCCGACCATGTCTTCAAGCTTAAGAAAGCTTTATACGGTCTTAAACAAGCTCCTCGAGCTTGGTATGAACGTCTAAGTAAATTTCTCTTAGACAATGAGTTTGAAAGGGGGAAAGTTGACACCACAATTTTTATCAAAAATAAAAACAATGACATTCTATTAGTTCAAATTTATGTCGACGATATTATTTTGGTGCTACTTATGATTTTCTATGCGAGGAATTCTCAAAGTTAATGACTGGCAAATTCGAAATGTCAATGATGGGTGAGCTAAACTTCTTCTTGGGGATGCAAGTGAAACAAATGAAAGAGGGAACTTTCATTTGCCAATCCAAATATTGCAAGGAGTTGCTAAATCGTTTTGAAATGAGCAACGCCAAAGCAATGGCCACCCCAATGAGTACATCCGACCATCTTGACAAAGATGAGAAAGGTAAGGAAGTAGACACCAAAAGTATCGAGGTATGATCGGATCTCTTCTCTATCTTACTGCTAGTAGACCGGACATCATGTTTAGCGTATGTTTATGCGCTCGATATCAATCATGTCCGAAGGAGTCGCACCTAACTGCGGTAAAACAGATAATGAAGTATCTTATTGGAACTATAAATGTGGGACTATGGTATCCCAATGGTTCTTCTTGCCAACTTGTTGGCTATTCCGATTCCGATTTTGCGGGTTGCAAATTGGACCGCAAGAGCACTAGTGGCACTTGCCATTTGCTCGGTAGCTCTCTAGTTTCTTGGTTTAGCAAGAAAAAAGTAAGTGTTGCGTTATCCACAACCGAGGCTGAATATGTAGCCGCGGGGAGTTGTTGCGCTCAAATCCTTTGGATGAAACAACAACTCTCGGATTATGGTCTTAGTATTGATCATGTTCCTCTTCGATGTGACAATACTAGCGCCATAAGCTTGACGAAGAATCCTATTCTTCAGTCAAGAACGAAACACATAGAAATTAGACATCACTTTATAAGAGATCACGTTCTTAAGGGCGATGTCGAAATTGAATTTGTTGTAACCAAAAATCAATTGGCCGACATCTTCACAAAGCCTTTAGAGAAAGAGTCCTTTTTCCGCATTCGTAGTGAACTCGGAATTCTTGACTCCACGATGATCTAATTCATGCATTGCATTTTTCTTTAAATAATTACTAACTTGAGCGTCGGAGGCGCCTAATTCTTTTTTGCAGGTATTGCCCCAAAGACAAGGGGAATTTTCAGGCACTGGTAACGAATAATCGATTATTGACTCAGCACAATCGATTATTTCTAACATCTTAGTTTGCAGGAATTTGGCAATAATCGATTATCATATATTACTAATCGATTAAGTTGAGATTCAGTGTTACAGGTTTTATAATAATCGATTATTTAGTACTGCATAATCGATTATCTTTTATCGTCTCGGCTTTTCGTCACTTCACTGGACTGAAATAATCGATTATCATATTAAACAAAATCGATTCTTCCCCGAGCCCGGATACTCATAATACTTTCTGTCTTCAAATAATCGATTATCTCCTATCGCATAATTGATTACTTCTCTGCCTACAATTCAAAATATTGGCAATACTCGATTATTCAGCCTCCATAATCGATTAGCAATGGTCCGTGCTTTTAATTTTGTTACCGTTTCTGACCGTTTGGCTTACGAAATCTGCAGCTTTTTTGCTCCATAAATGCCTCACTTCTTCAACTCTATAAATAAGTATGTTCATCCTTCAAATTTCTCACTTCACACTTCACTCTTAGCTTCAAACAATCTTCCAATGTCTTCAAACTTTTGAAACAACTCCTATTTCTTCATACTAATGACAAGCAAGCACGCTAAACGCTCTCGTTCCGGCAAACAAATTGCCTCCTCTTCCGCCGCTCCTCCACCCGTTTTCAATTATAAAGACGGCTCTTATTTGCGTTTTGATACTCAACCCGAACTTCTTCGATTTATTGAAAAGTTTGAGAATCGAGAAATCCTTCCGCCTCGTTTTTCAACTACTCGATATCTTCAAGATAGCGCACCCCCATCAACAGAAAATATTCTTATACAAAGCCAACTCATTGACTTTCTATATCTTCAAACTCCTTACATTCACCCTGCTCTAATCCGTGCCTTCTATTCAAATCTAGAGAAGGACGAAGATGGTGACCTTGTCTCTAACATCAATGGAGTTCCAATCTTTGTAAATGAGGAAAACTTGCAACTCCTCACTAACCTTCCCCGAAATGGTGAAGACATCTCTCTCTACACTAGAGAAGCAGGCGCTTTATTTGATGAACAACTTCTTTTCCACCAAATTGGTATTGGCGACTGTCCGGAGAATCGTCGCCCAACTATTACGCACATGCGCCCAGAATATCGTCTAATATTTTATTTCATCACCCGAATTCTCAAACCCCGAAAATTCAATCATACAACCCTCTCTCATGAGGATTCAAAACTCTTACATGCAATTATCACCGGAGCTCGCATCAATTGGTGCAAGTTCGTCATGACTCATATGTATGATGCAATCGGGGACGATAGGCCGATCCTATATGCCTTTCTCATAATGGCTATTTTTGAAGCCTCCGGTATCGACACCTCCGTCGGTCCACACAAAAAGGCAACAAAGCATTGGGAAATTCAAGAATCTTCATTTCCCAATATTGGTGAAAATCCTCCTCCTCCTCCTACACAAATACGTCGTCTTCAAGCTCCTACTCTTCAAACCATTTCGGACTAACTTGCTTCTTTGTCAACCTCAATGACTCGTATTGATCAAAACGTCACTCGTTTGACTTATGAGCTTCATGGGTACTTTGATCATATCAACTATTCATATGCCCAAATTGTTATTCCGAATGAAGTGCCGGATGCCGAGCCGGATATCAATGATGACAATGAATAAAAAAAAATTTTGTATCGCTTGAATTATATTCTGTCTATTTTTTTGCTTTCTCATGTATGTTTATTATTTTTAATGATAGTTCATTATTTTTGCTAATGTCAAAAGGGGGAAGAATAAGGGGCTATGCACACTAATTCATATTAATTCATATTGGCATAAATTGAGGGGGAACTCATAAATTGAGGGGGAATTTATACTTATCTTATGCATATCCCGATATTGGTTTGCCATTATCAAAAAGGGGGAAATTGTTGAAACATGTTCTCAAGTCGCTAAAACTAAACCTGTGTTCATTTCTGTAGGTTTTGATAAATGACAAACCGACGCGCATGGAACATCGACATATGCCAAATTCCAACAAAGAGCAAGATCAAGAATATCAAACAAAGTTATAAATGAGTCACTTTATAGTGTGATCTTGATCCGACAACTTATTCAAGTCTTGGCTTCTCTGGTAAAATCATTTTCATGCATCATTGAGTTAAACCAAAATGATTTTCAAACATTTTCATTTTAGCCAAAATGATTTCCAAACATGTTTTTCAAATCTGGACATAAATAATCGATTATGTATTTCTAATAATCGATTATGTTGAGGCAGTGTATAACCGGATTTTCAAAGCAACGAAATAATCGATTATGTCTCTTCTAATAATCGATTATGTTGAGGCAGTTTATAACCAGATTTTTCAATACAGCAAAATAATCGATTATGTCTTTTAGGTAATCGATTATGTTAAGACCGTTGCCAAAGTATTTTTAAATCGCTGAAATATAATCGATTATATACAAGGCTATAATCGAATATGCTTGCACAGAATCTGTTTCCGATTTTTTAACGTTAACTGATAATCGATTATGTAACTTAAATAATCCATTATTATGCTTAAAATCCGCATATGATTTTTGAACGATCTGCAGATAATCGATTATGTAGATCATATAATTGATTATGCAAGCACAAAATCAGCAATTAGTGATTGGCAATTAAGCAACGGTCTTGGTGACTTTGAGCACTATAAATACACCTCAAAATCACTCGTTTAAGTACAACAACTGATTACATTCTTGCTTAAGCTTACATACTCTCTTATCAATCATTTTATATTCATTTCATAGCTTTTTGAGAGCCAAACTCTAGACTAAGTTGTTGTGTTCTTGAGCGTATTGTTTTTTTACTCATATCTACTCTATAAAGAGAGTCTTGTCTTGAGTGCTAAGTGTTTGCACACACTTGAAGGGATAGTCTAATCCCTTGTTGTAAGAAGGAAAGGTAGTTCCTTGGTTTGAAGTCTTGAGGTGCGGTATCCTCGAGCAGGTTGAAGTCTTGTAGAGTGTATATCTACGAGCAAGTGTAATGGTTTGTTAGGCACCCGTAAGCTTAACGAAGTTAGTGTAAAACTCGAGAGAGTCTCTCGGGGACTGGACTAACCACGCGTTGTGGTGAACCAGGATAAACTTGGTGTGTTCTCTCCTTACTTTTTTATTTACCGCACTTATTTTACTCCTGCAATTTGAATTCCGCAAATTTACATTGTTTTATTTTAACGCTATTCACCCCCCCTCTAGCGTTAAGCGTATATTCTAACATGGTCTACCTATCATCGTCCATGTTTGGCTGACTCCTTTTTTAGGCAAGGGGACCCCTACTGATATTGACTCATATGTTGATAGGCTATAAGCTAGAAATAGGTGAACACTAAAAAGTAGGTGGAAAACCAGCTTAAGCTGGTTGTACTTTTAAGTTCGTTTAATTCACACAGGCAGGGTGATTGAGGTGCGTGCTTCGCAAGTTTTTACTTTCTTAACACAACAAAACAAAGGCATGATAGTATTGTACTCAACTGCTCGTGCCGTATATATGGATCTATCTCCATATCTAAATATGGAAGAACCAACACAACAAGGGCGTAACCAACGGAAGGTTCTCACCCTGTCCCCGACATTGGTTTTGGATTTTGGAGTTTTTGTCCCAACCTAGGTTAGGGGGTCGTTAGACCGTAGCTTGCTGCTGAAAAACGTTGCTAGGCTAGCGCGACTCACTTCTCTCTTCAAGCTCCGCCCCCTTACTCAATCTCAACATCCATAAAAAAGCCCTTTCTCCTTTTCTAAATAAGGTAAGCTTTGAAGCAGTAGCTTGCTGGTTATTCCATCATCCAATCCACAACAAATCGAATGAAACCTGGCGAAAAAGAAGTGAACACTTGCTGAGGAACGAAGTTTCGTGTTTGTTTTGAATAGATAAGGAGTAGGTGAGTGAGTGATTCCTCACTGACCTAAGCAATTTCGATCACCTAGCAGGCCCACCATCACAGGGAATCTCAAAGCCCCGAGCTCTGTAGTAAGGCACATGTTCGAAAAAGGTGACATGTTAAGAAAGGTTTATACCAATATACCTGCTAAAAAAAAGCAATAAATTTTCAACCCCTCTCGCAGTCATCAAACCTACAACACCAAAATTCCTCTCTGCCCTCTGCTCGGCAACGCAATTCCCATGCTCACAGCCAGTTAGAGCAAAAAAATCCACCCTCGTCTTTCTTTTAAAACTTACCTCAATCTCGTAAATGTCCTTCCAAAATCCTAGCGTAAGGTGTATGATCTGCCAAATCCTGTTGCGATCAAAACACTCACGCAAGTGCACATGCTCGTCAAGTATAAACTAGTGAGTAGAGTATCGTTCCCACGAAGACTTATAATTAGCTTCTGACTGATTTAAACTCAATATCTTTATCTATCCACTAATTTACTCACAAAAAAGATTTGATTATTTTTCTAACTAACTCCTAACAATTTAATCTAGATAAAGCAATTAACTAAACAAGCAGCAATTTTTGTTAACAAACAATAGAGGAGGATATTCTAAGGTCACGGGCATACTCAACAATCGTGTTGTGTTTTCAGCTTCAACGACTAATTCAATTATCTAGGTTATAGATTGACAAGGTTAATAATTATCGTAAGAATTTGTCGAGTTCTTACTCGCCTATTCAAGTTAACTCGATGCCTATTTATCTATGGAAGTAAGATTAACAAGAATGCATTTAAAACTCATGTATTTCAACCAAGCAAGGCAATTGGGTATATGTCTATCCCAATTGCGAATCCATTCCCCGATGCCCAGGTTCAAGAACTTGCTCTATTTAATTTTATATGCAATCTAATGTTCCCACTTTTGAGTTCAACTAAAGATTCGTAGATAGTACTTCGCTGTTAGCTACTCAGCAAAATAATTAAAATCAGAATTAAATAAATAACCCAATATAATAAACCTACTTCGTTGAATCAAACTTCAAACAACAACGTTCATGTTTTACCCATGACCCTAGAACAATGAGTTCTAGCCACTCATACTATTGTTCAACATAATTAGGTTTAAGATCATCACAATTATCAAAAACAAAGAGAAGAAAAGAAGAACTTGATGATCCAAATTCTCCTTGCCTATTGCCTCTCTAATTCTTGCAAAGCCTTATGAAAACCTTGATATCTTGACCTTGGGCGAGCTTGACTTTATATAGGTTAAGTGGCCTTTTCCCCCAGATTTCCATATTTGCCCCTTAAACTTTGCTCTCGTTTCTCGGACATGCACGGGCGCGCAGTAGGCCGCACATCTGGACGCGCAACTGCCCAGTCCACTGTAATGAACACGCATATTATGCATGGGCGCGCATGCCCAGGTGTCCAACTTTACCATTTACTTGTCTCTCTTCGATCACACTCAGTCCTGCGGGGTCTTAATTGCTCCTGAATGGTTCCAATCGATATTTTCTTGCACAAAATAGGCTCCTTGACCTGCAATAAATTCTATTCGCTATTAGAGCCCATATTTCATCAATTAATCATAATATACGATCGGAATATCATCAAGTAAGGCATAAACAATGGCTAAATCACCTAGATTTTGCCTATTATCAAATCCATTGTTGACTTCACCACGATCGATTAGGTGAAAGGGTTCTTCAAGGTTTATTTTTTCATACAGGCAGCGTGGTTATTGTACTCATATTGTGCCAGCCATGCAATTCGTACTGCATTGGCAGAATTGCTATACACTCTATAAAAAGAGGTGGATTTCCAATTGGTGCTCAAAAGAAGGGTGGAAAACCTTTGAAGGTGAGGCAGATTTAACGCTACGCCCTTCCCTTAGTGCCTCCCTCTAGGAGGGGCTCACAACCGAAGGATGCACGGGGTGAAATTGCCACCATGAACTAAGGATTGGAAGGGTTGAGGATAGAGTTTCTTTTTCATTTCCAGAGTACTTGGAAAGAGCTATAGCAGCTTACGATGCAGTTGATTTGGAAAGATACGCCAGGGCGGTTGGGTAGGGAGTCAGATCAGGACAACGGTCCTGCTCTGCTTTATACTAAGAGAGTGTGGTTGGGTCTGACTCCGCTATAGGGCTAGTATACCGAGCAGCTTCGAATTCTACTGTGCCAGTGCACAAAGCAAGCATACAACGACTGTGTAAATCTTTGGTCTGTCTATCATTGCCCATGTTGGGCTGACCGTTGGTTGTCCCTCTATTAAAATGTTGGGTAAGTAGCGGGGAATTACCCGTATTCAGTACGAGCAGAGTGGAAACTGCTCATACCTTTCGGACTTTGGGGGAATGAAGGTTCCCCTATTTGATAATACTTTTATTTCATGCTGACATAACAGGGGAAAGAGGCTTCTAGAGCATGTCTTTGATGACCGAATAAAGGAGAAAAATAAAACTTTAAGGTCCACCAAAAATAAAAAAACAGACATCATGCTCGGCGGCCTACATTGCAACAAATTTTCTTTTTCTGCAGCATTGCTTCTATGATCTTAGGAGCACTGGCCATCGGAAGAGGCCAGCCTTTGAGCCTGTATTGGAAGGGGATCTTGGTTTTTTTATTGGAAAAGAAACCCCAGGGGTTACGTCTTATTCCCGAAGAGATGTTTGATCTCCCAAGTCTAGGGACTTCATCCGGTGCTAATGGGTCACGTTGTCTGCAGCCTCTTGCCCTACCCATGCTTTCCGCTTTCCTAGTATTACAACCCTTCGTGTAGGAAGGTGTAGGAGCGAAGCCTAAATAGAGTTTCGTCTATGGAGCCTAAAGCTTAAACCATGTTTCCTAGTAAGTTGGCCTAGTCTCTCGCCCAACCTTCGCCTTCTTCAGTGGCCAAGTTGAAGCGTTCAACGTCGGCCTACCACCTTTTTTTTGAAGGTTGAGCTTGTTCAATTGAAGCTAATGCTATGCTGCCCTTCCCTTGCTCAAGAGAAAGCGAGCTGCCTAGGGAACGCAAGTTTGATCGAGGATTGGAGAGGAGAGGTAAAATAAAGGGAGCTTTACAACCGGCATTTCCCTTCTTCACTCACGCAATATTGCTGGATCGGGCTTTCGCCCATTGTCCAAGATTCCCCACTGCTGCCCCCCGTGGGAGTCCAGGCCGTGTCTCACTCCCAGTGTGGCTGATCATCCGAAAAGACCAGCTAAGCATCATTGGCTTGGTTAGCCTTTACCTGACCAACTACCTAATACTACGCAGGCTCATCAAACAACGCTTTTTAGCTTTCTTCAGGATTTGGCCCGAACTGTTCGACAAATTCCCACGTGTTACGCACCCGTTCGCCACTTTGTTCTCAACTCTTCTCACCTTCTGGGCGAGAGAAGAAAAGAAATTGTGAGGGAATGCACTGTGACTGATATCATTCAGGCAATTCCATTCTTATTGTCCTAGGAAGAAGTCTAAGTGGTTAATCTGACGACTTAATTCTCAATGCGAGTGTGTCGACCCCATACGTCTTTGATCTTCCTTTCTCCTGATGTAAGAAAGTGACACAGGCTTGGCCAGGTTTTTTCAAAGTTGATGGTCAAGTTCCCTGCTACTTCCGTAAATACGCCTTGGATGAGCCTAACAGCCGTATACCTGGAAGCACTTTTGTTTTCAACTGCCAGATGGTAAAGGAAGGCGCCACTTTTTGAAGAGAGAGAAAGAAACCTCCCTAACTTAGAAAGGCCCAGACTGTGCTGAGGAAAGAATGGCACACCAGGGTGGTTGGGTGGGAGTCAGATCAGGACAACGGTCCTGTATAGAGTGATGCGTAGTATGAACATGGAACTCCTTATTCCAATCCAAAAACCGAAGGGAAGAATTACCGATCTCCTATAGAATTAGTCATAGTAGTGATTCCGTCAAGATATCGAGCAGTTCACATAGATCGATCATAGGCCTTTCTCTACCTTCAAACGAGAAAGAAATAGTAGAAAGATAGGTTTCTTTCTTTCGATGAGGAAAGCGGGCTAGATATCAAGCCTTTTCTTCCCTGCCTCCTCGGCCTTCAATCCCATCCTGCAGCCAAAGTGATAGTGTATGTAGCATCCACCGGTAATGTGTGGAAGAGGTCGGAAGGTTCTCACCCTGTCCCCGACATTGTTCTCCGACGATGTCCCCTGGGCGAGAGGAGCCACCATTCTCTTTCTTTCTTCAATCGTTCCGATCAGGACAAGTGGTTTGCCGCTGAGTGGTTTATGATATCAGGAATAATGGTATATTGACATCTCATCAGGAGGACAGGGGGATATGGAAAAAGAATAGTAGTGAGTCATTTATTCTCAAAGCTGGTTGGGAATCGATAAGAAATCAAACGGGCATTCAAGCTTGGAACCTCAGATCTAAAAGGAAAGGAAGTAGAATAAGGGAAGGTTCCAAGTAGCTGATTGCACATTACTAAGGCAAGGAGTAAGACGTCTGAGAAGGGATGCCGAAAAAAGGCTTCAATTGTTTCTGGTGCAAAGCCAGTAGTACTAGGACCTTCGAGTTGAAATTTCCAACTATAAACAAATGTAGCGAAATCACCTCCATTCTTGATTTCTATTGTGACAGAGGGAGGTATCATAATAGAGTCAAAATCATGATTAGAGTCAGTCCGGATAAAAGGTCGATTAATAGAGCCAGCTCCACTTCCGAGCCCAGGAAAGCAAGAATAGAGGAGGCACATGCTAGCCATTAGAAGAAACCAAAGGCAATTAGATCATCTTTGAATAGGTAGCCCGGTTAACCAGACAAGCTAGATGGACCTCCTGCCATAGAGGAAAGGAAAGACCTGGGACCTATACTCCCCAATTTAAGAATATCATCCCAATTCAGGTCTTCTTCCAGAGTCGTTTGTTTGTTCCAGAGTCGTTTGTTCCAGACTCTTTCTCTGTCGTCAACTCAACATCATCATCGCCTGCAAGATAAGGCCAAAAACTTGACTTTACTAAACAATCGAGAAAGGGCCTTTCTATCTAGAAATAGAAAGACCTACCACTTTATTTTATACTCTATCCAGAAGATGAGAATTTGTTTTTTAGATTTCAATAGAGGTAGTCCTAGATAAAAATATTAGGAATCAAAGTAAGGAAAGTAGCATTGATGGAACGGGGAATCGCACCTTCAGTGAAGAAATAAGGTGACCAGCTGGAAGTTTTTAACTTTCAGGAAGAACATAGAATAGTAGAAGATCCAGCATGCAAAACACGGCGGTCATTATAAATTCACGAATTAGAAATGTTGTAATATACTCTTTCCCATAACTTCTCATACCAGACCAATCGATTTTTATATGGACAAGACGAGATCATCTCACTTAGAAGCTGCTTTTGGGATGTAGTAGTAAATACGGATTGGTACGGAAAAGAGGCCGGTCCCCTTCTTCTCATCATATTAAAGGAGCGCGGCTCTGTATGAGGCTCATCCGAGCCTTAACCAGCAAAGGGGGACAGCCATGCCAATCCAAGCACAGTAAAAGTGTGCCCACTCTACCCTTCTTTCTTTGCCCTAGACTTCGTTCTTCAAGGAGATCCATGTGCATTTCCTCTGTTCTATGCTCGCTACGCCCTTGTGCCGTTAGTTGAAGTATGGGTCATCGATTCAATCTATCTTGATGGGCTTTTTCTAGTAGGTAGCGATCGTTGGCTCTGCGTCCACCAAAAGTCAGTAATCTTCGTCACTGTCAGCATTTGGTACTCTTTGGAGGCGCTTTTTTGCCTTCTCTTTGCTCTGGACAGGAGCGCCAGTGGACACGGGGAGGGAGCAGGCGAAGCGTGTTATTCATAATGGAAAGTAAGATACCACTATTTCGCCCCGTCCTTGGCCTCGAGGAGTGGTGAGCAGCAGGGAACTTGTTTCAATCAAATGGCATAGTATGTTTTGCGACTCGACAGCATATTTCCTCCCTCTGTCAACCCCTTTTTTATGGTCGGGACGAAGATCAGGCCTGACTGACCGACTTCATTGATGGCACATTTCGTTCTGGGTGGTGTTTCAGTAATTATGAGTGGCCTCTATAGTCTTGGTAGCCTTTAGTCACTTTTGCTTACCTATCTTTTCCCATAGGATTCTAAACCTTCCCCTGATACGATCACCCTAGTTCAAAAGAAATTTCATTAGAGAGATGAGGCAAATGAAATCATCCACGTAAGGCTCGCATATGTTATGTAGGAGGTCACTGATAATATTTGTCATCGCTCTTTGATATGTTGCACTTTCTTTTCTTTTTTTTGGGCATGTCATTGTAAGGAAAGGAAGTGAGGGCACCCATCCAAATCGAATAGCTGAGACTACTATAAATCCTATTTTTCTACTTTAAGAGAAGCCTTCTAGCTCGTTTTAAAGTATTGAAGAGAGAGATAGGACATTCTAAAGATAGTTGTTGAGGAAGCATCTGATTTCTAACTACAAGTCCATTTTCAAGCTAACTGAATGCCTATCTGCTGCTAGTTCTATTCCACTATCTGCTCTTACTGCTCTCGTTGTCGGTGTGACAGCCTGAGTAGATGGTGCTCTCTTTCCTGTTGTTTTTAGGGTTCATAGTCTTGAAGTGAATGAATTAGAAAGAATTAAGGAAATGAGACGACTCTTTCTTGAACTATATCATAAACAGATCTTCCCCTCCACACACGAGTTTTTCTCTGTTCCTCTCGTATATCTAGATCAAGATCTCTATTACATCGTACAAAGGAGTTCCCTTCCCCTTCTCCTTTCTTGTCTAGAAAGGGGAAGAGGAGCTCAAACAAGGTTCAAAGATCCACCCCCCAAAGTATGGTTTAAAGAAAGCCTTTCGGGATAGTGAGGAACGTGATAGTGAAAGAGAGAAGACAAATACGAATTTTCTTTATCAACATAGTAGCGAGAAGAGAGACAGCGGATGGAATTGGATTATCAATGGGGCTAGTCCACATGGCCCTTAGCTTCAACTAGTTCAGTTTGACTATTTATCAAGAGTAGTTGCATTGCTAGTAGGCAGAAAATAAGTCAATGCCTAAAATCTGATAAATAGAAGGAAAGGAGATCAGAAAGATAGGCGAACGATTTGACTATTGTATAGGTCGAATGTTTCCATGAGCAGTAAGTCTTTTCGCTAAGCATATATAATAAAATAGAGTGAAAAGGTCCACCCCGAAACCAAGGGGGTACTAACTAAGAGTTTAGTCCTCTCTGAACCGCAGGAGATGAAAAAAATCATAAGAAGAGTCCGATAATAGTCGGTCTTTAAAGGCCCTTAAGCTAAGAGTCCCAATCTTCTTGAAAAAACATGATACGCGGAACCTTGGTTCGTGAATTTTCCAGTTTGAATTCCTATATTTAGTATTTAGTAGTTTCATTCAACAACTAAAATTCATGCTTTTGACGAAGCATTGGGTGTTCACTTCTACTTTCTGATCGATATACAAGCAGTTAGGCGCGAAGCTTTCTTCGTGAAATAGCTCGTCCTTGTCTCCCCATCAGTGGAAACTCTTTATCCAATCGATGAAGATCCCGAAACAAAGTCCCTAGTTCGCAAGACTATTCCATAGCTAGCTCGGGTTGAACCATACTTCCTGCAAGCACACGTTTTGGGGCAGACAAATCAATCAGGTCGAATAATCCGTTCCAGCTCCTGCTACCCCTCTTGCTGCTCGGCATGAATGAAGTTGAATACCCGATCTTCTCGGACAGAGCTTAGTCCTCTTCCCTGCTTCCCTTTCTTCGAAAGATTAAGAGTTATTGCTTAAAAAAGGTACGTACTAACAGAGAGTTGTTGAAACTAGCATATTGGAAGATCAATCAGCCAAAATAAGCATGAGCGGCTACGATATTCTAAGTTTCTTCCTCTTGAACGTATCTATAACCTTCATTAGTAGATTCATTAGAAAGATTTCTTGGAAGACTCAATTCATTAGATAAGCCTATTACATAATCACTGATAGCATTATTCACTGATAGGATCATTCGTGAAATTAACAAATCATTAATGGGCACTTTGAAGCAAGTTGATCCTAGAAGATCGTACAGGTTGGAGTTCTTACCTTCTTGGGACTCCATGGACCAAGATCTGCTTTTATTATATGGTCAATACCGATCTACTTTAGTAGATCATATGGATGTAGAAAAAGCTTCTAATTTGAGACAGGCTCATGTAGCTTGACCGACCCGTCATTGAAACACATGCTGGAGACGTATCGGCCTATATTCCCATCAATGTGATCCCCACTACTGATGTACAAATCTGTTTGGAGAAAGAACTCTTTCATCGTGAAATTAGACCTGCAATTAACGTCGGCTTATCTATCAGTCGTGTCGGGTCTTCCGAGAGTAACAAAAAATACTGTGAAAACACGATCGCCTGCCAGTGAACGGTTTTCTGCATTCATTCAATCTACGCAGAGTGAATCGGTCCCTAAGGAACCCCCGAAAGGGCTTCCATCCGATGGGTACACAAAAGTGACGAAGTCGCTTTGACTACACTCTTTAATTTGCTTCTGGTAAATTGAATTCAGGATCCTTCGTGCCCTTTATATTGTACGATTATTTTGTGGTGTGTGTAGACCGAAATTGTCTCGCGAAGCGGGTCAACGGTAGCCTAAAAGCAAGTCAAAACTACAAGAAGGGCGAGAGAAGTTTTGTGAAGGTAGAGAGAGATTTTAAAATCAGACTTCAAGTTGGTGTGCCGCATGTCGGATTAACGATGAGAAGCAGTCAAATCAGTAGCAAAGTCACCCGGACGGACGGTTGGTTGAACCGAGCGATAGCTTCGTGGTCGATAGCTCAGTAAGTTACGCCACCCGCCCTACTTCGAATAATAGATAGAAAGGGTGGGAGAGGGCTGAGGGACGGCAAAGGTACAAAAACAAAAACTGCATGACATACGTAAGTTCATCTTTGAATAGGAAGCCCGGTTAACCAGACAAGATGGAGGGACTTCCTGCCATAGAGGAAAGGAAAGAAGGCAAGAAAGAAGGAAGCTCTTAGCCCTCCATTAGACTTTTGTACGGGATTACATGCTTCTTTCCTTCCGCCGCAATTTCAACTCCCAGTCTCAGGTCAAATGCAGAATAGAGACTTGGTACCTCGGGAAAGGAGTAAGAAACTTAAGACTGGAAGAGGTTGAGACCAGAAAAGTGGTAAGAAGAGTATTTGAAATAGGAGCAACAGGGAACGAAGTGAAAAATGCGATCTTTATTGTATAATAGAACAAAAACTAATACCTTAATTGAATCGGTCAAGATCAAATCTGTTTATCAAAGTGCTTCTCCGATTGCTCAAGACATAAATAACTTGGCCTAGGATTTATGCCCGAAATTAGGTTCTAAAGGCACCATGAGAAATTACGACTTGATTATCTTCCGGAGATAGGTCAACAATTGTTGTCTTATTTGAGGAGAGCAGAACTTCACTTCTCTGCTGAGGCATAAGCAATAGCAAACAATCAAGCGTTGTAATGATCCAAAGGAAAATCTCCTGGCTCAATACTACAATAACCGCAACAGTCACTAGTCTGGTCCCCTACCCTACAAGGATCATAGGGTAGGTAACATTTTCACCATTCTAAAAGAATGGTACCTTCTAGTAAGCAGGTCTCTTCAGGCACTCCTAAAATAAAAGAGAGAATTCAATTCATTTTAGCCTCTGAGATTTGGACTACATGGACCTAAGCAACCCGCCGGCAGGCGCAGCCTTTCATTGTTGGAAACTTTGATTTAGATTGGTAGAATTCAGTCTAATCTTTTGGGGAAAGGTCTCTACTCTACGAACCAAGTCTTTCTGACGAGGCACCAACTTTTTTTTGATCCCTGAGTAGCATTTCCTTTCACTGAGGAATGGGCGGATACTTTAACATATGAGTCGCAGCATCAAGGTCTGAGCCAAATTGAGCAAGGGCGGATACTTTACGATATTGTGCCAATTCCAGTTTTGAACTAGCGCTCGGCTTTCTTAGATAATCAAATCAAGTTTAAAGCCAGTCAGGTCAATCGTTTCAAAGGAAGTTTTCATCATCAGAAACAACCTGATTTCCGACCTCTTGCATTGCATTACCATAACAAAAAGAAAAAAAGATTTTAAAAAAAGGGCATCCCTGACTCTATTCCTGACTAGAGAAGGGAATGCGGTGAATCACCAGTTTGGATCGAAGAATAGGCACCCACATCAATAGAGTAGCATGCGGATTGCTGCCCAGTGACACATTAAAGGTTGAAACATCAACAACTCTGAGCGCCCCAGTCTTAAGTCCCTATAAACCACTTTCCTAACAAGCAGCCTGCAACGGATATTGAATATAAAGTTTTAAATTTATTCAGTTCTAATCCCATCTTCTCTGGAAAATCCGAAAGCTCTTTCTATTTCAAAGCTTGTGTTTTGGTTCGTTGTTGGGACGGGTTCAAACTGGAGTGAAGGGACGAGGAAAAAATAAGTCCTCTCTTCCTGATCCTATCGAACCAGACACTGAATACATAGGATTCATCACTGGCTAGGACTTTCGAATCAAAGCATGGGCATCTGCTATTAAGAGGGAGCAGTAGATCGTCGATTGAAGAGCCAGGCCAGTAAACTTCTATTGGGACTTCTATTGATTATTAATTTACTCTAGGGACTCCCGCCAGAAATCAATCTCAAAAACATAGTTGAAGACCATATCTAACCTTTTCCTGAATAATACCCTCATTTTTCTTATAGCACCACCAGGTCCAAGGTTTTCCCGTGTAACCTAAATCAATTTCACCTAAGTTCCAATTAAAATCATTAAAGTCTCTAAAGTCTAATGATCTCTAGTTCTTCCTCCTTGTTTTTCTGAATCATCAAGAATATTATTAAAATCACCAGCTAAGACCCAAAAGCTGCCCAATATGAAGATTTTTAATTAATTCTTGCATTTGAGATCAACGATTAATTCTATCTGTACTTAGATACACAAAGATACACCAATATTGGCAGTAAGATACAATATCATGTATCAAAGTTTCAACATAAAAATAAGTGTGTGTGACGCCCCGGGCGGTTGTATTAAGAATTTATGCTCTGATCCCCTGTTAACTTCTTTACCCAAGTTAATTTCTGCTAATTTAATTTGTCAGGATGTTCTATTTTGAGTTTCAGAGAATTTTAGGAGATTTAGTCCCTAAATGATAGCTTAAGTGTTGGAAAATTGACAGTAGTTGGAACGGTGTGAATACGGCCTCGGAATGGAAATCTAATGCTCTGTTAGCTCCATTGGGTGATTTGGGATTGGGAGCGTATTCATATGGTGTTTTGGAGGTCCGTGGCTAATTTAGGCTTGAAATGCCGAAAGTTGAATTTTGAAAGTTTCTGGTTCGATAGTGAGATTTTGATCTGAGAGTCGGAATGGAATTTTAAGAGTTGCAATAGTTCTGTTATGTCATTTGGGATGTTCATGCAAAGTTTCAAGTCATTCGGATGAGGTTTTGTAGACTTTTTCATCGAAAATATATTTTTAGTGTTTTGGAATTTTAAGCTTGAATTCGATGAAAAGTGGTTGTTTTGATGTTTTTTATGACGTTCCGAAGATTGAAACAAGTTTGAATGATGTTTTAGGTTATGTTGGTGCTTTTGGTTGAGGTCTCGGAGGCCTCGGGTGTGTTTCGGATGCTCAACGGATCATTTTTAGAACTAATTGAATTGCAGAAAACTGTCAGCTCGTATCCTTCTTCGTTTTCGTGTCTTCTCCTCCGTGTTCGTGATGGTTTGCCTTTTTTCTTCTTTGCATTCACACCCAACCCCTCACGTTCGCGTAGTAGAATTTGGCACTGAGGGGTTGTGGCTATTTTCTTCTCCGTGTTCGCGACACAGCCTCCACGTTCACGTAAGCCTCTGCTCTTTACTCTCCGTGTTCGCATCCCTTATCTCACGTTCGTGATGGCCTTTTCCTTGGCAGCTTCAATTCCTTCTTCGCGAATGCGATTGTCCTTCTACGTTAGCTATGTACAAATTTATCTGGGCAGATTATTAAAAATCCCAATTCGAGGGTTTAAGCCTATTATCACATTTTTGAATTTGGGAGCTCAGGAGGGGAGAGTTTTGAAGACTTTTGCACCTGGGAAACTTGGATAAGTAATCTCTACCCAACTTAGATCAATTTTCATGATCCCTAACTTAAATCTAGTCTTTAAATTTCGAAATTGGTGGAAGAATTTGGGCAAAAATTGGATAAAACTTTATTGAGCGAATTATTGAGTTTTGATTGGCATTTGACATCGGATTTGGATAATTTTAGTATGGTTCGACTCGTGAGAGTACGATATTTTTGAAAACATAAATTTTACCTAATTCTGAGATATGGGTCCGAGGGGTATTTTGGTTATTTTATACAATTTTCCGTATTAGCTTAGAATTTAATTGTAGAATCAGCTTCTTGAAGTATTATTTACATAATGGAATGGAATTGAATAGATTTGATCCATTTGGAGTCAGATACTCATGGCAAAGGCGTGATTTCTAGTTGATTTTGAGCCAGTTCGAGGTAAGTAGCTTGTCTAACCTTGTGTGGGGGATCTTCCCCTTTGGATATAATATTTGATAGTTGGAATGCCTTGTACATGAGGTGACGAGTACGTAATTGAGCTAATTGTTGGAAATCCAGTTTTGCTTTAAGTATTTTAACTGAGTTCCTTTCATACATGTTTTATCCTATTTGCAAACTTAGCCTGTTTCGTATAAAAAAGCATGTTTAGTTGACTTACTTGCCTATTTGATTAAGCTGCATTAATTGCGTTATGTGAAATATGGTAGGCTAGTATTAACTGTTTACATGTATGAACTTAGTATTTATTTTGATATTTTGAGTTGCTGCTGTGTGTTTAGTTTGGGACTACGGGACGGCATCCCGTGAGATCCCCTACACATATTATGATTTGGACTAAGGTGCACGATACCAAGAGATCCCTGACAGGAGTGTTGATGATACCAAGAGATAGATACCAAGAGATCCCTGACATATGTATTGAGGAAACCAAGAGATCTTCGGGATACCAAGAGAGCCTCGGGATACCAAGAGATCCCCGGTTATTCTCCTTGTTGTGAGCGGTATTTCCTTGTGTTCTGCATTTATTTTGTTTCCGTTATTGTATTCTTATTATCCTGTATAGACTCTCTTTGTAGATTCTCCATTGTACTGTTTAATTTATCCTGTCATTTTATTATTATTTACCTCAGTAGGTGCCCTGACCTTTCTCTTCACAACCCAATCGAGGTTAAGCTTGGCACTTACCGAGTACTACTGTGGTGTACTCATGCCCTTTCTGCGCATATTTTTCATGTGCACATCTAGGTACCTCTGCACAGGCTTACCATCCTTGAGGCAGGGAGCTTTTGGAGACTTCGAGGTACATTTTCTGCGTCCGCAGATCGAAGAGTCTCCATCTTTATTCTATCTTGTAGTGTTAGCCCTTCTATTGTACTGTTGACGTAGACATTTCCCAAGTTAGAGCATTATACTATCTTTCTGTTAACTTGTGTTCCCGTGAGTTTTCGGATTTTGGGATAGTGATGTAGAAGTTTGAGATATTGTGATGTATATGCAGAGTGGAATTTGATATACCCTTCCTTTTTAGTTATTCTTTGTCTTAGATTTATATTTCCGTAAGTTTTGATTTATTTTCTGCACTTGTTAGGCTTACCTAGTCGTACATAATAGGTGTCATCATGACATTTCACAGAGGGTGAACTGGGGTCGTGACAAGTTAGTATCAAAGCTCTAGGTTTATAGGAGTCACGGAACACATGCCGGTTTGTTTGAGTTTCGCTGATCGGTACGGAGACGTCTGTACTTATCTACGAGAGGCTATGTAACTGTTAGGAAAAATCTTCACTTCATTTGATTTTCTTGTCGTGCGATATTTTGACATCACAATTTTAGACATCTATCTTCTATTCTCTTATAGATGGTGAGGACACGTGCTATTCGAGATGATCAGGCACCTGCGCCCCCTACTGCAGCCGTCATAGGTAGGGGTCGGGGTAGAGGCCGAGGACGCGCATATGGTGCAGCGAGATCACCTGCACGAGTGCAGCCGTCACAGGTAGGGGTCGGGGTAGAGGCCGAGGACGCGCACATGGTGCAGCGAGATCACCTGCACGAGCTGCTGCCGAGGTACCACCAGCAGATCCATCTGGAGTCCAGGCATCTGACACGCCTACTGCTACTACTATTCCAGCTCTTTAGGAGACTTTGGTACAGTTCATGAGTATCTACACAACTTTGGCTCGGGCAGGGTTGCTTCCCATTGCTGCAGCCACATCCCAGACCGGGAGAGAAGCATAGACTCCCGCCACCTGCACTCTTGAGTAGCGAGTGCATGTTGAGAGGCTCCTGAGATTATTCTTATACCGCCTGCAGTGCCAGTTCAGCCCGAGGGCAGTGGCTTCCGAGCAGAAGCAACTGAGGCTTGAGAGGTTCAAGAGGTATAAGCCTCGTGAGTTCAGTTTGTCTAGCATTGGAGGATGCTTTGGTATTTCTTGATTAGCGTTACCGCAATCTCCGTACTATGGGCATCTCAAGATCAAGCGGGATTTCTTTCACTACTTTCCAGCTTCAAGGAGCCGCCTATGATTGGTGATGCACCTATGAGTTAGAAAGTCCAGATGCGGCTGCTTCACTACCTTGGGCTCAATTCTCAGATCTATTCCTTAGAGAGTATGTTCCTCAGAGCCTCAGGGACGCATGGCACACAGAGTTTGAGCATTTGTGCCATGGTGCTATGATTGTTTCAGATTATGTTGTCTGTTACACAAGTTTGGCTAGGCATGCACCAGCCTTGGTTGCTACTGTTCGCGAGAGGGTTCGCCGGTTAATTGAAGGGCTTATTCCCAGCATCAAGTCTAGCATAGCTCGTGAGTTGTATATGGATATTTCTTATCAGCGGGTGGTAAGTAATACTAGGAAGATTGAGGGTATGCATGCTAGGGAGAAAGATGAGAGGGAGGCCGATAGGTCTCGAGAGTCGGGCCATTTATCAGGGGCCCGTGCCCTAGCTTCAGGTCGTCATGGTAGGGGTTATATGAGTCGCCCCATTCATTCAGCTCTTCCAATTGCCAGCAGTGCTCCAGCTCCTCCTAGGCCTCAAGAGCCTTATTATGCACATCCGGCCTTTAGCGCGCCTCTTGTGCGGGTTGCTTTAAGAGATCAGTTCAACAAACCTAGCCCGAGACAGTCGCAACCACCATATCCTCCCAAAGATTGTTTTAAGTGTGGTGACACCCATCATGTGGTGAGGGATTGACCTAGACATGGGATGAGTGCACTTCCACAGACTTCTCCGCCACAATGTGCGCCACAGAGTTCCCAGGCTATGATCACAGCTCCAGTTGCTACCCCATCTACCCAGTCAGCTAAGAGTGGAGGTCTGAGAGGTAGAGGTTGCCCTAGAGGGGGAGGCCAGGCCAGATACTATGTCATTCCTGCGCGTACCGAGGATGTTGCCTCCAATTTTTTCATCACAAGTATTATACCGGTTGGTCACAAAGATGCATCGGTTCTATTCGATCCCGGCTTCACTTATTCTTATGTGTCTTCTTATTTTTCTCCGTATTTGGGTGTACCCCGAGATTCTTTGAGTTCCCCTATTTATGTTTCTACTCATGTGGTATATTCTCTTGTTGTGGACCGCATTTATCAGTCATGTTTGGTTACTGTTCGTGGTTTTGAGACCAGGTCCGATTTATTGCTACTCAGCATGGTTGATTTTGATATTATTTTGGGCATGGCTGGTTGTCGCCCCGTTATGTTATTCTTGATTGTCACGCCAAAATCGTGACACTAGCTATGCCAGGAATAACGCTTGTTGAGTCGAGTGGTACTTTAGATCACACTCCTAGTAAAGTTATCTCTTTCCTTAAGGCTCAGTGTATGGTTGAGAAGGGTATGATGCGTATTTAGCTTATATGAGAGATGTTAGTACTGATACCGCTTCAATTGATTCAGTCCAGTAGTATGGGATTTTCCCGATGGGTTTTCAGCTGATCTTCTGGGCATTCCGCCTAATAGAGATATTGATAGTGGCATTGATCTATTACCGGGCACACAGCCCATTTCTATTACTCTGTATCGTTTGGCTCTTCCTGAGTTGAAGTATCAGTTAGAGGATTTGATTGATAAGGGTTGTATTCAACCTAATGTTTCACCTTGGGGTGCTCCTGTCTTGTTTGTGAAGAAAAAGGATGGTTCTATGCGTATGTGTATTGATTATCGCCAATTGAACAAGGTTACAGTGAAGAACCGTTATTCTTTGCCGAGTATTAATGATCTGTTTGACCAACTTTAGGGCGCACGGGTGTTTTCTAAGATTTATTTGCGTTTAGATTACCATCTGTTGATGATTCGGGGGCCAGATATCCCAAAGTCTTCTTTGAGGACTCGGTACAGTCATTATGAGTTTCTTGTTATGTCATTTGGGCTGACCAATTCCCCAGCAGCCTTTATGCATTTGATGCACAACGTGTTCCGGCCGTATCTTGACTCCTTCGTCATTATTTTTATTGATGATATTATGGAGTATTCCCAGAGTAGGGAAGATCATGAGTAGCACCTGAGGACTGTGCTTCAGACTCTGAGAGAGAAGAAGTTATATGCTAAGTTCTCGAAATGTGAATTTTGGTTGGATTCAGTGGCATTCTTAGGCCACATGGTATCGAGTGAGGGTATTCGGGTGGATCCAAAGAAGGTAGAGGCCGTGCAGAGTTGGACCAGACCATCCTCAGCTACAGAGATTCGTAGTTTTCTTGGCTTGGCGGGCTACTACTATCGTTTTACGGAGGGGTTTTCATCGATTGTAGCCCATATGACTAGATTGACCCAGAAGACTGCTTCATTTCAATGGACAGAGGAGTGTGAGTCAAGTTTTCAGAATCTCAAAACTTGGGGTGTGCATTCAAATCGGTTTATCGATAGATCGAATTGATTATCTGTTATCGAAATCGAAATCAAAAAATCAAAACCTTATTGAAATGGTAATGATAAGCATATGTACGAATTGATAATCGATAAATAATTATCAATAAGGGTCAAAATCGAATTTATAAATCCAATGCACACCGCTAGACTATAGGCACTTGTAAAATGAGTAATTACTTATTTGTGTAGATTAATATAACTTACAGAATGTATATATATTCCACTACTATTTTGAAAGCGGCTATAAAATATTATTTTCCCTAATCTGTACCCTTTCCTTTACTCTAAGTCCCTTACCCTATTATTTCCTCTACCATATTTAAGGAATGATCATATTTAAAGATCAAGGGAATGAAGTTCAAATTAACGGAAAACAGAATTAGCCATAACGATGTATTTTGTTTTATTTTGTTTTTTATACAGTTGGAGTGTTGGTGGCATACATTTGATCTCTTACTTTAGTTTTGTTGCATGTGCTTATTGACAAAATTTTTATGTTATAAATGGTATTCATCTTATTTTAGCTTCTTTTTGTCCATATTACTTATGCGCGTTTATAGCGATATACTTTCCGTGGAATCCCCAAATTTTCTTATTGGTGCAATTGATAACCAAATCGACAAGCCCCCAAAATCGATAAATCGAAATTGAACTAAACAAAACCTTATTGAAACGATAATGATAAGCATATGTACAAACCGATAAGGGTCAAAATCGAATCGACAAATCAAATGCACACCCCTACTCAAGACAGCTTTGACTACAACACTAGTTTTCATATTGCCTACTGGTTTGGGATCTTATACAGTCTAATATGATTGCCTCGGGGGTTGGCTTCAGAACAATGTTGATGTAGGATGGTAGGGTGATTGCCTACATGTCTAGACGGTTAAAGATATATGAGAAGAACTACCCTATTCATGACCTTGAGTTAGCTGCCATTTGTTCACACCTTGAAAATTTGGCGTCATTATTTTATACGGGGTTCCCTGTGAGATTTATATTGACCATCGGAGCTTACAACATTTATTCAATCAAAAGGATCTAAATTTGCGCCAGATGAGGTAGTTAGAGTTGCTGAAGGATTACGACATCACTATTTTGTATCATCCAGGCAAGGCCAATGTGGTGGCTGATGCCTTGAGTCACCGAGTGGAGAGTTTAGGGATTTGGGCATATTTACCAGCATCAAAGAGGCCTGTGGCGATAGATGTTCAGGCTTTAGCTAGCCAATTTGTGAGATTGGATCTTTTTGAGTCCAGTCGGGTTCTAGCTTGTGTGATTTCTCGATCTTCCTTATTCGATCGTATTAGGGAGAGGCAGTATTGTGACCCTCATTTGCTTGTCCTCAAGGACAAGTTTCATCATGGTGATGCCAGAGATGTTATTATTGGAGACGATGGGGTATTGAAGATTCAGGGTCAATTTTGTGTACCCAATGTTAATGGGTTTTGAGAGTTAATTGTAAAGGAGGCTCATAGCTCCCGGTATTCCATCTATCCGAGTGTCGCAAAGATGTATCAGGATTTGAAGTAGCACTATTGTTGGAGGAGGATGAAGAAAGATATAGTAGGATTTGTAGCTAAGTGCCTTAACTGTCAGCAGGTGAAGTATAAATACCAGAGACCAGGCGGGTTTCTTCAGCAGATAGAGATTCCGGAGTGGAAGTGGGAGCAGATCACCATAGACATTTTAGTTGGACTCCAACGGACTTTGAAGAAGTTTGATTCTATTTGGGTGATTGTGGATCGGCTAACACAAGTCCGCTCATTTCATTCTTATGTGTACTACTTATTCTTCAGAGCAGTTGGCGAAAATTTATATCCGGGAGATTGTCAATCTGCATGGTATTTTAGTTCCATTATTTTAGATAGAGGTACTTAGTTTACGTCACGGTTTTGGAGGGCCGTTCAGTGTGAATTGGTCACTCGGGTAGAGTTGAATACATCATTTCACCTTCAGACGGACGGACAGTCCGAGCGCACTATTCAAATTCTTGAAGATATGCTTCATACTTGTGTGATTGAGTTTGATCAGTTCTTTCCATTGGCGAAGTTTTCTTACAACAACATCTATCAATCCACCATTTAGATGGCACCGTATGAGGCTTTATATGGTAGGCGGTTTTGATATTCGGTAGGTTGGTTCGAGCCGGGTGAGGCTAGATTACTGGGCACAGATTTGATTCAGGATGATTTATAGAAGGTTAAGGTGATTCAGGATAGACTCTGTATAGCCAAGTCCAAATAGAACAGTTACACGGACCGGAAGGTTCGTGATGTTTCCTATATGGTGTAAGAGCGGGTTCTGCTCCAGGTTTATCCTATGAAAGGCGTTATGAGATTTTGGAAGTAAGGCAAGTTAAGTCTGATGTTTATCGGCCCTTTTGAGATATTGAGGCGTGTTGGGGATGTTGCTTATGAGCTTGCCTTACCTCCCATCTTAGCAGGAGTTCATCCGGTATTTCATGTTTCGATGCTCCGGAAGTATCACGGTGATCCGTCACATGTGTTGGATTTCAGTTTAGTCCAAATGGACAATGATCTATCCTATGTTGAGGAGCCAGTGGCTATATTGGATAGGTAGGTCATAAAGTTGAGATCAAAGAACATTGTTTTAGTAAAGTTTCAGTGGCGGGGTCAGCCGGTCGAGGAGGATATGCGCAGCCGTTACCCTCATCTTTTCACTACTTTGGGTATGTCTCTATGCTCGTTCGAGAATGAATGAATTTTTAAGTATAGGAGGATGAGACCTGGCCGGTCCTCTTAAGAATTTACGCGCTGATCCCCTATTAACTGCTTTCCCCAAGTTTATTTCTGCTAATTTGATTTGCCGGGATGTTTGTTTTTGCGTTTCAGAGAGTTTTGGGACATTTAGTCCCTAAATGAGAGCTTAAGTGTTGGAAAATTGACCGTAGTTGCAACGGTATGAACACAGCCTTGGAATGGAATTATGATGGTTCCGTTTTGCTCCGTTGGGTGATTTTGGGGTTGGGAGCATATTCGGGTGGTGTTTTGGAGGTCCGTAGCTAATTTAGGCTTGAAATGTTGAAAGTTGAATTTTGGAAGTTTGTGGTTCGATATTGAGTTTTTGATCCGAGGGTCCGAATGGAATTCCGAGAGTTGTAGAAGTTCTGTTTGTCATTTTGGGTGTGCGTGCAAAGTTTTAGGTCATTCGGACGAGGTTTGATAGACTTTTTGATCAAAAGTGTTTTTTAGAGTTTTTGGAATTTTAAGCTTGAATTTGATGAAAATTAAGTGTTTTGATATTGTTTATGGAGTTCCGAAGATTGGAACAAGTTTGAATGATGTTTTAGGTTATGTTGGTACTTTTAGTTGAGGTCCCGGGGGCCTCATGTGTGTTTCGAATGCTCAACGGGTCATTTTTTGAACTTATTGAATCGTAGAAAACTGTCAGCTGGTATCCTTCTTCATGTTTGCGTCTTCTCCTCCGCGTTCACGAAGAGTAATCTTAGAGGAGGAACTTGTTGTTCTTTGTGTTCGTGTTTAGCCTCCCGCATTTCCGATGGTTTGCCTTTTTCCTTCTTCGCGTTTGCACCCAACCCCTCGCGTTCGCATAGTAGAATTTGGAGCAGAGGGGCTGTGGCCATTTTCTTCTCCGCTTTCGCGACACAGCCTCCGTGTTCGCGTAAGCCCTTGCTCTTTACTCTCTGCGTTCAATACCCTTATCTCGCGTTCGTGGTCGCCTTTTCCTTGGCAGCTTTAGTTCCTTCTTCGTGAATGCGATTGTCTTTCCGCGTTTGCGATGCACAAATTTACCTGGGCAAATTATTAAAATTCCCAATTCGAGGGTTTAAGCCTATTATCACATATTTGAATTTGGGAGCTCGAGATGGGCGATTTTTGAAGACTTTTGCACATCTACCTAACTTAGATCAATTTCCATGATTCCTAACTTAAATCTAGCCTTTAAATTTCAATATTGGTGGAAGAATTTGGGAAAAAATTGGATAAAACTTCAGTGGCCGAATTATTGAGTTTTGATTGGCATTTGACATCGGATTTAGGTAATTTTAGTATGGTTGGACTCGTGAGAGTACAAGGTGTCTAAAAATATAAATTTTACCCGATTCTGAGATGTAGACCCAAGGGGCATTTTGTTTATTTTATATAATTTCACGTATTAACTTAGAATTTAATTGTAGAATCAGCTTCTTGAAGTATTATTTACATTATGGAATGGAATTGAATAGATTTTGGCCATTTGGAGTCGAATACTCGTGGGAAAGGCGTGATTTCGAGGTAACTGGCTTGTCTAACCTTGTGTGGGGGACCATCTCCTTAGGATATGATATTTGAAAGTTGAAATGCCTTGTACATGAGGTGACAAGTGCGTACTGGAGCTAAGTTTTGGAAATCCGTCTTTGCTTTAAGTATTTTAACTGAGTTCCTTTCTTACCTGTTTTATCCTATTTGCAAACTTAGCATGTGTTAGTTTAGAAAAGCATGTTTAATTAACTTATTTGCCTATTTGCTTAAACCGCCTTAATTGCATTACGTGAAGCATGTTAGGCTAGAATTAACATTTTACTTGTATGAACTTAGTATTTATTTTTATATTCTTGAGTTGTTGCTGTGTGTTTTAATTTGGGACTACGGGACGGCATCCCGGGGGATCCCCTGCACGTATTATGATCAAGACTAAGGTGCGGGATACGAAAAGATCCCTGGCTTGAGTGTTGAGAATACCAAGAGATCCTCGGGATACCAAGAGATCCCTAACATATGTATTAAGGATACCAAGAGATCCTTGGGATACCAAGAGATCCCCAGTGTGCATATTAAGGATACCAAGAGATCCTCGGGATACCAAGATATCCACGGTTATTCTCCTTATTGTGAGTGGTATTTCCTTGTATTCTAACTTTATTTCTGTTTCTGTTATTATATTCTTATTATCATGTATAGACTCTCTTTGTAGATTTTCCACTATACTATTTAACTTATCTTGTCATTTTATTATTATTTACCCCAGTAGGAGCCCTGAATTTCCTCGTCACTGCCCGATCGAGGTTAGGCTTGGCACTTACTGAGTACTACTATGGTATATTCATTCGCTTTTTGCGCATGTTTTTCATGTGCAGATCCAAGTACATGTGCACAGGCTTACCATCCTTGAGGCAAAGAGCTTTAGGAGACTTCGAGGTACATCTGCCACATCCGCAGACCGAAGAGTCTCCATCTTTATTCTATCTTGTAGTGTTAGCCCTTCTATCGTACTGTTGATGTAGACATTTTCAGAGTTAGTGCATTTTACTATCTTTTTGTTAGCTTGTGTTCCCGTGAGTTTCCTGGTTTTGGGATAGTGATATAGAAGTTTGAGATATTGTGTTGTATATGCCAAGTGGCATTTTATATACCGTCCCCTTTTAGTTATTCTTGGTATTAGATTTACATTTCCACAAGTTTCGATTTATTTTCCACACTTAGGCTTACCTAGTGGTAGAGACTAGGTTCCGTCACGACAGTTCACGGAGGACGAACTGGGGTCATGATAGTGTGATATTGACATACCTATCACACCTCCTTTTTACTATCCCCAGAAGGGTATAAGGGAGTTTTTCCAATTTAAGTGACAATAAATGGGATTGTTTTATTTAAAATCAAAGTCGCCACTTGGGATAGTTTGTGGTATCCCAGGTCACCGGTTAAAATCCGAATCGAGGAAGGTAGAATCTTATTTATGGTCTGAGAACACAAAAATTCGGGTAAGATATTCTGTTAACCCGGGAGAAGGTATTAGGCATTTCCGAGTTTCGTGGTTTTAGCACGGACGCTTTGATCAAACTTGACTTAATCAAATTGTCTAATTAATCATTTTATAACTATGTGCATTTGTCTTTTTTAATTAAGAAATTATCTTTAAACATGTCATGCACACGTGTACCCATTTGTTCGGCGCGTCAATAATTATGTCACGCGAACGCATCCATAATTAATAACACTTTTTTATTATTAAGAAAGTTTAGTCAAAGTTGCGCGAATGCATACCCCGAATTTATTTTTAAAAGAATCGTAATTATATCACGCGAACGTGTACACAATCACGATAGTTGATTAATTAAGGGCAAGGCTAAATCACTCTAAAGTATATTGCTACGGATATAGGCTTCAAATTCCAACCAGCTTTAGCAAACATGAAACACTATGATAGACATTGTTATACATAATTTCTAAAATACTCCATGAAAGCTTAATTAGTGGTATTTCTTAAAGGAAACCTACAAACTAGGAATCTTCCCATATACATTTCATGTTTAAACAAAGATAGAGGGTAAATGCCATTATTCTCACCAATCAAAGAGAAAGTTGGTACCATACTTATCGTCAAAGAGCATAAATGAACGAAAGATGAGAAAGAACCGGACCTCACAAGAAGCTTTCTTCAGAATTAGAAAAGATGATTTGAGGAAGTACATTGAATCCGGCTATTTAAACCCAAACAGCGAGCAAATCATAATGACGAACGAACCGCAAATATCAACCGGGGAGCTCAAACCCAAACACCTCAAACTCTGTCAAACTCAATCCACTTTGAACGAAAAATCCGAGGAGAGGAGAAACAAAACTCTTTTTTTTAGAAAAAACTTTCTAAATTTATTAAAATATATACTGTAACTTTCCAATATACTGTAACTCCAAAAATGAAATTATGATTATGTACCCCATTTACTTTAACATCAACGACACCTCATGAAACCGATATCATCTATCTCTCAATTTTTATTGCAGGCAGTTGCCGGATCCTCCAGTTTTGGAGATTGTCGATCTCCATGATTGGCGCGGTACAAAGGAGCGGGAAGGTGCAAGAACGCAAGAGTTTTTGAAAGGAGTTACGGCACCCAGAGGAAAAAGGTGGGGGATTTTTCCGGCGTTCACAACTATCTCCGATGTCTATGGCTATCGCTGACGTCCATGATTGTTCGATAATGACTGTTGTTCTTTGAAAGTGTGGAATGTTCATTTGGTTTCAAGAGGAGATTTGGGGGTTTGGTTTGCCATTGTTGAAGAGATCAAGCGTTGATGGAGTTTTTTCGATGTTTAAGAAGAAGGGTTAGGGCTAGGGTCTTTGTTCGGTTAGAAGCAGTGAGTGTTTTGAGGGTGGCCGTTTGGCGGCAGAAGGGTTGGCAGCGGCGCCTTTAGGTCTTGGAGTTCTAGGGTTTGTGTCCAAGGATTGAAGAAGAGGATGGTTTGGAGGGGGGGGGGTGTCACGACCCAAACCTGGTCGTGATGGCGCCCAACCATAACGCTAGGCAAGCCTGACCAACAATCGCTCTCATTTCAATAATAAATCTCAAACCGACACCTTAACTACGAACTAACAGCAAAGCAATATCAAATATATTAGTCAAGTATCATTCAAAGATGGTATGCAATGCACATGAATCCGCTGCGGCGTACATCCCGATCTGTTTAAAGTTGATGGCGCTCACTGGGGGTATGTACAAACTCTGAAGGGGCTCCTTCAGCCCAAGCGCAATATAATCATATCACGGTTGCGGCGTGCAGCCCGACCCATACTTAGTCCACAGTATGCATATAAGTCACATAACAGATTCAATCTAATTTCCCGGTTTCTAATTATTAAGGTGAATATAATTTAGTTATTTAATTTCAAGAAAAAGGTGACTTAGCATTTATTAAGAGTGATTAAGCACAGGACCTAGATCAATGATTATGCAAATCATGCTATCACAAAGATATTCATCCTAGACGGATATTACAGATCGTCACAAGGCCCCAAACATGGCAATAAGCCCAGATATATTCATTACAGGGTGCGTATCAGCCGCCAAAAATTATATTTAGCTCTCGGAGTGGACCAAGTCACAATCCCCCAATCATATATGATCCCGCACCTGCCACAGGGTGCGAGTCACGCCCTAACATAGTGTCACGATGTGATAAATTGAGGTTTCAAACCCTCAGGCCATCATCTATACAAACTACTGACCTCTAACCAGTCGTAGATTGGTCCACAATGCCTTTCCTTTTGAATTTCCCTCTACGCGCTTCGAATCTAGTAAAAATCATAACGAATACATTATTATAGGTTAAAGATACATAACCCAATTGAAATTACTTAAAAAACACTAAAAATCGTAAAATTGGTAAAACCCGAGCCCCGGGCCCACTTCTTGAAAAATTCTGAAAATCATATCAGCGGATTCCTTGTCTTGCCGCGAGTCCGTACGTATAAAATTTATCAAAAATGGAGTTCGGTTACCTCTCAAAAACTCGCATTTAAACTCTCTTGGGTTTCAAGCCTAACCTCCATTTTTAGCCCCTAAGTCCTTGAAATTCCGTTGATTAATCAATGGTTTTACACCAAAATAACGTATTCCTAGGCTAATTGTTCATACCTGAGGATGCTCCTTCGATTTCTCCTAAAAATCGCCCAAGAACAACCCTAGTCGAAGTCTCAAATATTTTCTCTTCTCTTTCCAAGTTTGTGAACACTGTTCACTATAACGCAGGGTCGTTTCCCGCTCCCGCGGCCCATTTTCCACACCTGGGGTACCGCATATGCGGCATAATCAATCGCTTGTGCGGTCTCACTTAAAACCATTGGGACAGCTTTTGCGGTCCAGCTGCCGCTTTTGCGGTTTCTCCTCGACCGCTTCTACGGTCTAAAATCCACTTTTGCAAATCCGCTTATGCGTCCCAGCTTCCACTTTTGCAGAACTCCCCTGGCCACAGACGACCGCTTTTGTTGTTCCCCTCTGCTTCTGTGGAACCGCTTCTGTGGCTCCTTCTTCCGCAGATGCGGAAATACCAGAATATAGAAAAAGCCTGGTTGCAACAAAGGCTCCAAACTCACGTTTAACCATCTGACATCACCCCGAGGCCCTCGGGACCTCAAATGAACGCGCAGATATGTTCTATTACTTCATTCAAACTTGCTCGTAACATAAAAGCACTATCATAAACATCAAAATCATCAAATTACCATGGATTCAAGCCTAAGTTAAACTAAAACTTCCGAAAATTGTATTTGATCTAAACCCTACCTAACCACCTCCGAATATGTGAAACTTTGCACGCATATCCAAAATCACCTAATGGATCTACTGAAACTATCAGAATTCCATTCTGACCCTTGAATCAAAATCTCACCTATCAACCGGACTTCGCCAAAATTCAAACTTAGCCAATTCAAGCCTAATTCTGCACCAGACCTCCAAATTCAGTTCCGATTGCGCTCTTAAGTCATAAATCACCACTCAAAACTAGTCGAATTGTCGAAAATCCATTCCGAGCCCTCTAACTCATAAGTCAACATTCAGTTGACTTTTCTAAACTAACCTTCTCATAAAGAGACTAATTGCCTCATTTCTAACCAAACTCCATCCGAATTACTTTAAACTCTCCAAACAAAAATAATGAAACATATAGGAGCATAAAACGGGGAAACTGGGGCGGTAACCCACATAACGACGGGTCAGGTCGTTAGATCATCCCCAACTTAAGCAAACGCTCGTCCTCAAGTGGGTCAAGAAACATACTTGTAGTATCAAACAAGTGAGGATATTTGCTCTGTATCACCTGCTCAGTCTCCCAAGTAGCTTCTTCCACGTGCCGGCCTTTCTACTGCACCTTCACCAAAGCTATGTCCTTAGACCTCAACTTTCGAACCTGACGGCCCAAATGGCTACCGCCTCCACATCATAGGTCAGATCTTCATCCAATTGAATCATGCTGAAGTTTAATACATGGGACGGGTCCCCAATCGTACTTCCGGAGCATTGAAACATGAAACTCCAGATGAATTCCCGACAAGCTGGGTGGCAACGCAATCACATAGGACACCTCCCCAATCCTCCTAAGTATCTCAAAGGGTCCAATGAACTGTGGACTGAGCTTTCCCTTCTTTCCAAACCTCATAACGCCTTTCATAGGTGAATCATTTAACAAGACCTTCTCGCCCACTGCATAAGATGCATCTCGGACTTTCCGGTATGCATAACTCTTCTGACGCGACTGAGCTATACGAAGTCTCTCCTGGATCACTTTCACCTTCTCTAAGGCATCTTGAACTAACTCTGTCCCCAATAATCTAGCCTCGCCGGGCTCAAACCAACCAACCGTAGATCTACTCCATCTCCCATATAAGGCCTCATATGGTGCCATCTGAATGTTGGATTGATAGCTGTTATTTAATGCAAACTCCGCAAGTGGCAAGAACTCAGCCCAAGAACCTCCAAATCAATAACACATGCACGCATCATGTCCTCCAATATCTGGATAGTACGCTCGGACTGCCCCGTACTCAAATGTACCTGTGTGCTTAGCTCTTGATGAAAAGTCCTCCAGAACTGGGAAGTAAATACGGTACCCCTATCTGAGACAATGGAAACTGGGACCCCATGCAACCATACAATCTCCCGAATGAAAATCTCTGCTAACTTCTCCGCATAATAGGTAGTGCATACTGGAATGAAGTGCGCTGACTTGGTCAGTCGATCCACAATCACCCAAATCGAATCAAACTTCTTCAAGGTACGAGGAAGACCACTCACAAAATTCATAGTAATATTCTCCCATTTCCACTCTGGAATATCCATCCGCTGGAACCACCGGGTCTCTGGTGCTCATATTTGACCTGTTGACAGTTGAGACCCTGAGCCACATAATTCACAATATCCTTTTTCATCCTCCTCCACCAGTAATACTATCTCAAATCCTGGTACATTTTTGCGGCACCCGGATGAATCGAATATCGCGAGCTGTGGGCCTCCTCTAATATCAACTCCAGGAGCCCATCCACTTTGGGCATGCAAATCTGGCCCTGCATCTGTAACACACCGTCATCACCAATGGTCATATCTCTAGCATCATCATGCTGGCCCTTGTCCTTGAGGACAAGTAAATGTGGGTCATCACACTGGCGCTCTCTGATGCGGTCATATAAGGAAAATCGGGAAACCACTCTAGCCAACACCCAACTGGGCTTGGAAATATCTAGCCTCACCATCTGATTGGACAAGGCCTGAACATCAACTGCAAGAGGCCTCTCCCCAACTGGAATGTACGCCAAACTACCCATACTCATAGCCTTCCGGCTCAAAGCATCGGCCACCACATTGGCCTTCCCGGGATGATACAAAATGGTAATATCATAGTCCTTGTGTAACTCAAGCCATCTTCGCTATCTCAGATTAAGCTCCTTCTGCTTAAACAAGTGCTGAAGATTGTGATGGTCCATGTATACGTCACAAGTTACACCATATAGATGATGCCTCCAAATCTTCAAGGCATGAACAATTACAGCCAACTCTAAGTCATGAACAAGGTAGTTCTTCTCGTGGGGCTTTAGCTGATGAGAAGCATAAGCAATTTCTCTACCCTCCTGCATCAATACACAACCAATCCCAACTCTTGAAGCATTATAATACACCGTGTAAGAATTTGAAGCTGACGGCAATACTAATACCGGAGCTGTGGTCAAAGCCAACTTGAGCTTCTGGAAGCTCTCCTTGCATTCATCCGAACACACGAATGGAGCATTCTTCTATCCCAACTTCATCAAAGGCGAAGCAACAGATGAGAAGCCCTGAACGAATCTGCGGTAATAACCTGGATAACCGAGGAAACTGCGGACCTCAGTAGCTGAGGACGGTCTGGGCCAACTCTGCACCGCCTTGACCTTCTTTGGGTCAACCCGAATACCATCACTGAACATCACGTGTCCCAGAAAAGCCACAGTACTAAGCCAGAACTCACACTTGGAGAACTTTGCATAAAGTTTCTCCACTCTCAATCTCTGCATTACCACCCTCAAGTGTTGCGCATGCTCCTCCTGAATACGCGAGTACACCAAAGTATCATCAATAAACACGATCACAAAAGAATCCAGATACGGTCGAAATACACTGTTCATCAAGTGCATGAACGCGGCTGGGGCATTAGTCAGCTTGAAGGACATCATTAGAAACTCGTAGTGCCCATATCTCATCCTGAAAGTCGTCTGCATAATGTCTAAGTCCCTAATATCCAGCTGGTGATAGCCTGATCGGAGGTCAATATTAGAGAATACCCTTGCTCCCTGGAGCTAATCAAACAAATCCTCAATACGGAGTAGTGGGTACTTGTTCTTCACTGTCACCTTATTCAGTTGTCTGTAGTCAATGCACATTCTCATTGTGCCATCCTTCTTCTATATAAATAATACCGGTGCACCCCAAGGTACACACTCGGGCGAATGAGCCACTTGTCAATGAGTTCATGAAGTTGTTCTTTCAACTCTTTTATCTTCGTTGTTGCCATACAATAGGGAGGAATAGAGATGGGTTGAGTGCCCGGCACCAAATCAATACCAAAATCAACGTCCATGTCCGGCAGCATGCCCGGCAAGTCCGTTGGAAACACATCAAGGAAATCCCTTACAACGGGAACCGAATCAAAACTAGGAGCCTCAGCTTCCACATCTCTCATGAAAGCCAAATACGACAAACATCCCTTTTCCAACCATCCGTTCGGCTCTTAGGAAAGAAATCACCCTGCTGGGTAAAAAATCGGTCACGCCTCGCCACTCGATCCTCGGAATAGCCGGAATAGACAACGTAACTGTCTTAGCATGACAGTACAGATTAGCATGGTACGGAGATAGCCAATCCATACCCAGAATCACATCAAAATCTACCATGCCCAATAATAACTACTCAACTCGGGTCTCCAGACCCCCAATAGTCACCAGACAGGATCGATATACATGATCCACAATAATAGTATCACCCACCAAGGTAGATACATGCACATGCAAGGCAAGAAAACCACAGGTCGTACCCAAATGATGAGAAAAATATGAAGATACATATGAATAGGTAGATCCGGGGTCAAATAAAACTAAAGCATTCCTGTAGCAGATTGAGATAATACCTGTGATGACTGCATCCGATGCAATATCATCCCTCCTATCTGGAAGGGCAGAGAACAAGCCTGACCACCGCCAGTACGGTCCTAACCCCTGGGGAAACCTCTATCTACCTGGCCTCCACCCCTAGCCGACCGAGTGGGAGCCGAAGAAATCGGAGCAGAAGACGAGAGCTGATCCCTATGCTGATACTGCCTAATGCGGAACCGAGAAAATTGTTTCCTCATGTGACCCAACTCACCGCACTCATAGAAATGACCTGGGGCTGGAGAAGGGGACTGATGAGAACCCCTTGCTGCATGCGAATCCTGAGCTGAAGGAGCAAGAGCAGAGCTCTAAGCTGGAAGAGCACTCAATGCAGGCTGACTCTGCTGATGTCCCTAATGGCCCGGCTTGATGAGGCTCCACTGGACTTTGTACATCCTGTCTGAGGAGGCCTGAAGGAACGACCTCTACCATGCTAAAATTGGCCCCTAAAGGGAGCACCACTGAAATTACCTGAATCTCGAGGCGTCTTGGCCTTCCTCTCCATATGCTCCCGATGACGATTTGTCTCAATCAGTCGAGCCGCATCAACAACCTCCTCAAATATAGTTGATGTAGCCCTCTCTCTAGTCATCAATATATGGATCGGATAGTTGAGGCCATCTATAAACCTCATGATCATCTCTCTATCTATCGGGATCATCCACATAGCATGCCTAGCCAGCTGTGTAAATCGCAACTCATACTGAGTCACTGTCATATCTCCCTGAGTCAAGCACTCGAACTGACGACGCAACTCCTCCACATGAGACTAGGGCACATACTTCTCTAAAAATACCATGGAGAACTGCTGCCAAGTGAGGGGCGCTGCCCGGATAGGCCTACGCCTCTCGAACTCTTCCTGCTAAGTAAATGCAGCCCCAGTGAACTAGAAGGTGGTAAAACCCACTCCGCTAGACTCCAGAATACCCGCAGTATGATGCATACACTGGAATTTATCCAAAAAACCCTGGGCATCCTCGTCCTCAACACCACTGAATGTCGGAGGTTGGAGCCTACCGAACCTCTCCAAACAACGTTGCTTGTCATCCGGCATAGCAGGAACCGCAATAGCTGGAGCTGGTGCGATTGGCGCAACTGGAACAAATGGTGCAACTGGAGGAACTGGCTGAACTGGCGCTACCTCAGGTGTCAGTACGCCCTGAACAACCTGCTCGGGAGTGGGAGGTCGGGGGTCTGATGACCACCCCCTGTCTGAGAAGTAGCCGCTGCTGTAGTGACTGAAACTGCCTGAGCCAGGCCAGTGCAGACGGACAAAATCTGAGCCAAAGCCTTCTGGAGACCAAAAATCACGATGGGCACTGCCGGTGCCTGAATAGGTGCTGCTGGAGCATCTACAGCTGGAGGCTGGTTCTGGACCTGGGCAGCTGGTGGATCTGCAGCCCCTGCCGGTCTGGCTTGTCCAGCACCATGACCGCGTCCACGACCTCTAGTAGGTGGTACTGGTGGTTGTCCACCACGTCCGTTAGCAAGGTTCTTACCATCTGTGAGACAATAGAATACAGAGATTTAGTTTTCACATTAACAAAGTCGCACGATATGAATTTCAAGAAAGTGAGGTGTTTTATAAAAGTTCTATAGCCTCCCGAGGATAGATACGGACGTCTATGTACCGATCCGCGTGACTCTACTAAACTGGCTCATGACGTGTGAGGCCTAGTAACCTAGGCTCTGATACCAACTTGTCACGACCCAAACCCGATCGTGATGGCGCCCAACTATAACGCTAGGCAAGCCTGACCAACAATCGCTCTCATTTCGATAATAAATATCACACCCACAATTTAAGGAGAATATTGTAGTTTTAGAATAATAATCCAATAGTATTAATAGAATACTATGGAAGGATGCGAAAATCAATAAACACTCTCATAAGACTTGGGGTCACGAGTTTAGAGCCTCTAATACAATCTGGATAATAATATCTAAATAAAATATATAAGTCTGGAAATGTAAATATATATATTAAAAATAAACTGAAATAGGAAGAGTAGCCAGGTCTTGCGAACGTCAAGCAGCTACCTCAACAACTCTGAACAATATGCGAACACAACGACTGAATCAGCTAAGCCTCCGGTGTACCTGAATCTGCACACAAGATGTAGGGAGTAGGGGTGAGTACTACCGACTCAGTGAGTAATAAGAATATAAAATGTGTGAAGATAAGAAATCCACGTAATGCCACAAAGCAAAGCTAAAACTAGCAGTCCGACACCTTAACTACGAACTAACAGCAAAGCAATATCAAATATATCAGTCAAGTATCATGCAAAGATGGTATTCCATGCACATCTCCGCTGCGGTGTACAACCTGATCTATTTAACGTCGACGGCGCTCACTGGGGGTGTGTACAGACTTTGGAGGGGCTCCTTCAGCCCAAGCACAATATTATCATATCACTGCTGCGACGTGCAGACTGACCCATACTCAGTCCACAGTATACATATAAGTCAGATAACAGATTCAATCTAATTTCCCAGTTTCCAATTATTAAGGTGAATATAATTTAGTTACTTGATTTCAGGAAAAAGGTGACTTAACATTTAATAACAATGATTAAGCATATGACTGAGATTAATGATTATGCAAATCACGCTATCACAAAGATATTCATCCTAGACGGATGCTACAGATTGGTACAGGGCCCCAACCATGGCAATAAGCCCAGATATATTCATTACAGGGTGCGTACCAGCTGCCAAAAATTATATTTAGCTCTCGGGATGGACAAGGTCACAATCCCCCAATCATATAAGATCCCGCACATGTCACGATGTGATAAACCGGGGTTTCAAACCCTCAGGCCATTATCTATACAAACTACTCACCTCTAACCGGTCGTATACAGGTCCACAATGCCTTTTCCTTTTGAATATCCCTCTACGCACGTTGAATCTAGTCAAAATCACAACGAATATGTTATTATAGGTTAAAGATACATAACCCAATTAAAATTACTCGAAAAATACAAAAAATCGTGAAGTTGGTAAAAATCGAGCCCGAGCCCACTTCTCGAAAAATTCCGAAAATCATATCAACGGATTCCTCGTCTCGCCACAAGTCCGTACATATAAAATTTATCAAAAATGGAGTTCGTTTACCCCTCCAAAATTTGCATTTAAACTCTCTTGGGTTTCAAGCCCTAACCTCCATTTTTAGCCCTTTAGTCCTTGAAATTCCGTGACTAATCAATGCTTTTACACCAAAATAATCTATTCCTAGGCTAATAGTTCATACCTGATGATGCTCCTTCGATTTCTCCTGAAAATCGCCCAAGAACAACCCTAGTCGAAGTCCCAAATATTTTCTCTTCTCTTTACAAGTTCGTGAACACTGTTCATAATAACACAAGGCCGTTTTCTGCTTCTGCTGCCCATTTTCCGCACCTACGGTACCTCTTATGTGGCCCAATCGACCGCTTGTGCGGTCTCACTTAAAATCACTGAGACCGATTTTGCGGTCCAGCCACCGCTTTTGCGGTTTCTCCTTGACCGCTTCTACGGTCTAAAATCCGCTTTTGCGAATCCACTTGTGCGTCCCAGCTTCGATTTTTTGCGGAACTCCCCTAGCCACAGACGACTGCTTCTGTGGTTCCCCCTTTGCATCTGCGAAACCGCTTCTGCAGCTTCTTCTTCCATAGATGAGGAAATACCATAAGATAGAAAAAGCCTGGCTGCAACAAAGGCTCTGAACTCCCATTTAATCATCTGACATCACCCCGAGGCCCCGGGGACCTCAACCAAATGCACAGATATGTTGTATTACTTCATTCAAGCTGGCTCGTAACATAAAAACACTATCATAAACATAAAAATCATCAAATTACCACGGATTCAAGCCTAAGTTAAATTAAAACTTCCGAAACTTACATTTGATTTAAAACCCGAGCTAAACACCTCCGAATGACCTGAAACTTTGCATGCATATCCAAAATTGCCTAACGGAGCTATTGCAGCTGTCAGAATTCCATTTTGACCCCCGGATCAAAATCTCACCTATCAACCGGACTTCGCCAAAATTCAAACTTAGCCAATTCAAGCCTAATTCTACACCGGACCTCCAAATTCATTTTTGATTGCGCTCATAAGTCATAAATCACCACCCAAAACTAGTTGAATTGTCGGAAATCCATTCCGAGCCCTCTAACTCATAAGTCATTATTCGGTTAATTTTTCCAAACTAACCTTTTCTTAAAGAGACTAATTGCCTCATTTCTAACCAAACTCCATCTGAATTACTTCAAAATCTCCAAACTCATATAATGAAACATATAGGAACATAAAACAAGGAAAACAGGGCGGTAACCCATGTGACGACGGGTCAGGTCGTCCAAGGGGGAGGTATTGTTAATAACGGCTGATTGTATAGTGTTTAGGTTTAGGTTTTTTTTTGGTTAAGGGGTATGGGACTAGGAATTATGGTCTAGATTGGAAAATTAGGCCTAAAAATGAGTCGTTTGAGCCCAAAATTTTATTCTTTCTCTGCGAACGAGACTATAAATACAATTTCATTTATTAGTTAACCTTACTTAAGCAAAATAACTATTAAAATAAGACTGACTATTAAAATAAAACTACTTTTGGTATTTTTTAAGATTAAAAATAACAAAAAAACATTAATGAAACTATCTTTTGTAATTTTTATTTTCTTGTAATAAAATAAAGTAAAAGAGTCAAAATTAGTTGAAATAGCGATATTATGCTTAAATTAAATATTTACATGCTAAAATATAAATGGAGAGGGTCAAAAATCAGTTGTCTACAACTGCCCCTCTTTGACTGGAAACACGAAGAGTTTTCACACAAAGAACGACTAGACAGATTTTTTGACCCGACCCTTATTTAAGGAGACCCAAAACTAAGAGGAAGGATAATTTGATCGAGCCATGGTATCTAAGATGCCTACATATCCATGGCTATAAAGGAATCAGGACACGTGAAGTTCAGAATTAGGAACAATAATGGAGTACCAAGGTGGAGAGCCGATTGAGGTGCCGTCGAAGTTCCGGTTCACGGTCTTGTTGTTACATCAAAATCAAAAATGAAAAAGACTAACTAAGCATGTCAAATATGAGTCAGAAGATTCCTATCTATTAGTCTTCTAAAGCTTGATCTTGAGTCTTAAAAGGTTCTTCATGCAGACTTTAGATTTGAACCTTGACGCTTGCTAACTGCAAGTGCTAGTTCATTCTTCTTCAGCTTTTTGGATCAAGATCGGACATGCAGTGCTTGTGACCTCAGCCATGTGTTGACTCGCATTCTTGCCACGAGCTTCTTTTGTTGCTGACTTGAATTGCATTCTGAAGTGAATTTCCTTATTTTTAAGTTGGGCACTTGATTGCCAAAACTTGAACTATCTTCCTTCGAAACTTGAACTACCTTCCTTTATTCTCAAGGTGGGCGCCAGATTACTAAAACTCAAACTGCTTTACTTGAAACATAATATGTTTTCCCTTGTTCTCCATGTGGGTGCCTAATTGCTAAACTTGAATTGTCTTCCTTCGAAACTTGACTTTTTTTTCCCTTGTTCTCCAGGTGGGTGCCTGATCGCTGAAACTCAAACTGCTTTCCTTGAAACTTAAGTTTTTTTCCATTATTCTCCATATGGGAACCTGATTGATGAACTTGAATTGTCTTCCTTTGAAACTTGAGTTGTTTTCCCTTATTTTCCAGGTGGGAATCTGATTGTTGAACTTGACTCAATTTCCCTTGAAACTACTTTCCTTGAAACTTGAATTGTATTCCTTAGAAACATCAGTTGTTTTCTCTTGTTCTCCAGGTGGGTGCCTGACTGCTGAAACTCAAACTGCTTTTCCCTGAAACTTGAACTATTTTCCTTTGTTCTCTAGATGGGTGCCTGATTGCTGAACTCAAACTATTTTCCTTTCCCCTGAAACTTGAACTGCTTTTCCTGTGGGCGCCTAATTGTCAAAACTTTAACTGTATTCTAATCCTCTTTAGGTGGGCACCTGATGTCCAAAACTTTAACTGTATTTGCTTGCTCTCCGAGTGGGCGCCTGATTTCCAAAACATTAATTGTATTCCCTTGCTCTCCAGGTGGGCACTTGATTGCCAAAATTGTAATTGCATTCCCTTGCTCTCTGGGTAGATGCCTGATTGCTAAAACTTTAACTGTATTCTTAATAACTAGGGATTTTAACGTGTTTCATGCTCTTTTTTCTGATATTTTGATTATAAATTGTTACAAACTAGTCCAAAAGGCTCATAAGTGTGCTTGATTGCAAGTTTTGATCGACAAAGTGATGAAATGTCAAAGATCGGCTCAAAAAGAGTGAAACCTGCTCAAGTATCAAAGACAAGGTAATCTGAGGGCAAACGTGCCTAGTGTAGACCGCAAAAAGTCGAATGCGCCTGCACTTGGTGGTTCAGAGTGATGAATAAAATAGGCTTCAGGAAATGCGGTTGCGGTACACATTTCAATGTCCGCGATGAAGGCTCCGAACTGCACTACCATTTGGAGAGGTCCGCGGAAGAGAGATTCAAAAAGGTGGAATTTGCCTTGATCCAAGTTGCGCGGTCTGCGGTCATATCTGTGTGGATCATAGTAAAACCTCCGTGGCCGCGGTCCATTCTATGGGATCTGTGGAGCCCAAGTTCAGAGATCCCAGATTTGAAGTTCAAGATCCTAGTCCGGCCGTGGTCCATTTCATGCGGCCTGCACTAACCCCTGCAGGGCTATTTTTATCCCTTTTTTTAGCCTAGTATTAATAGAACAATTTACCATTTTAGGTTATCTGTTAACGCCAGAACTGAGCTGCGCTCGTGGGAACCTCATTTGTAGCCATTTTTTAGCATCTTAGCTTCAAATTAATTATAGAATATTATATTTTAATTTAGCATTTAATTAATATGTGTTGTTCTTCATCTATTTTTTTATTTTCTTATTCAAGCATGTGTAGCTAAACACATTATCTAGGGTTGTGGCTCAACCCTAGTGTGGGTAATTGATGGGTGTTGCCATGTAGGGTTAGATTGACTATGGGTGTTTGCTATTTGGGTTGATTTTATGTTTTAATCTATGAATTGGTGGTTGCAAACACTGATTTGAGCTTTGTGGATTTGACTCTTCTTGAGAAAGAGAGTTTAAGTCTCCAAAATTGACCCAACAAGGAATTGGGATGGACTCATGAGAAATGATAGTCCCAATTAACGGGTTAAACCTCGAGAGAGTAATCACCCTACTTGAACCCTAGTTTCTTGAGCTAATTTGCCTACCCATATGGTCTTGAGAGAGCCAATTAGGCAAAATCACTCTCTACCCAGAGGTGTGAGAGTGGGTAAAATTGTACAAAGGTTATAATATAAGCCCCAATTATGTTAATTGAACCTTAATAACATCTACCCATCTATCTGCCACCTAGGTGATGTCGTGACCCTAGTGCCCTTCTTCCCATTAGATACAACTTTAGCAATCATCTTGTAGTATAATTTAGTTTCAATTAGTAGTTTGATAATAGTAGTTTACAATTAAAAAAACCAAAAATGTATAGACGTGACATTTGGAGAAAATATACGATTCTAAGCTAGATAAATATATCAACTCTACAATAGCTTCCTCAGGGATTCGATCCCGACCCTTATATCGGGTAAAAGCTATTGTGACTCACTCTTCCTACTTTGTGGTAGCGTTGAGTTGGTAGTGATCAGTTCCCTTGCTCTCTAAAAGGAAATTTAAAGAATAAACCAAAGAAAAAATATTTTGAATTATCAATTAATATGCATGAAGAAAGATTATGAAATGAAAAATGAACAAGATAAAAAATATTTTTGGATTTCAGTTTTGATGACCTAACCAGACCCCACTTATTGGAATCAAATTGGGTTTGTTGTTATTGTTGTAGTTTTGATTACCTAAGAAAGAAAGTTTTTTATGGTAATTAAAATTATTATTAATTACCAAGGAAAACATTACAAAGCATAGCATAGCAATCCCAACTAGATGTTCTCTAAAAGGAGTACCCAAGATTTAACATTATCTGTTCCTTCTAATCAAATACATGTATTATCCAACTAAATACAAATCAAAACACTATGACTACTTTTCTTCTTTCTTTTCTTTTCAAAAGTATAGATTTTGCAACAGCCTCTTTTACTTTTTTATCTACCCTAAAGCAGCACATGCTCACAACCTTCCTTTCTAGTGCTTCATGTTCTCTACTTGCACCTTCAAATATTTGAGTATTCTTTTCTCTCCATAGCATATGTATGTATTCAGCATACATCATTTTAAGTAGTATTGCTGAAGTTGTCTTCCTTTTCGAGTCATGAATGATGAGCTGGAAGTACAAGTATCCAAGTGTTGGGAATACTGGAGTGGACTTGAGCCCATTGAGATAACATGTTCCATAATCTGTTGTCATATGAGCATTCTGCAAACAATTGTTCTCTTGTTTCCTTATCAACCTGGAATAACACAGATGTCCCATCCATGGTTAGCAATCTTCAGCCTATCTTTTGTTAGCAATCTTCCATGGTTCTGTAGCCACATGGTAAATATGGCTTTCGGTCTAGCATTTTGCTGGAACATTAAGCGTCTCCAATCCATCTTCGAATGAATTGGTATCAATTGTAAATATATGTGCTTAATAATACTCTTTTTCTCATCTAGTGGCTTGTGAAGTTGATTGATTATCTATTTATTTTCAAAGATCTTTCTAATCATCCAGCTTGCACTCTGAGGGATGCTCATATCATCAATCCTCTGCTTTTTAACATAATAAGCATGAATCCATTTGATCCACAACGTATCTTTCTCATGTGTTAGATCCCAGTAGGTCTTGGCAATTGAAGCACTATTCCACACCTGCAGATTGGTAAGGTTAAGTCCCCCTATAGATTTAGGGAGACATACCTTTTCCCAAGAAAACAATGATTTTTTTGTAAGCACATTTCCACCAGACCATATGTAGCTTCTGTAGTTAGCCTCAATTAATTTGACAGCCTTTACTCTACTCGCCGAGGGTCGATTGGAAGCAGCCTCTCTGCCTTTCGGGCAGGGGTAAGGCTCGTCTACATATTACCCTCCCCAGACCCCACCTGGTGGGAGTATACTAGGTAGTAGTTGTTGTTGTTGTTGTTAACTGGAAGTGTAAATAACTGAGCTAATAAGATTGTATTCCGAACAGCATTGTTTGGACCAATTGAGCTCTGCTAGCATAGGATAATATTTTTTGTTGTCCAAGATGTTTTTCTTGCTACCATTTTAGTAATGAGGGGCTGCCACTGAAGAATTGATAGCATTTTTGTGTTCAGTGGAACCCCTAAGTACTTGAAAGGCAATTGTCCCTCAGTGTAACCAAGAGCTTGAATGATAGTTGCCTTTTGCGTAGGATCCACGACCCCACAATAGACTGCACTCTTTGACAAATTAGCATGTAACCCCAAGGTAGATGAGAATGTCCAGAAACAGTGATGGAGCCTCTTCACTGATTCTAGATCACCTCTAACAAATAATAATAGGTCATCCGCAAAAGACAAGTGAGTGATACCAAGATTGCTACATCGAGGGTAATATTTGAATTGTTTATCTTGCTTCAATCCTTTGAGTAGTCGACTCAGATACTCCATAGCAATAGAAAATAAGAATGGTGACACTGGCTCTCCTTGCCTCAAGCCCTTAGCTGCATTAAAAGGCTATGCTGATTCTCCATTTAATAAGATAGAGTAATTAACTATTATTACACAAGCCATTATCCATTTTATAAACTTCTCATGGAAAGACAATCCCTCAAGAACCTACTCTAAGTATATCCATTCTACAAAATCATAAGCCTTCTGTATATCCACATTTATCATGCATCTAGGATAAATATGCTTCCTGATGTATGGCTTAACCAGCTCATGAGCTAATATTATCTTGTTTGTTATTCTTCTCCCTATAATGAAACTTTCTTGTGAGTTAGAGATGATATGATTCACAACTTTTTGCACTCTTCTGGTAATGATTTTGGCAATCAGCTTATACAATACTGTGCAACATGCTATGGGTCAATAATCCTTTACTGTGTCTGGGTAGGCAACTTTTGGAAGTAAAGTGAGAGTGGTGCAATTTATGACCTTATATAGGATCCATATATCAAAGAATTCCTTCACTTATTCACATACATCTTTCTTGATTATAGGCCATGATCTCTTGAAAAACAAAGCATTGAACCCATCTATCCCTGGGGCTTTACAGTCCCCAGTTGCATTCAGACCTTCATATATTTCAGCCTCTATAACATTGCACACAAATCTTTCTGTTGCATATGTTATAGACAAGGACCATTTCTCAGGACCAATCTATTGACAGCTGGTAAGCTAGATGTTGTTGTTCCCATCAAAGATTTATAAAAGTCAACAAATTCAACTTTGATTGCTTTTGGATCTTGTAGTTAACCACATGTTAAGGAGTTGAGCTTAAGAATATGCTTTTGAGATTGCTTTTCCTACATGATGGATGTGAAATATTTGTTGTTTGAATCACCCAGTCTAATCCAAGTAGCCCTAAATTTTTGTTGCAGTGCACTTTCCTCTATCAATGACCACTTCTCCAATTGATGTAGGCATTCTTCCTCCTGATCAGCTAGAGTATTAGAATAATGGCTCTGTATTATCTCTTGAATCTCTTTCAAATTTTCTCTAGATTGTGTAATGTTCTCTGAAACTCATTTAAACTCTATTAAGTTTAGTTGCTTAAATACTGGCTTCAGTTGTTTCAGCTTAAACCACACATTCCTCATTTTTCAACTGCCATAGTTTTGGCCCATCCTTGTGCTACAATTTGATTAAATTGTTCATGATCTACCCAGATGTTGAAGAACCTAAAGGGAACTTTAATGTTGCTCCTTAGAACTCTTAGCGGTAAAAGCATAGGATTATGGTCTGAAATGAATGGTTCTCCATAGGTTACATTCAAGTGCTCATATTGCAACACCCACTCATCATTTGCAATCGCCCTATCAAGTCTGCTCCATACTCTTTCATCCTCGCTTTGGTTCTTGGTCCATGTTTAATAATCTCCCTTCCAAGGTATTTCAGTTAGCAGCAAATTACTGTAACATTCTGAGAAGTCCTTCAATTCAGCTGTTGTTATAGGATTACCTTGCCTATCCTGAGGAGTTAGCATGGCATTAAAATCTCCACATATAATCCAATGCATCTTGATCTTGGGAGCCATCTGTTCAAATTGAGACCACAAAGTTTTCCTTTGATCTACTGTATTGAACTCACATACCACTATGAGCATATAAACCATACCATTCAGTTTACCCATCACCTGACAATGAATAAGTTGGGTTGCCTTTGCTACGTATTGAACTTCATAGCTTTTGGCATCCCACAGAATCCATATTCTCCCATTGATTGCCTCTGTATAGTTAGTTAGTCTATCCCAAGTAGGAGCCACCTTGCTATCTATAGACTGTGCTTTATTTTATTTAACTCTAGTTTCTACTAAACCAGCTAATCTAATTTACTTATCTCTGAGATAATGCTTAAGTTGTTTCTACTTGTACCTCTTAATGATTCCCCTAACATTTCAAAATAGCCAAGTCATTGAGATACTATAAGTTCACCTCATATATCAAGAGGTCTAGTGTTCTCTTCCCTTAGTCCCTTTGTAGGCAAAGCTTGGAAACCATTCTTGGTCACTATCATTGCAGCATAAGTTGGATTTTGTTGTATGTCTTGCCCACATGCTATATCATGCTATCTGCTTGATTGATGTTCAGTCAATTTTTGACCTGAAGTGAATCCTTTTTCTCGCACATGAGTCCATCCTACTTGAGTGTTCTCAGCAATTGCAATCTCAAGTTTCTGTTTTCCCCTTTCATTAGTTTCACTCTGCTGCAAAGATTGTTGTTGGTTCTGCATTTTCTCCGTTGTTTGCTGCCTTGCTTTTGGCTTCCATGATTGAACTGACTTAGGTTTGGCTCTTTGTAATGGACCATTTCTCACTTCCTTTTTTTTCTTGCTACAGTCATGGACAATCTGTAAAACTCAGCACAGAATGCTGGCCTCTATTCAAATTCAATCAGTTGGTGAAATTGTCTACCAAAGGGATCTTTCATTGTTACTTTAGTAGGCAACTTATTTGTGACATTTACTTCTACTAGAGTTCTAGCATATGACACCCTACTTTGTTTTGTTGTGCACTGGTTGCAAATAATGGATTACCAATAGCGCTAGCCATTTTCCTTAGTGTATTTTTTCCCCGGCAGTTCATCAGAAGTTTTGGAAACTTTGCCCACAGTTGAATTTCTGTCAAACATTCAGCATTGAAATCAAAATTTGAAGTCCATTGTGTTAGAATAATTGGCTTGCTATTGATGGTATAAGGACCTCCATACAACACTTCCTTCAAATCTTCTAGGCTCTGAAACTTGACGATATAATATCCCTATTCATGAAGATGTTGAAACACGTTCTCAATGCACTAAACTAAACGTGTGTTCATATTTGTAGGTTTTGATAAATGACAAACGACGCGCAATTGACATATGACGAGGTCCAAGCACAAGCGCGCAATTAACACAAAACGAGGTTCAAGCACAAGACGAACAAAGATCATGATCAAGCAAAGAAATAAAGTTATACATGAGTCGTTCTTTAATTGTGATCTTGATCCGACAATTAACTCAAGACTTGGCTTCTCTTGTAAAATCATTTTTATCAAATCATGCATATTTAATTTAAAGCAAAATGATTTCAAACATTTTATTTTAGCCAAAATGATTTTTAAACATGCCTCTCAAATCTGGACAAAGATAATCGATTATGTACCTTATGGTAATCGATTATGTTAAGACAATGTACACCAGATTTACAAAGCTGAACAATAATCGATTATGTACCTTATGATAATCGATTATGTTAAGGCAGTGTACATTAGATTTTTCAAAGCTACAAGATAATCGATTATGTACCTTATGATAATCGATTATGTTGAGGCAGTGTCCATCAGATTTTTCAAAGCTATAAAATAATCGATTATGCACATTATGATAATCGATTATGTTGAGGCAGTGTCTATCAAATTTTACAAGACTGTAAAATAATCAATTATGCACTTTATGATAATCGATTATGTTAAGACAGTGTAGTCCGAAGTTTTCAAAATATAAAAGATAATCGATTATCCATATAGCATAAAAGTATTTTTAAACTCTGAAAGATAATCGATTATACACAATCTGATAATCGATTATGTTAAGTAAAATCTGAATATGATTTTTTTGAACGTTGTCAGGTAATCGATTATACACAATCTGATAATCGATTATGTTAAGTAAAATCTGAATATGATTTTCGTTGTCAGGTAATCGATTATACGATTTGGATAATCGATTATTCTGCTTAAAATCTGGGAATGATTTTTGAACGATTGGAAAATAATCGATTATGCAAATCAGATAATCGATTATCTTAGCACAAAATCAGCAATTCTTGATTGGCAATTAGGTAACGGTTGTGGGGGTTTTGAACACTATAAATACAACTCAAAATCAGTCTTCTAGTACAACAACTGATTATATTCTTGCTAAAGCTTGCATACTCTCATATTCATCATTTTCTATTCATTTGATAAGTTTTTGAGAGCCAAACTCTTGACGAAAGTTGTTGCGTTCTTGAGCGTATTTATTTTACTCATATCTACTCTTAAAGAGAGTCTTGTCTTGAGTGCTAAGTGTTTATATACACTTGAAGGGAAGTGTTAATCCCTTGTGGTTGTAAGAAGGAACGTTTTCATTCCTTCGGTTGAAGTCTTGAAGTGTGGTATCTTCGAGCAAAGGTTGTTGAGGCTTGTGTGACTCAAGTTCTTAGTTTGTAACGGTTTGTTAAGCACCCGTAAGCTTAACGAAGTTAGTGGAATCTCGAGAGAGTCTCTCGGGGACTGGACTAGCCACAGGTTGTGGTGAACCAGGATAATTTCGGTGCGTTCGTTCCTTATTATTTACTTACCGCACTTATTTCAATCCTGCAATTTTTAATTCCGCAAGTTTATATTGTTTTTTGTTATAACGCTATTCACCCCCCCCCCCCCTCTAGCGTTAAGCGTATATTCTAACAATTGGTATCAGAGCCCAACTCTCTGAAAGACTTAACCGTTTGAGAGAAACAATCCATGGCTTCTACTCGTGACTTTAATGCAGGAATAGGTGAAGGACAATGATCCACCAGACCACCACTGTTCGACTGCACAAACTATATGTACTGGAAGGAGAGGATGAGAATATTCATCCAATCGAATAATTTTCATCTATGGAAGGTTATAACGAAGGGAGAACAAATTCCAACCAAAAAGGTTGAAAATGAATGGGTTCCAAAATCCGAAGATGAATACGATGCGGATGATATCCGAAAAGTGCAGAACAACGCTAGAGCCATCAACTTATTATATTGTGCTGTAAATGCTGATGATTACAGAAAAATATCATGTTGCACAACGGCTAAGCAAATGTGGGATAAGCTGGAAATCACGTACGAAGGTACGGACCAGGTAAGAGAAGCTAAAATTGATTTTCTAACCCATGCATATGAACTGTTTCACATGAAGGAAAGCGAAAGGATTGATGACATGTTTGAACGATTTTCAAAAATCGTCAATGACCTACATTCTCCTAAGAAGATCTTCACGGATAAGGAACTTGTCCGAAAAATTCTCCGAAGTCTCACTCCGGAATGGCGCTCCAAGGCCGACGCGATTCAAGAGTCTATCGGCGTTTCAAATGTCACCATCGACGGACTAAGAGGTAATCTTAAGACCTATGAATCTACTATACTTAACCCTCCGTTTAATGATCAAAGGAAACAAAGAATCGCCCTCAAGGCAAGCACGGCTCAACCTCAAAATGATGAGGACTCAAACAACGGAGATAATGAGTTCGGACTCGTTATTAAGAGGTTTCAAAAGTTCATGCGAAAAGAGTATGAACGAAAAGGCAAACGACAAGGAGATCAAGTAAAGTGCTATGGATGCGGAGAAATCGGGCACATTAAATCAAATTGCCCAAATGTCAAAAAGGAGAAGAAACCCTTCAAGAAACAACGAGCATACATATCTTGGAGAGGTGACTCCGGAGACGAATCAAGCGACGATGAAGAAGACGAAGCCACAAATCTATGTCTCATGGCACACGAAGACAATCAAGAAGAGGTATGTCAAATTTCTTCAAAAAATTTCTTTTCTCTTGAGGAAATGCAAAATGCTTTTGATGAATTGTATAGTGAATTTATTAGAGCTTCCGAAACTGTTAGAGACGTAAAGAAAAATTCTTCTTTGAAAGAAAAAGATTTTGAAAAACAACTCTCTTTGAAATAAAAGATTTGGAAAAATTGATTTTGGAAAATGAGAAGTTGAAAGACGAAAACAAATTTTTCGGCAAGAGAAGCGCCGACAAACCCGAGAGTTCTAGTAAAAATTGTATTTCTTGCATGCATCTAAAAGATGAAGTAGAAAGACTTAAGGGCACCCTAGATAAGTTCGATTCTTCTCATAAAAATTTGAATGATGTTCTTGTCAATTTGAAATCGACCAAACATGGCATAGGTTTTAAAAACGAGCCTAAAGAAAAAGTTGAAGCCGTCCCCCAACAACCCAAGGCTCAACCTAGGATAAATAAAATAAACATTCATCCTAAAAATAACCATCCTAGAATCAACATGCATCCTAGACCAAACACTAGAAGAAACTTTGAACATTTTAGAACGCCTAGAAATGGCCTTCAACAATCACAACCTAGACATACTCGACCTAGAAACAATTACTCTAGAAACGCTGCATATCCTTGAACAAACAGTAGGAGAAATGATTTTCAAGGACTGCGCAATAGCCATATTGTCAAAAATAGAGCAAACGATTTTCGTACCTCCAACTACTACCAACCTAGAAGAATGCATAATCCTAATGTCATTTGTCACTATTGTAGTCGAATAGGACATATTGCTCCTGCTTGTTTTACTAGACATAGACACTTAACTGCATGTCAAGCACAATAGCATTTTACACCTAACTCTCAAGGACCCAAAACAGCTTTGGTACCAAAAACTCATTGATTTGTCTTGTAGGTATGTTTGAAGGGATCAAGTGTACTTTGGTACCTTGATAGTGGATGCTCCAAACACATGACCGGAGACGCATCCAAGTTCCTTCAACTAGAACACAAGGAAGGAGGAAACGTTATTTTTGGAGATAACAACAAGGGAAAAATTATCGGCATTGGCTCGGTCGGTAAGAATGAATCTTCTTCCATTAAGCATATATTGCTAGTTAAAGGTCTAAAACATAATCTCTTGAGCATAAGTCAATTATGTGACAAGGGAAATCTTGTTTTGTTTGATTCGGAAGAATGCTTAGTTTTTCGTCGTAGTGATTTTAAAATTATTTTTCGTGGTTTTAGAATTGATAACATCTATATGGTTGATCTTGAAAACTCTTCATCAGAGTATGTGAATTGTCTTATGAGTAAAGAAGATGATATGTGGTTATGGCATCGTAGAGTAGCTCATATCAACATGCATCTTTTAAACAAATTGGTTTCACAAAATTTAGTTATTGGTCTTCCAAATTTGAAATTTGAAAATGACACTATTTGTGATTTTTATCAAAAAGGGAAGCAAAGAAAAGCATCTTTTAAATCTAAGAATATTGTTTCAACTACAAGACCTTTGCAACTTCTTCACATGGATCTCTTTGGACCATCTCGCATTGAAAGTCTTGGTAGAAATCGTTATGCTTTTGTTATTGTTGATGATTATTCTAGATTTACATGGACACTATTTCTTGCTCACAAAAGTGAGGCTTTTCAAAATTTTAAATGTTTTCTTAAACGTGTTCAAAATGAAAAGAACACAACCGTCACTTCAATAAGAAGTGATCATGGGGGAGAGTTCGATCACAATCTCTTCACGGACTTTTGTGACGAACTCGGTATTGAGCACACCTTCTCTGCTCCACGTACACCACAACAAAATGGAGTGGTGGAACGAAAAAATAGGTGTCTCGAAGTGATGGCTACAACCATGCTCGATGAGGCTAAGATTCCCAAACAATTTTGGGCGGATGCCGTGAGTACCGCATGCTACGTTTTAAACAGAGTAGTCATAAGGCCAATACTCATGAAAACTCCCTATGAACTCTATATGGGAAGGAAACCTAATCTCTCCCATCTTAGAGTATTCGGTTGTAAATGCTTTATTCATAACAACGGAAAAGACAATTTGGGAAAATTTGATGCCAAATCGGATGAAGGAATTTTTCTTGGTTATTCATCACGTAGCAAAGCATATAGAGTATTCAATAATAGAACCGAAACTGTTGAGGAATCCCCTCATATTGTGTTTTCCGAAAATAATGCTCGCTTGGCGAGAAAGGATTCTGGTTTTGATCTTGCAGGTATTTTAAACACAATAAGTCCTCAAGACAAAGTACAAGAGGAAAATCCAAAGGAAATTCAAGATGAAATCGAAACAATTATCGGAGGAAGCGCCACCACTGGTGAAAGAAACGAAACTGCCTAACGCGTGGAGGACAATCAAAGACCATCCTCTCGACAAGGTAATTGGCAATATTGAACAAAAGGTAAGTACTCGAAACAATCTTAAGAACACCTTAGGACATACTGCTTTCGTTTCTCAAATTAAACCCTCAACCATTTCCGAAGCAATTGGGGATGAGCATTGGACCTTGGCAATGCAAGAGGAGCTTAACCAATTCAAACGAAATGACGTTTGGGAATTGGTGCCGAGACCCGACAATCATACCATAATTGGTACGAAATGGGTTTTTCGAAAAAATTAGATGAAAATGGTGTAATCACTAGAAACAAAGCTAGGCTTATAGCAAAAGGTTACAATCAAGAAGAAGGAATTGACTATGAAGAAACGTATGCACCCGTAGCAAGGTTAGAAGCTATTCGTTTATTACTTGCTTTTACCTCTTATATGAATTTCAATTTATATCAAATGGATGTAAAGAGTGCTTTTCTAAATGGTTTTATTCAAGAAGAAGTTTATGTTGAACAACCCCCGGGCTTTGAAGATTTTAAATCTCCCGATCATGTTTTCAAACTTAAGAAAGCCCTTTATGGTCTTAAACAAGCTCCCCGAGCTTGGTATGAACGATTGAGCAAATTTCTTTTGGACAATGAGTTCATTAGGGGGAAAGTTGACACCACACTATTTATTAAGCATAAAAACAATAATATTTTATTGGTTCAAATCTATGTGGATGATATTATTTTTGGTGCTACTAACAATGCTTTGTGCAAGGAATTTTCTGATTTAATGACAAGCGAATTTGAGATGTCTATGATGGGTGAGCTAACCTTCTTCTTGGGGTTGCAAGTGAAACAAATGAAAGAAGGAACTTTCATTTGTCAATCTAAATATTGCAAAGAGTTGCTAAAACGATTTGAAATGAGCAACGCCAAAGCAATGGCCACTCCAATGAGCACATCCGATCATCTTGACAAAGATGAGAAAGGTAAGGAAGTCGACACCAAGAAGTATCGAGGTATGATCGGATCCCTTCTTTATCTTACTGCTAGTAGACCGGACATAATGTTTAGCGTATGTTTATGCGCTCGATATCAATCATGTCCGAAGGAGTCGCACCTAACTGCGGTTAAGCGGATAATGAAGTATCTTGTTGGTACTATAAATGTGGGACTATGGTATCCCAAAGGTTCTTCATGCCAACTTGTTGGCTATTCCGACTCTGATTTTGCGGGTTGAAAATTAGACCGCAAGAGCACTAGTGGCACTTGCCATTTGCTCGGTAGCTCTCTTGTCTCTTGGTTTAGTAAGAAACAGGTAAGTGTTGCGTTGTCCACAACCGAGGCTGAATATGTAGCCGCGGGGAGTTGTTGTGCTCAAATCCTTTGGATGAAACAACAACTCTCGGACTATGGACTAAGTATCGATCATATCCCTCTTAGATGTGATAATACTAGCGCCATAAGCTTGACAAAGAACCCCGTTCTTCATTCAAGAACAAAACACATTGAAATTAGGCACCACTTTATTAGAGATCACGTTCTCAAAGGTGATGTCGAATTTGAGTTTGTTGAAACCAAATCTCAATGGCCGACATTTTCACAAAGCCTTTAGAGAAAGAGTCCTTTTTCCGAATTCGTAGTGAACTCGGGATTCTTGACTCCACGTTGATCTTAGTCATGCATTGCATTTTTTTTGTTTTTCATTACTAACTTGAGCGTCGGAGGCGCCTAATTCTGTTTTGCAGGCATCGCCCCAAAGACAGGGGGAATTATAAAGCACTGGTGCAGAAAAATCGATCTCTTTTAAGAATAATCGATTTCTCTGAAGTACATAATCGATTATCAAGTATCAATAATCGATTATGTTGACATTATATTGTCCCTTTTATAATTGCGATTTTTGGTTAATAAACAAGTTGTTTACTAATGTTTTTTTGCTAATGTCAAAAGGGGAAAGAATAAGGGCTATGCACTTCATATTTATTGGCATAAATTGAGGGGGAATTCATATGTTGAGGGGGAACTAATTGCATATCTATATACTTGTCTTGGATCGTCATTATGAATTATCTAATATGCATATTCCGATATTGGTTTGCCATTATCAAAAAGGGGGAAATTGTTGAAACACGTTCTCAAGGTACTAAACTAAACATGTGTTCATATTTGTAGGTTTTGATAAATGACAAACGACGCGCAATTGACATATGACAAGGTCCAAGCACAAGCGCGCAATTGACACATAACGAGGTTCAAGCACAAGACGAACAATTATCATGATCAAGCAAAGAAATAAAGTTATACATGAGTCGTTCTTTAATTGTGATCTTGATCCGACAATTAACTCAAGACTTGGCTTCTCTCGTAAAATCATTTTTATCAAATCATGCATATTTAATTTAAAGCAAAATGATTTTCAAACATTTTATTTTAGCCAAAATGATTTTTAAACATGCCTCTCAAATCTGGACAAAGATAATCGATTATGTACCTTATGATAATCGATTATGTTAAGACAATCTACACCAGATTTACAAAGCTGAACAATAATCGATTATGTACCTTATGATAATCGATTATGTTAAGGCAGTGTACATTAGATTTTTCAAAGCTACAAGATAATCGATTATGTACCTTATGATAATCGATTATGTTGAGGCAGTGTCCATCAGATTTTTCAAAGCTATAAAATAATCGATTATGCACATTATGATAATCGATTATGTTGAGGCAGTGTCTATCAAATTTTACAAGACTGTAAAATAATCGATTATGTACTTTATGATAATCGATTATGTTAAGACAGTGTAGTCCGAAGTTTTCAAAATATAAAAGATAATCGATTATCCTTATAGCATAATCGATTATGCAAATGACCGTTGCCAAAGCATTTTTATACTCTGAAAGATAATCGATTATACACATTCTAATAATCGATTATGTTAAGTAAAATCTGAATATGATTTTTTTGAACGTTGTCAGGTAATCGATTATACACAATCTGATAATCGATTATGTTAAGTAAAATCTGAATATGATTTTTTGAACGTTGTCAGGTAATCGATTATACGATTTGGATAATCGATTACTCTGCTTAATCTGGGAATGATTTTTGAACGATTGGAAAATAATCGATTATGCAAATCAGATAATCGATTATCTTAGCACAAAATCAGCAATTCTTGATTGGCAATTAGGCAACGGTTGTGGGGGTTTTGAACACTATAAATACAACTCAAAATCAGTCTTCTAAGTACAACAACTGATTATATTCTTGCTAAAGCTTGCATACTCTCATATTCATCATTTTCTATTCATTTGATAAGTTTTTGAGAGCCAAACTCTTGACGAAAGTTGTTGCGTTCTTGAGCGTATTTATTTTACTCATATCTACTCTTAAAGAGAGTCTTGTCTTGAGTGCTAAGTGTTTATATACACTTGAAGGGAAGTGTTAATCCCTTGTGGTTGTAAGAATGAACGTTTTCATTCCTTCGGTTGAAGTCTTGAAGTGTGGTATCTTCGAGCAAAGGTTGTTGAGGCTTGTGCGACTCAAGTTCTCAGTTTGTAACGGTTTGTTAAGCACCCGTAAGCTTAACGAAGTTAGTGGAATCTCGAGAGAGTCTCTCGGGGATTGGACTAGCCACAGGTTGTGGTGAACCAGGATAATTTCGGTGCGTTCGTTCCTTATTATTTACTTACCGCACTTATTTCAATCCTGCAATTTTTAATTCCGCAAGTTTATATTATTTTTTATTATAACGCTATTCACCCCCCCTCTAGCGTTAAGCGTATATTCTAACAGAAGAAACTAATCTGGTTCAACCACATTGTTCCAAAATTGTGATATGTATTTGCTCATATGATTGTACCCAGGCATTTCCCCAATTATATAGACAATAAGAGCTTTCTTCCATTTCTTAGTTTCACACTCAATTTCAATTTTATCTAAGTTGACGACAAACTGAGCATTCTCAATTTCAGGCGCAATGTGAGTTAGGTGCATATCATTCTCAGCAAAGCGATTTCTAGCAAAAAAGGTTGTCCATGGTGATGTGGGTTTTGTCAGAGCCTTGTCTCATTTGCAGCCCTAGTTACTGGAGTAATACTTGATTCTCTTATCTCCCTAATTGAAATTTCTCGAGCAGCAAGATTTAAAGTCACAATTGGTTAATTTGGTGTTGTATTTGGTGTTGCATGTGGGCTTATGATAAATTTCTTGTGCGCATATGGGTTAGTACTCTTCACCCCCAAATTGATTGACCTAGTTAGGAAAAGGGTTGCCAATCAGTGTTACGGTTACCATTTGCTGTGAGCTTCCACTTTCGATTGTTTCATCAATTACAGTTGCGTTAATATAGCTACCTAAGTTCGCGGGGGTTTTTTTTGCAAGTCGTCCTCTCTTCCTAGCCATGGCTATTCGCAGATGGTGCACGATAGTGTATCATGCACCGGGAGCACTAAGCTAGAGAGAAAGTCCCTTCCTCGACTTTTACAAATTGCTATAGTTAAAAAAAAAAAGGAAGAAAGTTTAAAGATAAACAAAAGATAAAGCATGTTTTTTTCCTTCTATGTGCAATATCCTAAAGTTCTAGTAAAAATAGAAAGAATTTTTTTTTTATTTTTCATTAACTTCCCAAAGAAGAACCTCAAAAGAAAATCTTTTTGGATTTTTAAGATTAATACCCTAAAGAAAAATTTTAAAAAGGTACTAAAAGGAAAATTCTCTTTTTTTAGCCTTAATATACTAAAGGAAATATAAAAGCAATTTTTTATTTGAGTTATAGATATTAATTTCCTAAAGGAAAACCACCTCAATAGAATTTTTTTTTTATTTCTAGAATTAGTATTCTAAAGAAAACTTCTAACGAAAATATAAAACGCAAAACCTTTTTTTATTTGGAATTTGAGTTATAGCACACTTTTTCAAATACAAAGTAGAAATTACAATAAAAAGACTCGACAATACAGTACAAAACTAGAAAGTAAAAGGCGACATAATATAAATAACAGAATCAAAACATTAAAATAAAAAAAAATTACTTAAGCAACTCCTTAATGAGCGATCCTGACTGGATGGTTCCAGGGTGTCTGTCATGCTCAAACTCCGGTAAGTAGACCCACACCTATATGAGAAAATCAAGACCAAATAAAGTTAAAGACCTAGAACGCTATGTGAGACAATAACCCTTCCTGTTGGACACATGCAAGACATTATTGTAATTATTTGTTAAAATAAACCTATGTGGCTAAAAGTGGCTAAAATAAAAAATTAGCTAAGACCCCGCAAAGCCAAGAACCTAAACTTAATAGGAAGACCAGATCCTATCTGGGTTGCCTATGTATCCCGCCCCGAGAGACGAGAATCAGGTTCGCATAGTTCAGGAAGATAGGATACGGGCCAAGAATTAAAAAACAACTAATTTAGAAAAATATATTTTTTGTCTTTTTTTGGAAAAAGGATTTTCTTTCCTTTTTAATTTTTTATTTTTAAAAAATGACGAAAAAGTGCAATTTTTTTAATTTTTCACTTTTTTATCAACAAAAATGTGAAAGAAAATATAATTGGGCCCTACTTGCTTGATTTTTACACTTCACCCTCTTTTCTTCTTTTTTCCTTTGTCATCAACTATCATTGGTCCGCCAAATGACCATTTTACCTTTGAATAAATGCAACAAATAGCACATATGATGCATTAAGATGGTTTGTTATTTTGGGTACACCTCTCCTAGATGGAATCAACCCATGTGTTGAGTCTCCAAGGTCAAATGCACCTGATGCAAACAAACGTTCCTACTTGGGATCCGGCATGGGGCTATGTTTTCTAGATTTAAATCTTGGAGTTTGTTCTAGATACCCGAGCGGACAACTCGAGCCGAAAAGGGGGCAACGTACCGGGAGCATTGAAGTCTACCTGGCCTTGCTACTGGCCCAGCCCCGTTCTTATTTGGTATAACTTTACGAAAAAAGCGGGCCACACGAACGTATGCACCATTTTTAGAAGACTCAGACTGTGGCGTAAGAAGATAGTTATATACAATTCAAATAATATTAAAGCAGTAAACATATAGCATTTAGCACAAAAGATCCACAAAATACAGTAATATGAACAAAAAATAAAGCGAAGTAAAAATCGTAAAACAACCTCGAATTCTTGGACCCTAAACCAGAGATTATGGGTTCTTATTCCCTAGCAGAGTCACCAAAGATGTTACACCTACTTTTTGCTATCCCCGGAAGGGTATAAGAGAGTTTTTCTAATGTGACAATTAAAACCGGATTATTTAATTAAAATCTGAGTTGCCACTCGGAATAGTTTGTGGTATCACAAGTCATCGGTTAAAATCCTGAATACAGGAAGGTTGACTCTTTATTATGGTCTGCGAACATAGAAATCCGTGTAAGGAATTTTATTAACCCTGAAGAAGGTGTTAGTGTAACAACCCGACTGGTCATTTTATTATTTAGAACCTCGTTCCCTTAAATAAAACTTCCCACACTTTCCTTAGCTAAATTTCGACTTGGGGGGGCGATTAGTTCGGAAGTTAGGAGAGTTTTGAGTGAAAATAAACCAATTATTTCCTTAAGGTTTACTTAAAAAGCCAATTTGAATTCGGTCAAATTTCTTGGGAAACGGACCAGGATTCATGATTTGACGGTACCGGAAGGTCTGTGGGAAAATATGGGACCTGGGCATATGCTCAGAATCGAAGTTCGAGGTCCCTAGCCCGAGTACGGAATTTTTATGTAAAATTATTAAATTGAAGTTTTAAAGAATTAAAGAATCTAAGTATTCATTAAAAACCTAGGTATCGGGTTCGATTTCCGGTTTCGAAACTTGGTACAAGTCTGAAACATCAGTTAAGACCCACACATAAAATTTGGTGTCAATCCGAGTAGTTTAAGGGAGTTTTGACCCGTTGAAGGTAAATTAAGAACTTCAAGTTCATTGAGTTGATTCAATTGGTTTTGGGGTTCGATTCCTTGAATTACCGTTGTTTAAGTGTTTCTAGGGTTCGAGTAGGTCCGCCTCGTGATTTCAAACTTGTCGGTATGATAGGGCAGGGCTCGAGCGTCAAATGGTCGAGGTTTGAGCGAAGTTGGAACTTAGAGAAAAACCATATCTGCTGCTTCTGTCATAACATTTGCGGTTCTTGGCCCGCAGAAGCGGGCCCATAGAAGCGGGACCGCAGAGCAGAAGCGGTCTGGTGGATGCTGAAGTGGAAGGGGGTCAGGGGGAGGAAATCGCAGAAGCAGCCCTTGGGACCGCAGAAGCAGTCCCGCCTTTGCGGACAACAAACCGCAGAAGTGGTCCAGCCATGCCTTCCCCATACCACAAACGAGGCTTTCCAGCCGCAGAATCAAACTTTGCAGGTGCAGAATCATGCCCGCTGAAGCGAAAATCGCTGGGCGGAAGGGGGTTCATTAAATACAAACCCATACTCATTATCTCTCATTTTTACTCCACTTGGGCGATTTTGAAGGTTCCAAAGAAAGAGTTTCTTCATAATATCACAAGGTAAGTAATCCCTACTCATTCTTAACTTAAATACATGAATATTAGATAGATTTAACACTCATAATCAAATAAATCAAGGGTTAGAGGTAGACATAGGGTTTTGATTAAATTATAATTTAACCACCTAATAGCTATGTAATAAACTAAAATTCACATATTTGTAATCCTTAGGTGATAGTTGAAAAATCTCGAAATTCGGGCACGTGGGCCCGGGGTCGAAAGTTTGGAAACTTGTGGGAAAGGTTGAGAAATCACTTAAATAGTTAGAATTTAACCATGTAAGCCCTTATTGACTAGTTCTTACATTGTTTGATTAGTTTGTATGCTTCCGGCCTCGCTTTGAAGTCGCGTGCTTGATATTGTTATTTGGAAGTGCGCTTGGAGCGAGTTGAGTCTCCTTTCTAACCTCATGAGAGGGAATCGTCCCTCTAGGATTAATAAATGATAAATTGCTATTAAATGTGGGGGCTACGCACGTACTAGGTGACGCGAGTCCGTGCGTAACTACTATGATATTAAATGTTTGGGTAGTTTAGGACCCACATCATGCCTAAATTGAGATTTCCATTGGTTGAATTATCTAAATGATCTTGTATGACATGTTAGAGACTAGAGGAGGATGAAAATAAACATATTATTATTTTTTGAACTAGAAAGGATTTTTCCTTGGATATGAATGATGCCCTTGTGTGCATCCTTGATGTTGTCTTAATATATGTTGGATCGGGCCGATCTCCACGATAGATGCATTCTACAGTATGGGCCGTTCGAACCTCAACGGTGCATAATTTATATTCTGTTAGAGCGGGCCGTCGACCTCGACATTGTTGCGCATGATATGTATATGTGTTTGAGCCTAGACTTTTTCATGATTTATTGCTAAGTATGCAAAACAAGGAAAATTGATAAAAGAAGTATGATTATCACTTCCATTGTATCATAATTATGATATTATCTTGACCTAGTGGGTATCAAGCCGACCTCTCGTCTCTACCTCTTCTAGATTAGGCGAGATACTCGCTGGGTACATATTGTTTATGTACTCATGCTACGCTTCTGTACTTAAATGTACAGGGTCTGAGGCGGATTCATCTGGATATAGATTAGGCGCGTTCCAGTGACTGGCTGTAGAGACTTCCACTGTGAGTTGCTTCCCTTCCTGCATTGTTCGGCAGCCGGATTGAGTCCTCTTTTGTATTTTTTGTTGTCTTTCCCTTATTTCAGACAGTAGGGTAGAGATGTGTATATTCTGCTAGATGCTCGTACATTGTGACATCATGTCTTGGCACACACATGCATTAGTAGACTTGCTTTTGGGGTTGCTTTTTTTTATTTCTTACTATATTAACTCATTTTTGTTCCAACCCTTGTTGAATGGGTATTTCACTTAAATTTGAGTATGATTCTATGTGAATTGTTAGAAATATTCCGCACTTGGCTAGTCCGGCAAGGTTGTTGGGCATCATCATGACCTGTTTTGGTAATGGGTCGTGACAACATGGTATCAGAGCACTAAATTCACGTAGGTCTCACAGTGTTATGAACAAACCTAATAGAGCCTTGTAGATCGGTACAGAGACATTTGTATTTATCTTCGAGAGGCTATGGGGTATTAGTAAAGATTACTTTTTATTCACGTCTTATCGTGCAGTGGTTAGTATACTAAATTTCCATTTCTATTCTCTCATAGATGGTGAGGACTCGTTCCGCAGACGTTCTAGAACCGGGAGGAGCTGCTCCCCCATTTGCTAGAGGTCGAGGTCGAGGTTCAGGGAGGGCATCGGCCCGTCGTAGGGGATGAAGGCGCCCAGTGCAATTTCAGTTGTACCACCACCAGACCCTGTGAGGGAGCCTATTATGGAGGAGCAGGGTGAGGTGCCTGCAGCTGAGCCTACCTCGGCAGATTTCATGATTGCATCGAGATTTTAGGAGGTCATGGACCGCATGATTCGGTTCATGGATACTATGATGCATGCTAGTTTATTTCCAGTGGATCCAGCTACCTCATAGGCAGGAGGGGGAGCACAGACCCCTACTGCTCAGGCTCCAGCCATGCAACGGCAGTATATCAGACTCTGGGTGCACTACCCGCAGATCGGGTTCAGCTAGTTTCTGCAGTAGTACCCTAGGCCATGACAACTGTGGACGCTGATCCGCAGAAGCTACTAGACAGATGGACTAGACTTCGCCCTCCAGTCTTCGGGGGTGAAAGTCATAAGGACGCACGTGACTTTATTAACAAGTGCAGGGACAAACTGCATAACATGAGGATATTGAAGTCACATGGAGTTGACTTTACTACTTTTAAATTGGAGGGAAAGGCCCAAAGATGGTGGCAGTCATATGCTCTTAGTAGGCTAGCAGGTTCTCCTCCCCTCACTTGGGATCAGTTCACTCAGCTATTCCTTGATCGGTACATTCCACCTTCTGAGAAGGAAGGGCTGCATCATCAGTTTGAGCAGTTACAGCATGGTCAAATGTCAGTGACCAATTATGAGGCGAGATTCTCTGAGTTGTCTCGCCATGCACTTATGATACTTCCAACAGAGGCAGAAAGGGTGCAGCGATTTGTTACAGGATTACATCCCACTATTCTGAACAGCATGTCTTGAGAGGTGGAGATGGCACAGGTAATCAGCTTACACTTGAGATCACTCGTAGGATTGAGGGTTAGCATTAGAAGGGTTTTGAGCAGATGCAGCAGAAGAAGAGGGCCAGATTCTCCGAAGAGTTTAGAGGTGCCCCAGCCAAGGGTAGAGGTCATACCGGGAGGGGTCAGCCCAGTAGGCCCCCAGCTCTAGCACCACCACCTGCTTGGGGTGCTCCAGTGCGCTCTTATTTCAGCGCCATGCTAGAGGGTTCTTATCGCCCACCGGCCGTTCAGGGTTCTTCGAGTGAGTATTCAAGTCCTCCTGATTCTTCGGTTCTTATCTCAGTGCTATGTTGGAGAGTTCATACCACCCGTCGGCTATTAAGGCTTCTTCGAGTGGATCTTCCAATTTTCAGAGTCAGTTATCTAGGCAGCAGGCCACTGCACCACGTTGTTTTGAGTGCGGAGACCCAGGTCATATAAGGAGGTACTTCCCCAGGCTTCGGGGCAAGTCTATACAGTAGGGACAGCATCCCATGGCTCTAGCACTAGCGACCCAGCCACCTAGAGGTAAAGGGCAGACCGGTAGAGGTCGTCATAGAGGTGGAGGCCAGATAGGGAAAGGTCAGTCAAATGCTTCTCGGTCGGGCGGAGGCTAGGCAGCCGGTGCTCCAGCTAGATTTTATGCTCTCCTGGCCAGTCTAGATGCATTGGCCTTAGATGCCATTATCACAGGTATTATTTCAGACAGCGGTAAGGATGATTCGGTATTATTTGATCCATGATCTACTTATTCATATGTGTCATCTCTATTTGCTCATTTTCTGGTTATATCTCCTGAGCCTTTGGGTGTTCCTGTTCATGTGTCCACTCCTGTGGGCAATTCGGTGGTTGTAGATCGGATCTACCAGTGCTGTGTGGTTACTTTTTGTGGTTACGATACTAGGGCAGATCCTATATTGCTTGATATGATCGATTTTGAGGTCATCCTGGGATGGATTGGTTATCTCCTTATCGCGCCGTCCTTCATTGCCATGCTAAGACTATTTCGCTAGCGATTCCAGGATTACCGAGATTGAAGTGGAAGGGTTACATAGTGGATATGCCTAATAGTGTTGTTTCCTTTCTGAAGGCTCAGCGCATGGTTGAGAAAGGGTGTTTGGCTTATCTGGCGTATGTTCGAGACACCACAGCAGAATCTCCAACGATTGATTCAGTGCTAGTGGTCCAAGAATTTGCAAATGTTTTTCCTTCCAATCTTCCAGATATGCCTCCGGATTGTGATATTGATCTTTGCATTGATTTGGCTCCAGGCACTCAGCCTATATCTATCCCTATAGCGTATGGCTCCAAAGAAGCTGAAGGAGTTAAAGGAGCATTTGGAGGAGTTATTAGCAAAGGGGTTTGTCAGGCTCAATATGTTGCCTTAGGGTGCACTAGTGCTATTTGTGAAGAAGAAAGATGGGACCACGCGGATGTGCATTGATTAGTGCCAGTTGAACAAAGTCACCATCAAGAACAAGTATCTGTTTCCGCGTATTGATGATTTGTTTGACCAGTTGCAGGATCAAGTTATCATCAACTTAAGATTCGGGATTCAGATGTTCTGAAGGCTGCATTCAGGACTAGATATGGCCACTATGAGTTTTTGGTGATGTCCTTTGGGTTGACGAATACCCCAATGACGTTTATGGACTTGATGAACAGGGTGTTCAGGCCTTTTATTGATTCTTTTGTTATTGTTTTCATTGATGACATCTTGAAATACTCACGTAGCCTGGGGGAGCACGAGCAGCATTTGAGAGTAGTGCTTCAGACCTTGCGAGAGCAGAGGCTATATGCTAAGTTCTCCAAGTGTGAGTTCTGGCTAGAATCAGTGGCATTCCTGGGGCATATTGTGTCTGGAGAGGGTATTAAAGTGGATCCTAAGAAGGTGTAGGTTGATTAGAGTTGGTCACGCCCTACTTCAGTGACCGAGATCAGGAGCTTCCTGGGGTTAGCATGTTACTATCGACGATTTGTGTTGGGCTTTTCATCTACTGATTCACCCTTGACCAGATTGACCCAAAAGGGTGTCCAATTCCATTAGTCCGATGAGTGCGAGGAGAGCTTTCAGAAGCTCAAGTAGCCTTGACTGCAGCACCGGTTCTTGTATTGCCTTCTGGTTCAGGGATATATACCGTGTATTGCGAAGCTTCTCGCATTGGCTTGGGATGTGTATTGATGCAGGAGGGGTGAGTTATTGCCTATGTTTTGTGTCAGCTGAAGATTCATGAGAAGAACTACCCAGTGCACAATCTAGAGTTGGTAGCAATTGTTCATGCTCTGAAGATATGAAGGCACTATTTGTATGGGGTATCATGTGAGGTTTACACCGAGCATCACAGTCTGCAACACCTGTTCAAGAGAGGGACCTTAATTTGAGGCAGCGCAGGTGGCTTGAGTTATTAAAACATTATGACATTACCATTCTTTATCATTCAGGTAAGGAAAATGTTGTCGTAGATGCCTTGAGCAGAAAGGGAGAGAGTATGGGTAGTTTGGCATTCATACCTGCTGAGGAGAGACCATTGGCTTTGGGCATTCAGTCTTTGTCTAACAGACTCGTGAGGTTGGATATTTCGGAGCCCAGCCAAGTTCTAGCATGTGTGGTTGCTCAGTCTTCGTTGTTAGGGCATATTAAGGCCTGATAGTTTGACGATCCGCATTTGACAGCCCTCGGAGAGATGGTACTTCATGGAGGTGCCAAGGATGTTACTATTAGCGAGGATGGAGTGTTACGACTTTAGGTCCGTGTATGTGTTCCTGATGTGGATGTGGAGGAGGATTATAGATGAAGCCCATAGTTTGAGGTACTCCATTTATCCTGGTGCCACAAAGATGTATCGTGACTTGAGACAACATTACTGGTGGTGGAGGATGAAGAAGGACATTGTGGAGTATGTGGCTAGGTGTTTGAATTGCCAATAGGTCAAGCATGAGCACCATAGGGCAGGTGGCCTACTTTAGCAGATGCCCATTCCGGAATGGAAGTGGTAGCGCATCACTATGGATCGTGGTTGGGTTGCCGCAGACTTTGCAGAAGGTTGATTCAGTAGGGGTTATTATGGATAGGTTGACCAAGTCGGCCCATTTCATTCCAGTGCGACTACTTACGCATCGAAGAGATACGCCCAGATTTATATTCGAGAGATAGTCCGTTTGTATGGGGTACCAGTTTCCATTATATCCGACCAGAACCCTCAGTTCACTTCCCATTTTGGAGAGCCGTTCATAGTGGTTTGGGCACCAGTGCGGATCTCAGCACAGCATTTCACCTTCAGACTGATGGGCAGTCGGAGCAGACAGTTCAAATTTTAGAGGATATGCTTAGAGCATGTGTGATTGACTTTGGAGGGCACTGGGATTAGTTCTTTCCCTTGGCGGAGTTTGCATATAATAATAGTTATTAGTCCAGCATATAGATGGCCCCATATGAGGCATTGTATGGTCGGCCTTGTCCTTCTCCTATAGGATGGTTTAAGCCTGGTGAGGCTGGGTTACTAGGTACAGATTTGGTACAGGATGCCTTGGATAATGTAAAGTTGATTCAGGAGAGGCTCCACATAGCTCAGTCCAGGCAGAAGAGCTATGAGGATCAGAAGGCGTGTAATGTATCATCTATGATTGGCGAGAAGGTTCACTTGAAAGTCTTGCCAATGAAGGGTATAATGAGGTTCGGGAAGAAGGGTAAGTTGAGCCCAAGGTTTATTGGTCCCTTTGAGGTGTTGGGACGAGTTGGAGAGGTTGCCTATGAGCTTGCTTTACCTCCCAGTTTATTCAGAGTTCATCTAGTTTTCCATGTATCGATGCTTCAGAAATATCATGTCGACTACTCTCATGTGTTGGATTTCAGTACCATTTAGTTAGATAAGAGCTTGGGCTACGAGGAGGAGCCAGTTTCCATTGTTGATAGACAGGACCGTTAGTTAAGGTCCAAGAGGGTTTCTGCGGTCAGGGTCCAGTGGAGGGGCCAATCGGTTGAGGAGGCAATCTAGGAGTCTGAGGAGGACATGAGGAGCCGATATCCCCACCTATTCAGCAGGCCACGTACTTTCTATGTCCGTTCGAGAACGAACTTTTGTTTAAGAGGTGGAGAATGTAACGACCTGAGTGGCCATTTTACTATTTAGAACCCCGTTCCCTTAAATAAAACTTTCCATGCTTTCCTTAGCTAAATTTCGACTTGCAGGGGCAATTAATTTGGAAGTTAGGAGAGTTTTGAGTGAAAATAAACCCAATTGTTTCCTTAAGATTTTCTTAAAAGCTAAATTTGATTTCGGTCAACTTTCTTAGGAAATGGTCTCGGATTCGTGATTTGACGGTCCCGAAAGGTCCGTGGGAAAATATGGGACCTAGCGTATGCTCATAATCGAATTCCGAGGTCCCTATCCCGAGTACGGAATATTTATGTAAAACTACTAAATTGAAGTTTTAAAGAGTTAACGAATCTAAGTATTCATTAAAAACCTAGATATCTGGTTAAGATTACGGTTCCAAAACTTGGTACAAGTCTGAAATATCAGCTAAGACCCACACGTAAAATTTGGTGTCAATCCGAGCAGTTTAAGGGTGTTTTGACCCGTTGAAGGGAAATTAAGAACTTAAAGTTCATTGAGTTGATTCAATTGGTTTTGGGGTTCGATTCCTTGAATTAGCATTGTTTTGAGTGTTTCTAGGGTTCGAGTAGGTCTGCCTCGTGATTTCAGACTTGTCGGTATGATCGGGCGGGGCTCGAGCGTCAAATGGTCGAGGTTCGAGCGAAGTTGGAACCTAGAGAAAAACCATATATGTTGCTTCTGTCATAACCGTTTCTGGAGTTCTTGGGCCGTAGAAGCAGGACCGCAGAAGTGGTCTGGTGGACACAGAAGCGAAAGGGGTTCAGGGGGAGGAAACGACATCAGCGACCCTTGGACCGCAGACGGTCTTGCCTTTGCGGACAACAAACTGCAGAAGCGGTCCTGCCAGGCCTTCCCCAAACCGCAAAAGCGGCTTTTCAGTCGCAGAATTGACTCCACAGGTGCGGAATCATGCCCGTGAAGCGAAAATCGCTGGGCAGAAGGGGGTTCATTAAATACGGACCCAAACTCATTCTCTCTCATTTTCAGTCTACTTGGGTGATTTTGAAGGTTCCAGAGAGAGAGTTTCTTTATAATATCACAAGGTATGTAATCTCCACTCATCCTTAGCTTAAATACATGAATATTAGATAGATTTAACACTCATAATCAAATAAAATCAAGGATTAGAGGTAGACCTAGGGTTTTGATAAAATTATTATTTAACCACCTAATTAGCTATGTAATGAACTAAAATTCACATATTAGTAATCCTTAGGTGATAGAGAACAACTTTCTTCGAAAAATCTCGGAATATGGACGCGTGGATCCGGGGTCTAAAGTTTGAAAACTTGCGGCAAAGGTTGGGAAATCACTTAAATAGTTAGAATTTAACCTTGTAAGTCCTTATTGACTAGTTCCTACATTGTTTGATTAGTTTGTATGCTTACGGCTTTGCTTTGATGTCTCGGGCTTGATATTGATATTTGGAAGTGCGCTTGGAGCAAGGTGAGTCTTCTTTTCTAACCTCATGAGAGGGAGTTGTCCCTCTACGATTAATAAATGATAAATTGCTATAAAATGCGAGGGCTACGTACGTACTAGGTGACTAGAGTCCGTGCGTAGCTACTATGATATTAAATGTTTGGGTAGTTTATGATCCAAATCATGCATAAATTGAGATTTCTATTGGTTGAATTATCTAATTGATCTTGTATGACATGTCAGAGACTATAGGAGGATGAAAAATGAACATATGAATATTATTTGAACTAGAAATGATTTTTCCTTGGATATGATTGATGCCCTTGTGTGCATCCTTGATGTTGTCTTAATATATATTAGATCGGGCCGATTGCCTCGGTCAAATAGATTCATCTATGGTACAGACCGTTCGACCCTCAGTAGTGCACAATTTATATTCTGTTGGAGCGGGCAGTCGACCTCGGCATTGTTGCGCATGATATATATATATATATATATATATATATATATGTGTGTGTGTGTGTGTGTGTGTGTGTGTGTGTGTGTGTTTGAGCCTAGACTTTTTCATGATTTATTGCTAAGTATGCAAAAGAAGGAAAATGATAAAAGAAATATGATTATCACTTCCATTGTAACTGTGGTTTAACTTAAATATTCATGCTGTAAATTGTACATTATCATTATTAAATTATCTTGACCTAGTGGGTATCAAACCGACCTCTCGTCTCTGTCTTTTCGAGATTAGGCGGGATACTCGCTGGGTACATATTGTTTATGTACTCATGCTACGCTTCTATACTTAAATGTACAGGGTCTGAGGCGGATTCATCTAGATATATATCAGGTGCATGCCAATGAATGGCCGTAGAGACTTTCACGGGGAGCTGCTTCCCTCCTATATCGCTCGGCAGCCGTATGGAGTACTCTTTTGTATTATTTTTCTGTCTTTCCCTTATTTCAGACAATAGGGTAGAGATGTGTATATTTTACTAGATGCCCGTGCACTGTGACACCAGGTCTTGGCACACACATGCATTAATAGACTTGTTTTTGGGGTTGTATATTTTATTTCCTACTATATTAACTCCTTTTTTGTTCCAACCCAGTTGAAAGGATATTTCACTTAAATTTGAGTATGATTATATATGAATTGTTAGTAATATTCTGCACTTGACTGGCCCGGCAAAGTTGTTGGGCGCCATCATGACCTGTTTTGGAAATGGGTCGTGACTGAGACATTCTCGAGTTCCGTAGTTTTATCATGGTTACTTTGATCATACTTGGCTTAATCAAATTGTCTAATTACTTATTTTAGAACCTATATGCATTTTCCTCTATTAATTAAGAAATTATCTTAAAACAGGTCACGCGCACGTGTACCTATTTGTTCGGCGTATCAAAAGTCATGTCACGCGAACGTATCCACAATTAATAATGTTTTGCTATTATTAAGAAAATTTAGTCAAAATTGCGCGAACACATACCTCGATTTTATTTTTTTAAAAGAATTGTAATTATATCACACGAACTGTACACAATCATGATAGTTGATTAACTAAGGGCAAGGCCAAAGCACTCTAAAACATATTGCTACGGAAGTAGGCTTCAAATTCCAACCAGTTTTAGCAAACATGAAACACTATGATAGGCATTGTTATACACAATTTCTAAAATACTTTATGAAAGCTTAATTATTGATATTTAATAAAGGAAACCTACAAACTAGGAATCTTCCCATATACATTTCATGTTTAAACAAAAATATAGGGTAAATGCCATTATTCTCACCAACCAAACACTAGCAGCTAAATGCAAATTTTACCAAAATGCATGGATCCAAATAGTAATAAATTAACTAAGACTTCAAGAGCAATACAACACTATCTAAAATCTTGGAAGATAAAACGTACCTTAACAAGATATTCAAATAAGACTAAATCAAAGAGAAAGTCAGTACCATACTTATCATCGAAGAGCATAAATGAACGAAAGATGAGAAAGAACTGGACCCCAAGAGAAGCTTTCTTCAAAATTAGACAAGATGATTTGAGGAAGTACAATTGAATCTGGCTATTTAAACCCAGACAACGAGCAAATCATAACAACGAATGAACCACAAATATCAACCGGATAGCTCTCAAACCCGAACACCTCAAACTCTCTCAAACTCAAATCCACTTTGAAGGAAATATTCGAGGAGATGAGAAACCAAACTCTTTTATTTAGAAGAAACTTTCAAAATTTATTAAAACACATATTGTAACTTCCCAATATAGTGTAACTCCAAAAATAAAACTATGATTAAGTACCCCATTGACTTTAACATTAACAATACCACATGAAACCGATATCGTCTATCTCTGTATTTCTATTGCAGGCAACGGCTGGATCCTTTAGTTTTGGAGATTGTCGATCTCCATGATTGGCGTGGAATAGAGGAACGGGAAGGTGTAAGAACGCGAGGGTTTTTTTAGAGATGTTGCGGCGACTAGAGGGAAAGGGTGGGGGTTCTACTGGCGTTCACAACTGTCACCGACGTCTATAGTTGTTGCCGGGGTCCATAATTGTCTGGAAACAACTTCTGTTCTTTGAAAGTTTGGAATGGTCATTTGGTTTCCAGAGGAGATTAGTGGGGTTTGGTTTGTCGGTTGTTGAAGAGCCCAGGCGTTAATGGAAATTTTTGAAGCTGAAGAAGAAGGGTTAAGGCTAGGGTCTTTTTCGGTAAGAAGCAGTGAGGATGGAAGGGGAAGATGACTTGAATGAGGTGCGTTGAGGGTGGCCGTTTGGCGGCAGAAGGGCTAGCAACAAAGCCTCTAGGTCTTCGGGTTCTAGGGTTTTTGTGTCCAAAGATTGAGGAAGATGATGGTTTGGCTGGGGGCGGGGGTATTGTGAAAAACACTGACTGTAGAGTGTTTAGGTCTAGGTTTCTGTAGGTTTTTTTTAGGTTAAGTGGTATGAGCCTAAGAATTATGGGCTTGGAAATTATGGTCAAGATCTGAAAATTAGGCCTACAAATGGGTCGTTTGAGCCCAAATTTTATTCTTTTCCCGGAACGAGACTAAAAATACGATCTCATTTATTAATTAATCCTACTTAATTAAAATAACTATTAAAATAAGACTAACCATTAAAGCAAAACTATTTTTGGTATTTTTCAAGATTAAAAATAACTACAAAATATTAACGAAAGTATTTTTTTATAATTTTTATTTTCTTATAGTAAAATAGAGTAATAAAGTCAAAATTAGTTGAAATAACGATATTAGGCCTAAATTAAATATTTACATGCTAGAATATAAAAAATCTTGGGGAGGGTGCACGTTGTCATTCCAGAAAAAGGCTAGTCCACTTGATAAACCCATTGGTTTCACAGTAACAATATGTGCCATATCCACTTGTCAAGGACCTCCCCCCCCCCCCCCCCCCCCCGGTCTCTACAATTTCACACTAAAGCTTTCATTGCATGGAGGGAAACCATTTAGGGTTGGCCTCTTGCTCCACCACTTGTTTCTATTTTTTAACTTTCGTTTCAGTATCAAAAGTAGTTTGTTCTTTTCTTTTAACCCCCGCCGTATGCCTATTTTCCTCTAACGCAGCACCTCAATAGGATGATTTTCATTCAAATCTATTAAATTATTTACCTTAACATCCTCAGAACAACCATTAATATTAGTCTTTCGTTTCCATTATTTTCTGTTTATGTCCCCTGTATTATTATTAGTAATACCACTAACAGTTAAAGAATTTTATTTTGAATTGATTAGTTGAGAATTAGTCACTATATGAAGTTGCAACATAGGAGAGGTTAATAAAGGGTCTGGATATACCTTGTCTATGTTATCTTGCATTTCCATCCTTTTGTGATTGCCAGCATCCTGCATTTGTGAGGCAACTTGCAACAAGTTTTGTTGTAGCTCTATTATGTCATCCGCAAGCATCTGCTCCTGCACACCTATCTTCTCCAAGCCAATATTCAAACCTCGCATTGAGGTAGTTTTAATACCATCAGAAGTTCCTGCCCCGGTGTTATTCCAAACTTCGACACTCTCCTTCTCTCTAGATCTATAATTTGTTGCTTCCATGCGCTGCATTTGGTATTTCTGAAGATCCTCTTTTCCTATGCCAGGTTGCATTTCAACTAAGGTAGTACCTTCTGCCAAAGTTAGCAGACTTTTACTACTTCCTGCACCTCATTTTCCCTCAACCACTTCAAAGTTATGATTTTCTAGTATACCCATCACTATTAGTGTTTACACTTTGACAACGCTGATTTTCTAAAGCTAGTAAAGTATTCTTCGTTCGTAAACATGTCCCAAACGAGTCACTTTTGAGTTTTTCTGATCTTATATCCTTTTCTCTTTGTACACACGTTCTATGATTGTGTCCTAGCATATCACAGTAGTAGCAAACATAAGGTAGGTTTTCATATCTTATTTCAACCTAGGTTGTTTCCAAGCCTAACTTGATCAATTTTCCCTAGGTAGTGGTCTGTTGATGTTCATCATGACTTTAATACGCATATATTGCCCCTCTTTGCTTCCATTGTCAGGGAATACAATATCAATGATACCTCCCAAACCCTTCCCTATTTTGCACCCAACATCCTTTGGCAAGCAATGTAATGAGATATTTCAAACTAGAATCCCACAAACTATAAATATTAAACACCTGGAAATCACTCTTCAAACTTGGTTACCAAGATGGGCATTAAGAAGGTATTTGTCATACAACTATGGTGTAGCAAACCATATTTTATCCTTATTTTCCTTATCCTTGAAAATAAATTGAAAAAAATTTCTATCCGATTTCCTTTATCCGCAGCCCTACTGGGTGACCCCAAACCAATGACATGTATTTTTGACTCCCTCAAAACTCCATGAAAATTTACTTTTTTTTATATCAAAAATTACTTTGCCCAAAAGACTAACCTTACAATCCTTCATACTTGACCGAATATCTGGATATTCAATTGTTACAACATCTTTTTCTTCCTCTGTAAGAATAAATTTATATAGGTGTTCAGTAATTGTATCAGCCATCTTTCCAAGTGAAGGATTCCCGCTCCTATTGTAGTTGAGACAGCAATATTTTTAACATTTTTGCACCAAAAGATAGGCTTCTTCTAGTATTTAACTTAAGTACTTGCCTTCAGAGAGTGAACATCCAAACTTCTCTCTCAATTCTGAATAGAGTGTTCCAATTAAAAGTAGCAAAAACTGAATAAATAATAAAAAGTTCTAGCTTTCAGTTACATTCAACGAATATATTTATTGATGAAAGCCCTTAGTTTGTTGTCAGCTGCTCATAATATGATGCAGAGAATTTCCTTGCCTTAGTTGCCCTGCTAGTTAAAGTACCAACAAAATCTAAGTGAGTAGATTGAAAAACCCCAACAATTAAGAGAAAAGTAGAGCTAGAGCAAAACACACCGGAGCCAATGTTTAAAGGGAAGAGTATAACCGAACCTGTTTGTAGTAGAACTTAAATAAAAGTAGAACATGATGTGGATGTCACTAAGTTGCTGGCGTTCGCCTGTGAATTTCGTGAATTACCAGATCTTTCCTGTTGATTTCGGTGCGATTTGATCAATTTGCCTGTTGGGTCAACTTAATATAGGGTTTGCTAGATAATAGGGAATTTGCACAAATCGATACCTGCAGAGGATGAAATCGCTAGTTATTAGGTTTCCTATTAGCAAAGTTTTAGTGTGAGGTATGAGAGGTGAAGATTAAGTGGCTTGCGGCAATGATTTAGACCTCACAAGGAGGAAATAACTCTAATGCTAGAGACAGAAAGCCCTAAGCCAAAACGAGGGAGAGAATTTTTTTTTGATAAGGACCATTATTTAGATATAATCAAAACTTATAAAATATTTGATATTTATTTATAGCATGTTTGACCAAGCTTCTACAAGCCGAATTTTTTTTTAAAAAGTTTTTTATCCTAAGTCAAAGCGTTTGGACAAGAATTTGGAAGGAAAAAAGCATTTTTGAGTAGAAGCAGAAAAAATTAGCTTTTTCCCTAAGCACTTTTGAGGAAAAATACATTTAGAAGCACTTTTTAAAAGCTTGGCCAAACACTAATTGTTGCTCATAAATGCTTTTCAAATTAATTGAACAAACACAAACTATCACCAAAAGTACTTTTTAAAAAAGCACTTATCAAATTAAGTTGATTCGTCCAGCTTAACAAAACAAGCTACTGGTCATATGAGAATCAACTTTATAGCTTGTTGGACCAAACTTCTCCAAGCCAAAATCACTTTTTATTTTTAAAGTTGAAGTGTTTGGCCAAGCTTTTAGATGAAAAAAATTGCTTTTGAGTAGAAGCATAAGTAGTTTTGGAGAAGCAGAAAAAAAATAGCTTCTCTCAAAAACTAATTTTTTTAAAAGCACTTTTGAAAAAAATACACTTAGAAGCAATTTTCAAAAATTTGACCAAATATTAAATATTGCTCATAAGTACTTTTTCACATAAACTAACCAAATACAACTTACTAAAGAATACTTTTAAAAAATATATTTTCAAAATAAATTAATTTTTTCAGTTTGATCAAGCGGGCTATTAGACCCTACATGACCGAATTGACACAGTTTCAAATATATGGGTCTAATTAGGCTTGCCAAATCTTTAACTACAAGACTCATAGTATATGTCTTTTTGAACTTCACTTTCAATGAAATTCCAACTTAGAGCCCGACTACACACTATTGGAATATGTGATCATTTTATCTAAAAATTTCAGTTATTAAAGTTAGTATATTTTATTTGCTTGGTTATATTTTTAACACTCTCACGCACACGGATTTTTTTTTATTTATTTATTAAGCCAAGCATATCAGTTTTTTCTATAAAAGTAAGTGTGAGACTCGAAACCATAACCTTTATTAAAGTGTGTGATTATATTGTCTAAAAACTTAAATTGCTTGATAAAGAGCATTTTTTATTTACTAACCCCATCATTCTTTTTCCATATTTCTTTTTATGAAAATAAGTCTTCTCCACACCATTTTATTCAACCTTTCCTTTCATGTTCTCAACTTCTAAATTCGCTTCTCTTATGTTACTTGAAGAATCATTCTATAAGATTAATAGATCGCATATTTCATAGCTCCATTATTTTTTAACAAATAAAAAAAGTATAACAAAATAATGAACTTGCAATTATACATTTTTTTTATTTCTTCTTTGATACAATGACTATTTATTTGAATTGTGTATTTTTACTATTTAGGTAAATCTATAAAAAAAAATAGATATTTATGAGTACCATAATTTAAAGCTATATAAACAATTATAGCCAAAATGATAAATTTCAAATTATGTATATTTTATAACTTTTTAATTATATCAATCTCTATTTTGAGGTAAAATTCAAAAAAAGAATAACTAAAACTTTATTAATTTTATCCAAATAAAACAATTCAACCTAAATAATGTAGTTCTATCCAAGTTTTATTATAAATTTTATTTGAAAAAAAATATTTAAACAAGTAATATACTTAAAAAGGTAAAAATATATTATATTTTTCAAAAAAGGATACATAGACATAAAATTCATGTGGCAGGCGAGTGTATGCCACTCTTTCGGGGCGACACAGTCCAAGGGGATAATAGCTACTGAATAATCAAGTATAGTGGAGTAATTAAGACCGTAGATAGTTCAAGAATGTAACCAATAACGCGTGCCAAGTTTGGGGGAGGGGGGTTAAGATATTTTGCCATAAAATTTTGATAAGTGAATATATATATTTACTAAAAAATAAATTTTATTTGATAAACATATGATTTATTAAAATATTCTTATGAGAGTATTTTTTAGTAACACATGACAGTTATTTTTAAATCCCCAAACAATTATTTTTTGCTGCTATACGCTTTCAAAATTAACTGAATTTAATAACTAAATATAAAAATCAATATGTGTACCTAAATAATGATATGTTTTATTTAATTTTAAATAATCAGAATTCTACTTCAAATTCGAAAAAGATATAAGAAGTTTTGACGTATGAATATAGAAGAACGGAGAGATGATCGATGTATTTCAATAATACTCGATAAGAAAGTGATACAACCCATTATTTAAAGTAAATAAACTAAATGCACCTTATAGTTCTATTAAATATTACATCATAAGAGGATTCCCAATATTTCTCTCTCTCTCTCTCTCTCTCTCTATATATATATATATATATATATAGAAAGTCTAAAAGTATATATAGTTTATATATTTATATGTCGGTTGTCCTTTTTTTTTTACTTAATACTAAAAAAAATCAAATTAAACCTAATCGATATTTTTAATTAATTTTGTTTGACTTTTCGATTTGATGCCATTTTTCAATTTGACTTAAACACTCCTATTCACGTGGATGAACACTTGGTCTATTCTATCTCTGGTTTGCACACTGTATTACCTCTATTGAGGTATTTTGATCATCTGCAATCACTTTTTAAATTTGATAATTTGTGGCTCAAAGAAATATTTGTACATGAATCTTTTAGCGACTATAATGACTTAATATTACATATGTATACTGGAGCAAAAATGATAATTATACTTTTAAAAATATATTTCTTTCTTTGTTAGAGCCATGCTTTGTTAGGATAATGCATAATATTAGGGTGTTAACGGTTCAGTTCGGCTGGTTATTTTATAAAATTTGTACCATATTAATTTTTTCGATTATTCTATTATATATAATTAAAATTAAACTTTCAAAACCGTCCCAAGCATATCAGTTTCTCTTTAGTATCGGTACGGTTTGATTAATTTTCGATATTTTTTTAATATCATGTAAAATTCACCAGTAGAAGAAAAATGCAATAAAATACGTTCTTTTATAAGACTTAGCAAAACTCTCTAGATATTTTTACTATTTAAAGGGTGATGAATTAAAAAAAAAAAGGATGGCTAGAGTATAGATCCATCAACTATTCTACAACAAAGTAAAAGAAATCAAACAAAGGCAAAGAAAATATAAATCGTACGAGTTGAAAGATATATCAAGTTGGGACTCAAGAATAAGTATATAGAAGATTAAATATTCAAAAAGATAAATCTAAATTATATGAAAGGAAATATGTTCAATATATTGTAGGTTGCTACTCACAATCACTAGATTACTCGTGTCTTGCTAATAAAGATACTTGAAATAACTTAGTTTAAGTAGAAGTAGCATAATAGGTTATATAAATTAGTATTTGAGTTTAATTACTTTACTCGCCTGTAATAGGTTTCCATAATTCTAAGGCCCAAATAAAATTTAATGCATTATTATTTTTAAACTTACTAAATATATATATTTTTCACATATAAAATTTATTCGGTAGTTCAACATTTTTTCGATTTATTTTTATAAAATAAAAACCTACCCTAATTAGCAGTGCATTTATAGATTTATATAAAAACCTACGGTTTCTTAAAAAACCTAAAAATCAGTTTGGTGCGGTACGGTTCGATCGATTTACTCAGTTTTCGAATATCCATTGATACCCCTACATAAAACCTACCCCATCCTATGACCCATTTGTCAATTAGACATATTTTCTTTTCGGGGGTCCTATTACCCCCCTCCCCCTACTTATTTGTACCATAATTGATTTAATATTATATGCTCGATTAAACCCGACCCTCATTTATAATACTATCGGTGTATACACGCGCTAATGGGTCCCACCCAATACCCTTTTATTTTATTAGATCCCTTTTATTATAAACTAAATTAAACCCATTCATTAATTAAATCCCGACCCTATTTTATTATTTCCTTCCATACGCTCCTATTTTCAACGGTCCAAACTAAATTCTCAATCCCTCTCTTCGATTCCTTCCATAAAATCATTCCAATCATAATTTTCTATTTATTCGATTGCAAAATCAGCTCTAACATAATGTAAAGAAGTATGTAACCCTAATTTTATTCAAGTTGGTACTTGCCATTTTATAACCCTAATTCCTAAAATATAAAAATTTAAAAAGAAATTTTAAACCCTAATATAAAGATTATGAAATCGAATTGACTAAAGTTTAGTAATTTATATTCTATTGATTGAAACTCACCTTAATTTCAGCGGAAGCAGCAACAAAATTTATAGCGTTTAAGTATATAAAGAGTGATAAAATAATGAGTTCAATTAAAATAGCTGAGTTTAATGTTTCGACCTTTTTTATGACTTATTTGGCATTACACGTGGCGATTGAATAGCATGTGGGCCTTTTTAAAATTAGTCCTCACGTGCTTGGAAGAGGTATAATTATGGTCAAGTTTAAATAAATATATAATATTAAATTAATTATGATAAATAAATTCTGGGAATAATAGAATGTGGTTGGTTTTATGCATTATCCCTACTTTGTTTAAAATACAAAAGATTGAATAAAGTTCGAATTAATTCCATATATAATATTAAATTAATTATGATAAATAAATTCCGGGAATAATAGAATGTGGTTGATTTTATGGATTATCCCTACTTTGTTTAAAATACAAAGATAGAATAAAGTTCGAATTAATTCCAAATAAGTTCTGGC